>OZ018321.1:132930973-133420973 GCA_963969495.1 Ceratothoa steindachneri | reverse complement strand
GGCGGAGGGAGGAAAAGACTCGCATGTCGAGCCCAACCTCCCCCAATAAGTCCTCGAAGGCGACAGCGCTTTGTCCGGCCAACAGCGCCCGGGGTTCTACCCCCGGAAAGTGTACGGCCATTCCCGTGAGGGTCTTCTGTTCGAGGAAGGCCCCTGCGTCTCCTCCGAGCTAGGCTTGGAGGGCATATTTCTTCAATGGAATTGCCGTGGACTCCGGGCCAGCTGGGAGGAGTCTTTTCCTCGACCCGTTAGCCGTCTTTTTGCAGGAGACCATGCTAGGCGCGTGCCCCCTGCCCACCCTCACGGGGTATAAGGGTCTTGTGACCCCACCACCGCGGGAAGGCCTGGCTGGGGGATGCACGTTCTCACCCGGCATGATGTCTCCGTTCTTCATTTCTCTTTAGATACCCCCTTCCAGGCAGTGGCTGTGCAGTTGCACCTGGATAGAAGGTTTCTGCGTACATTCCACCGTCAGTTGACTTCGACGCGGGGGACTTCCGCCGCGTCCTGGCACGGTTGCCGATGCCCTTTTTCTTGCTTGGAGATCTGAACGGCAAGCATCCTCTCTGGGGAGATTACTCAATAAATCCCAGGGGACACGTCCCGTCCGATCTGATCGAAGAGCTTGAGATGGGTGTCCTAAACGTGGATGAGTTTACGCATCACTGTCCGAGAACCGCTTCATTTTCTTCCATTGATCTATCTTTGTGCTCTTCGGATGCACAGCCTGATTTTGTTTGGGAGGTGGTCGATGACCTCCATGGTAGTGATCACTTCCCCATTCAAATATCATTTTCAGGGCAACTGCCGCCTGAGAGCCCACCCCGGTGGTGCTTGGCGCGGGCGCGGGCGCCAGCATTTCAGGAAATGACTGAATTCTCTATGTCAGTCGAGGAGTTTAGGTCCGTAGATGAGGCCGTTGAGTTCTTCAACGGCAAACTCATCGCCGTGGGCCTGACTACTATTCCTAGGACGTCTGGCCGTTTTTCACGGCGACCACTCCCATGGTGGTCGGCCGAGTGTGAGACCGCCCTCAAACAGAAGCATTAAACATACATGCGCTATGAGCACTGCCCGAACGATTTTACTGTCGCTGAATTTCGTCGCGCTAGGGCTAGGTTCCGGTATATTTCGAAGCACGCCCGCCGCTCTTCTTGGCGGGCATACGTGTCTTCACTTAACGGGAAGACCCCTTTAGCAGACGTGTGGAAGCGAGTCAAAAGGATTCGGGGCAAGTTCTCGCAGGACCCCCCTCCCGTTCTCCAGGAGAATGGGACCGCAATCTCGGACCCCGCGTCCGTGGCGGAATCCTTAGCGACCGCTTTTTCCGCATTCTCTAGCCGGGATGCTGCTCCGCCAGCATTCAATGCACGTCGTGAGGTCGCGGAAGGCCGCCGGCTGGACTTTACCTCCAGAGGCAGAGAACCCTTGAACGACAGGTTTACTGCGAGTGAATTGTGCTCCGCTCTCGCTTCGTGCGCGGACACCGCCCATGGTCCGGACGATGTCCCGTACGCCATGCTTCGACACCTGGGTGAGCGAGGCATGGCCTTTCTGTTAGATTTGTTCACCAGGATCTGGGTGGAGGGTCTTTCCCAGACTCCTGGTAAATCGCTACTGTGCTCGCCTTCCGCAAACCGGGGAGAGATCACTCTACTCCGACCGGTATCCGCCCAATCTCTCTAACCTCTTGCGTGTGCAAGTTGATGGAGACATTGGTAAATGTTAGATTAGCCTTTTTCCTGGACAGCGGAGGCCATCTGTCTTTTGCACAGTGCGGCTTCAGCAAGTTCGACTCCAGGTCGGATGCTCTGCTCCGACTGGAAAATGCCGTCTGCGAGGCTTTCCTTCGTAGACAGCATTACGCCACGGTGTTTTTCGATATGGAGAAGACCTCGTGGCGATACGGTATCATAGAGACTCTCCACACGATGGGGCGAGGGGACGCCTCCCAATGTTTATATCTGAATTTTTGCGAGATTGTCGATTCCGCGTTCGGGTGGGGGGGGGGAGCTCTCTCCGGCCCAAAGGAGCAGGAAGAGGGTGTCCTCAGTGTCGCACTCTTTGCCCTGAGCATCAACGGCATCACCTCGGTGCTGCCGAAAGATGTTCTCGCTCTACGTGGATGACCTTTCGATCTCTTTTGGCGCGGCCCAGATTCCAACTCTTGAGCGTCGACTCCAACAGGCATTGAACCGCGTCTCTCGCTATGCCGAAGGGCACAGGTTTTGGTTTTCTTGGGCCAAGACTAAGGTGGTGCACCTCGTCCGCCATCCACGGCTTCATCCCGATCCAGATTTGTTTCTTAATGGGGTGCGCCTGGATGTTGTGGAATCGCACCATTTCCTCGGTTGTGTATTCGACAGACGCCTCACCTGGGAGGCTCATATTCGCAGCCTTAGGGTCTCTTGTACCCGCGCCATGGATATTCTTCATTCCGTGACGTTCAGCGCTTGGGGCGCTGATAGGGCTACTGCCCTACTTTTTTATCGATCCTTTGTTCCTTCGAAGCTCGACGACGGATGCGAGTTTTATGCATCCGCAGCCTAGCGATTATTGCGGAAGGTGGACTCGATCCAACACACTGGCCTTCGCTTTGCGACCGGTGCCTTCCGCACTTTTCCTATTGAGAGCCTGTTGTTCGATGCTGGGGAGATGCCACTCGCTCTGCGCCGTGTGCAGTGCATCACTCGCCTGTACGCGCGAGCCCAGCGCCTCCCTCAGTCGCCAACAGCTATCACTGCATCCGCAGCTGATCTCGATGGTGTCTATGCCGCAGAGAGACGCCAGTCATACCCTTAGCCCTTTGAGTTTAGTGGCAGGAATACGGGCAGTTCTTGGGACTGCTTGGCAAAGAAGATGGGAGACAGTTGAAGGAAACTTAAAGTTGCGTGCTATTGCGCCGCGACTGTTCCCATGGACTTATCCCCCAATGCCGCGACGGCTTCAGGTCGCTTTCTGTCGTCTCCGAATCGGACACACTCGTGTGACGCATCGCTATTTAATGGAGCGCTCGCCTGCGCCCTATTACGACGACTGCGTCGTCCCCCAGACTGTTCGGCACATTCTTGTCGAATATCCCACTCTGGGTGATCTTCGCGCACGTTACCCGTCCCGGTACCGGGATGGGCGGGGTCGCTACCGCCTGTCCTTTGTACTCGGGACGAGTGCGTGCACATTGACTGGTGGACTTGTTGACTATTTGGGGGAGGCCGGCTTTCTCCCTTTCATTTAACTAGGTTTAATTGTTTTCGTTATTGTTTTGTTATTATTTCTTTTTATTGTTATTTCTTTTTGTTGTTTCCTGTTCAATTTCTTAAAGTAGCCTAGAAATAGGCTGTTTGTTTACGGCGACTTATACCTAAGTGGGCAGTCGCCAGATAGCCCCTTAAAAAAAAAAATCTTCACACCGACTGCATGACAGGAATCAGGCACCCCCTCGAGTTGCCTGGCAATAACATGGGGGAGTGGGAACTTAAATTTACGTGCCATTGCGCCCCGATTGGTCTCATGGACCTATCCTTCAATGCCGCAGCACTTTCAGGTCGCTTTCTTTCTTTGAATTAGGCACACTTGCAAGTCGCCCTGCCTCTTCATGGAGTTTTTCCCTTCGCCTTTTTCGACGATTGCGGTTGCCTCCACCCTTCTTGGCACAGTATTATTATTGAATGTCCCAGTGAGGGGGATCTTTTTGCGCGTTACCTGTCCGAGTCACCGAGCCACCGGATTCGCTTCCGCTTCTCCATTGTGCTTGGAACGGGTTCGCACATACTGACTTGTGGTCTATCTGACTTTGTGGAGGAGGCTGGCCTCTATTTTATTTAACTAGGTTTTGGTCGTATCCTCCAGGTTCGGCGGGCCTCCCCAGACCCCGGAGCGAGCATCTCTTTTTTTTCCAGTTTCTGGTTTAGTATGTATTGCATTGCCATTTTTTAATGCACCTGGTTAATAGACTGGAATTAATATCGGCGACTTATGTATGCCCTTGGTGGGCGTCAGCAGATGAGCATCACAATAATTTCACTGCTCCCGTCATATAGAGTCGGTGTTGGTTAGAGTCCGTCTGGGTCACAGCAGGCTAACGCACTATTACCTTATTAAGTTGTTAGATTCTTTCGGCTGCTATGTTCTTATTGGCAGTCGCCACAAGACATCTCTCCTTTGTTTGAAAAATAGGTAATGCGAATGGTTACAGATTAGATTAATATGGTGGCTCGAAGAACGAGGAGCATTTGACAGCACAGGTGAGAATCCCCACCATTTTCAGCGCTATGAATTTATTTTTTAAAAGAATTACGATTATTTTCGATGGGAAATAATTTTTGGGCTCTTTTTTTAAAGTATTTTGGGTTTTGTACTTATCTAATTATAATAATCTTCTTTCAGGTTCCTCTAGTCACCATTTCGTCAGCTTTTGCTAAACGTTTAGGAAATAGAGTGGGAAACATTATGGTCTGGTCATCTCTCATCATTGGTCAGCCCGTTGGCATCATGGTATATTACCACGACTACATTATCAAAAATTTCGACCCCGCATCTCTGAATCTATGATGCCTTCAACATTTCAATCGCAATAACTTTCGTTCTATATATCGCTATTCATCGGTGTTCACTACTTCAATTCATTCCATAGTTTACCCAGACGCTCATTTTTCTATAAAATTCAAAATACAAATCTGAATCAACTTATTCCATTTTCATTCCTCGAACGTTGATTTACTATTGATTTAATGCTTTAAGTCTGATATGATCTGGGTCGTAAATGGTTTAAAAATGTTTTTCTCCTAATAGGAGCCATTGCCCTTAAGCGCCAATAAATCAAAGGAGATGAATTTCGCAATTCCTATGTTAATTATTTTTGTACTACGAGTAGCTAGGAAATAAGAAAATATTCAATATCTCTAAGATTAATGCAAGACATCTATTGACATTTTTAAATTGTTACAAGAATAAAAGACGTTTCTTCTATTTACCTTGGCATTGATTTAAGGCCTAACTCGTGGTTGACACCCTCGTTCGTAGTGTTTGCTAAACTGGCTACGCCCGGGCTCGTATATTCTCGATGCGAGGACTTAGCTGGCTTACATGCAACGAAAAGGGATTTATTAGCATCCCATTCTCTTCGCAAGAGGGTGAGCACGTTCCAGCTGACACCTGGAGGATGGTGTACCCTGTCGGCCCCAAAGTTTGCAGGTATATACCACCACGTATTTCCACTACCTATACACGATACGGAGGTGTGTGGGGGTGATGGGTGTCAGAGTGGATACTGAAGGTTTTAATGTGATAAGACGTGCATGAGAGTATGTTGGTACCAACGATGATATATGGGGGTGATATTGGTATGGAAGAAGAAAAATTCTAGTAAGAGAAGTGCAAATAGAAATATGAGAGCGCTGTTTGGTGTGGGGAGGGTAGATACAGAGAAGAATAACTCCTAGGCGATTTATTGTGTGAAGAAGGATGTGTTCTGAGTAGACATTAAAAAATACATGGAAATTGACTTTAAGAGAATATAAGACTGCATCATGATGAGAGGAAGGGTTGTAAGAACGCGTAAAAAGGGGGGGGGGTGCTTAGGTGGGCCTAACTACTATTCCCAGAACTTTGCCGTTTTGCACGCCGACCGCTTTCGTGATCATCCGAGTATGAGACGGCCCTCAAACAGAAGCGTTATGGGTACATGTGCTATAACCGCCGCCCGAACGATTTCACTGTCGGTTAATTTCGGCGATCTAGGGCTAGGTTCGGTATGTTTCGAAGCACGCCCGCCGCGCTTCTTAGCGGGCATAAGTGTCTTCTCGTAATGTGAAGACCCTCAAGCAGAGGTGAGGAAGCAGGTCAAAAGGATACGGGGCAGTTTTTCACATGAACCCCCTCCAAATCTCTAGGAGAATGAGACCGCAATCTCAGACCACACGTCAGTGGTGGAGTCCTTCGTGACCGCATTCTCTAGCCGGGATGGTGCTCCGCCACCATTCAATGGGCGCCGCCGGCTGGACTTTACCTCCAGAGGCTGAGAACCCTTCAACGACAGGCTTACGGTTAGTTTCGTGCGTGGATACCATTGATCCGGAGGATGTTGCGTACGACATGCTTCGACAGATAGGTGAGAGAGGCATGGCCTTCTGATAGATTTGCGCAACAGGATAGAGGGTATCGTCCCAGATTCCTGTTGAATCGCTTTTCGCAAACCGGAGAAAGATCACTCTACCCCGGCCGGTTTCCACCCAATCTCTCTTAACCACCTGCGAGCGCAAGTTAAATATGAAATCGGTAAGTGTTAGATTAGCCTTTTTCCAGGACAGCGGAGGCCACATGTCTTCTGCACAGTGTGGCTCCCGCAAGTTCCACTCCACCTCGGATGCTCTGCTCCAACATAAAAATGCCGTCTGAGAGGTTTTTCTTCGTAGACGGACTACGCCACGATGTTTTTCGAACTGGAGAAGGCCTATAATACCGCATGGTGATACGGTATCATGGATACTTTACACACGATGGGGGCGCCTCCCAATCTTTATATGTGAATTTTTACGAGATCGTCGATTCCGCGTACGGGTGGGGGAGGGGAGAAGCTCTCACCGACCCAATCAAGCAGGAGGAGGGTGTCCCGCAAGGAAGTGTGTTTAGTGCCACACATTTTGCCATGAGCATCAATGGCATCACTTCAGGGCTACCGGAAGATGTTCTCGCTACGCTCTACGTGGAAGACCTTTTCGATCTCTTTTGGCGCGTCCAGATGCTAACTCTGTAACGTTGACTTCAACAGGTGTGTCTCACTATGCCGAAGCGCACAGGCTTCCGTTTTCCTTGGCCAAGACTAAGGTGGTGCGCTTCTGCCGCCATCCACGACTCCACCCTGACCCATACTTGTTTTTAAATGGGGTTCGCCTGGAAGTAGTGGATTCGCACCGTTTTCTTGGTCTTGTATGTAACCAACGCCTCACCTGGCAGGTTTATATTCGCAGCCTTAGGGTCTCCTGTACCCGTGCCATGGATATTCTTCGTTCCGTGACGTTCAGCACCTTGGGCGCTGATAGGGCTATTGCCTTACTTTTTTATCGATCCTTTATTCGTTTGAAGCTCGACTAGGGTTGTGAGTCTTATGCATCCGCATCCAAGCATGTATTCTGGAAGGCGGACTCTATCCACCACACCGGCCTTCGCCTGACGATCGGTGCCTTCCCCACACACTCAGTGAGAACCTACTTGTCGATTCCAGGAGATGTTACTCGCTCTGAGCCGTGCACATTGCATTATCTGCCTGTACGCGCGAGGTCGGCGACTCCCTCAGTCGCCAACAACTCTAACTGATTCAGAATCTGATGTCGATGGCCCCTATGCCACCGAGAAACGCCATTCATAGCCTAACCCCTTTGGATTTAGGGCAGAGTTGTGAAGTAACGAAGTATAATTACTTAAGTACTATACTCGAGTAACTTTGTTATACTCTTTACTTCCTAAAAAGGACTCGGTAATTTTAGTACTTTCGCTTCTACTTGCGTAGTTTTTCCTTGTATTACTTTTCATTACATTTGAAAAGCATAGAAGTATTCATTACTTCTCAATTAAGATTGGCCAATCACAGACGTAGAAGCAAAAGTCAGACGATAACCAAACGCAAGCCTGTTCTCTGGATTGAACCAATCATAAGTGCTTATTCATGTTTGGACCAATCAGATGCATCCTTTCATACCCAATAAACAATTCAGTTTTGTCTCCATTTTCCTAGACTCCTATCGTGCTGCAGCGCCATTACTGGACTATCATGAGTTCTACTCCTACCATTGAAAATAAAAATGGTGGTCATACTTGGAATCATTTTTCAAGTACAAGGAGTATGTGGGAAACTCGGTCAAGCTGCAATGATTGTTGTGTTTCCAGAAAATTGCCGAGATGACCACATACATCAATTCGCCTTCCTTTATTGTAGGATATTTCACTTAAGTTAAATACCCCCACTACCTGCATCTGCTACTTGTGAGCGCTTGTTTAGCTCTGCAGGACTAATTTTCACCCCAAAACATTCGCAGTTAGATAGCCAGAACTTTGAAAATCCGTTGCTTGTCAAGCTGAATAAAAAATGGCTAATTAATTCCTTTTTTAGATTTTTTACCTAATAATTAGTTTATTTAACCAGCCTTTTATATTCTCGAATTCTGTTAAACTGAATAATTTTGTAGTTATCTTTAATTTTTATATAAACTAGACTTTATGATCAATAGAGAGATATTTACAACTTGATTGTTAAGTCCAGTTTAACTTAATTACAATATATAAAGGTCAGTACAACGGGGATAAAAGGATTTACTGTACAGTATACTGAATAGTGTCTGAAGTGATGGGTACACCTTTTATTTGCCGCTACATTGTATTTTCACAACTTGAGTGCTTCATGAATAAGATACTTGATTACTTTTACTTAAGTATATTTAAGTTTGGGTACTTTTACTTGTACTTTGAGTTAAGAAAATCAGGGGTACATTACTTTTACTTAAGTAGTAAAGCAAGGTACTTTTTAAAACACTGGTTTAGGGCTAAGGGACTCCTTCGAGAGCTCGGTATAGTTCTAGGAACGGTGGCGCCCCTGGTTCGGCCAAAGACGCCAACCTGAAGGGTACCACCTTTGACTTTTTGTCACCACGCCTCTACTTCCAAAGCTTTTACAGCTCCGGAAGTATTGTGTTCGACCTTTTTGGAGCACACTTCATGTCACGCTGGAACCGTTCCAGTGTATACAAATGGCTCCTAGTCACAAGGAGGAGGCGGTTTCCACGCCATATCACTTTTGCAAGTTTGTTTGCTTTTTAATCTAGCCTAGCATTAGGCTGTGGGATGATTACGGCTAATCAGGCCCTAGTTGGCATTCACCAGATTAGCGTTAAAAAAAAATCAGGGGTGAACCCTGATTTGTCCAGTGCTAGAACATGTCCCCATCCCTATAATGTGACATTCGGCGTTAGCAAAATGATGGGGGACTTTGGGTTTGATAGTACATAAAGGGAGTGGAAGATGGCGGCCAGTTTTAGTGCTGGTGAACTGCCCTGCAACCAGACTATCTAAAAAGAAACCTGTTCAAAATGACTTACCGTTCCATATATTACTAGATGTTACAAATAGAAGGGATATTTAAATATTTTCCTCTGCTCATCTCTCTGTCTCACGCTTGCTTGCTTGCTTACATATAAGTAATTTACAAATCCCATCCTATTTTTCATACAATATTGAATCTTACATTATATATATTTAATCGTCGATTCCGCGTACGGGTCGGGGGAGACCTCTCCGGCCCAATTAAGCAGGAAGAGGATGTCCCCCAATAAAGTGTGTTCAATGTCACACTCTTTGCCATGAGCGTCAACAGCATCACCTCGGTTCTACCGGAAGATGTTCTGGCTACGCTTTACGTGGAAGACCTTTCGATGTTTTTTTGGCGCGTCCAGATGCCAACTCTGGAGCGTTGACTCCAACAGAAATTGAACTGCGTCTCTCGCTATGCCGAAGCGCACAGGCTTCTGTTTTCCTTGGCCAAAACTAAGGTGGTACACTTCTGCCGCCATTTACGACTCCACCCTGACCCATACTTGTTTCTAATGAAGCTTGCCTGGAAGTGGTGGACTCTCATAGTTTTCTTTGTATTGTATGAAACCGACGCCTCACCTGGGAGGTTATATTGGCAGCCTTAGGGTCTCTTGTACCCGTGCCATGGATATTCTTCGTTCCGTGACGTTCAGCACCTTGGGCGCTGATAGGGCTACTATCTGACTTTTTTTATCGATCCTTTGTTCGTTCCAAGCTCGACTACGTATTGTAGTTTTGTGCATTCGCAGCCAAGCGTGCATTGTGGAAGGTGGACTCGAGCCACCATACCGGACTTCACCTGGCGACCTTTGAGAGCCTACTTGCCAATGCCGGGAAGATGCCACTCGCTCTGCGCCGTGCACAATGTATTATTTGCTTGTACGCGCGAGGCCAGCTCCTCCCTCAGTCGCTAACAGCCCTTAATGCATCCGAAGCTAGGGTGACGGCCCCTATGCTGCCGAAAGATGCCAGTCATAGCCTAAGCACTTTGAGTTTAGGGCATGCTTGGATTTAATAGGACCAATTCGCGTCCATTTTGTAGAGGTATCTCTTGGGACTATTGAATTCAACAATTTTGGTGACAGAAGTCTACCTATTGCGTAGTTCAATCACTACAGGTACTCCCTCGCCAGTAATGAAATCACTAATATGTCGTATAATATTTAATAGGTAGATATACATGTGAAATTATTTCTGGCACTCCTAATATCAGCAGTATCAATAATAACGCACAGGGCATCGACATTCACATATGCGCATCCCTGTGTCCAAATTGGCCTATTTCTGCCATATCGTATTGAAACCTAATACATTTGTATATATAATCATTCACCACTGGCGTATCTCGCGTTAGGTTCCTACATACACATAATACCGACACCTAGCAAATACATAGTAATGCATGTACTAAGGCTATAGAGGCAACGAGGTGTGTATATAGTTATGCTTTTCCCACCCTCATTACAATATTTCTCTATAATACTGTCACACAAAATTAAAAATATATAAACGACGGATTTCTAACAAACGTGACTCGTCTCCGGGAGCGTGTGGATACGTTTGTCTCGCCCTTCCTTGTCCAGTATCTGGAGACGTGTCCGTGTGAATTCCCGTGGCTTCGTCTTCTTGTGCGTTCTGCGCTCAACGAGGCGAAGTGAACCTGGCACTCCTTTCTTCAGCCTGAGTCCGATGGCGTCGCTGATCGTTCGGCGTGTCACCATTTTTAGTGGGAGATAATTTCGCCGGTTTTAACCTGTCTATTGAGACAGCGTCCCGTCTTCTATCGAGGAATTCCAAAATCCAAACTTTATTTCCGCGTTCGATATCCGGGAAAGGGCTAGCATAAGGCGCTTCAAGAGGTTTTTTTACGTGGTCTATTCGGACCCACACATGAGTTGCTTCGAGAGATCGTGGGGCACGAAATACTTGGCCACAGATTGTGGGTGTCCCAAGGATGCTTGCGCGAAGTTGATTTGCGTCATGGTGGATGCCAGTTCTTTTATGAATTTGGAGTCGGTCTTCAATGAAGATGATGTCACTAGAGGTTTAAGCACAAGTGCTGTTCCCATTGGGCAAGGAGCAAATTCCTAACAGGACAATTGGGAGTGCCATCAGCCAACCTTGTTTATGGGCCATTATTGAGAACTTCAGAGTCCTGTGTGCCCTTTCCACCATCCCGTTCGTGAACGGTCTGTACGCCATAGTGCGAACAAAATGGAAACCAACCAGGGTAAACAGCTTTTTGAATAGTTCTGATTTGAATTGGGCTTCCCAATCGGTTACCTCAAATCTGGAAATCCACCCGTCCAGGAAAGCTAACACAACCGTTGGGGCACTTATGTCCGGGATCGGTAACGCTTGTCGCTCGGTCGATGCATTATAACAAGTACCGATTGTGCGCGGGGTATGATTGTCCAGGCTCTGTACACGATAGGAGTGGTCCAACTACATCGATGTGTACAGTTTCAAACATCGAGGAAGGAATATTAATTGGGAGGTTCGGTGATTATGTGTGGCGATTCACTTTGGAAGAAGAACGAGGGCGGCACTCTCTCGTCCAGGAGCGGATATCCTTGTCCATTTTTGGCCAGAAATATCTCGATTTAATGAGCCGAAGTGAAGCCTTGTTTCCAGGGTGGGAAAAATTGTTCAATTGATTGGAGATTGCACTCCTACATGACAACGAGACAACGGTCGTGCGTATCCATATGTTACTTCGCACCAAGGCTGAACATCCTCGGGAACAGGGTAAGGTTACAGGCGCGAATTAAATTCGTTTGTTTCTGCATCATTTTCCTGCGCTGCCGACAAAGCTCGGAGGTCAAGAGAGTCAATTTGAACGTAGGTGATATCACTAATGTATTCTAGAATAGCTGTCCAATTGCATTGTTGTCTGTCCGTTTTGGCACTCAGTGACGATGCAAAAGCTGAAACAAGGATTGTGATCAGTGCACAAGATGACGTGGCGACATTCAATTAGGTGCCTGAAGTGCATGACAGTAAGATAGCCTGCTAGGAGGTCTATGTCATAGGTAAGTATGCTTGCTGCCTCGGGCTTAGCTTCAACGAAAAGAATGCCACTGGTTTCGCAGATCCGTCAACCATCTGGTGTAGGGCAGCACCTGCCACGTACTAGGAATAATCCGTCACCAGCTGGTATGAAGAATAATTGGGCAGCGGGTAACAGAGTTTCACGGAGCCAATTAAGGCTGACTTGGTACTTTCAAATGCTTTACATGACTCTTCGTTCCACACGAGCTCTCGAGCCTTTGGTTGCAGGCGAACAAGCTCATTCAGCGGCGCTGCAATTGAGGCAAAGTTGTGGATCATCCTGCGATAGTATCCTACCATCCCCAAATATCTCCGAAGCTCCTTGTATTCTTTTGGTAGCAGTATGTTTCCAATCTCTGCCATCTTCTTCGTGGGGGGCATATACCTTCTACCGAGATGTAGTGTCTTAAAAAATCTATCTCTTCCTTCGCTAACTCGCACTTCTCCAGTGATATTCTTAGACCATTTTCAACCACGATTTCAAAGAGCTTTTCAAAGTGCTTCAGGTGGTCGTCTATATTGTCTGAATACACCAGGATGTCGTCTATGTACACAAAACGAACCCTAATCCTTGAAACTGGGTGTCCATGTGTTTCTGGAAGGTGCAACTGGCATTTCGGAGACCAAGTGGGAGCTTAATGTACTCCCACAAACCAAATGGAGTCATGACCGCGGTTTTTTCTATGTCTACCTGGTTCATAGGGATTTGGTGGTAAATAAAAACCAGACCCAACCTCAAAAATAGCCTTTTGCCATGGAGGTGGTCCGTAATGCTTTGAATCCGCGGCAGCGGAAACCTGTCTGGCTTTGTAACGGCATTTAACGCTCGGAAATCGCTGACCGCCCTGTACTAACCGGGCGACTTCTTTGGCACCATGTGAATAGGCGAAGCCCATGATGATCTTGAGGGGCGCACGATCCTCTCCTTCATTAGAGTCTCGAACGTTTCTTTGGCAGCCCGCAGTTTCTCCATCGAAAGAGGTCTTGGCGTGCAAATGTCAGTGGAACACTACCAGTTTCGATTGTATGGTTCACTCAGTTCGGCGGTAACGGAGGAGGGGAGGCTGAGCGGGTGCATACAGAGCCTCATATTTTTTCAAGTATAGCTTTGCAATGGGGTGGTAAGTGATGCAGGTCATCGATTATTAATACTATCGCCGGTTCTTCAGACAACTTCACTTTCGATACGAGTTTAGTTAGATTATCTATTATCATGCCACGCGCACAGTCGATTAGAAGATCAAAATGTCTCAAAAAGTCAATGCCTAATAACGGAGAGATGGTATCAGATACAACAAACGACCACCTAAATGATCGGCAAAGACTGGGGACCACCTATATCCGTCTGAATTTCGTCGTGGGCTTTAATTTTTCCGCCATTAGCTGTTGAAATGTTAATGCCCGAATCGCGCAGATTACTCGACTTCACCAGTTTGGCCGGAATAATCGAAACACTTGCCCCCGTATCAATTAAGAACTTAAATTTAGTGTTATATACGTTAGCAACGACGGTGAAAATAGACTGCACGCCCGCGGCCGCGTTTACTATGGCATGCCTTCTTAGTTTACCGCCGGTGCTGGCCAAGATGGCCTGGAGGACGGTTGCATTTGCACAGATCCTTCTCCTTTCGGTCATCTGCACCAATGTTTGCAGAATTTAGCATTTTCGCCGAAATATATATTTATGCGAGTGACAAACTACAGGCTTTCGGGCTTTACGGAAGGGTCACAATACCCCGGTGGATTATTCACACTGTAATTACTTTCGACCACTGATCACGCATTTCTTGCCGAATTATCTCTGAAGTTAGCACTCGTATTATTATGGGCATAAATGCGTTTGAAACGGCACTGTGACCTCTCGACTCAGTATATGTATTTTATTATGGCACTGCGCTCGGTTGAGTGTTCCAAGTTCATCCGCAAGTTTTCCTAATTGTACTAGGCTTAATTCTTTCTGAGTGGCGATTATTGATGCGATATTGGGCGGCAATGATTGGATGAACTTGCGACTTACGAGCTCTTCACCCACTCCTACCGAAATGGCTGTCTTCCTTAACTCTTCTAAGTTAGTTTAAGGTCGCCTGTGAGTGGGAAGATTCGATAAGCTTCTCAAAATGCTCGAGCTTGGTCCTATCGAATAGGCCAATTACTTTTCCCTTTAAACACTGGTAGTTACGGGCTGCTATAATGTCTGCTGGAAGACGATTAACAGTCTCAGGAGGTAATGATGCCAAATTTGTGGGCCTCCACAATTTGGAACCAACCTGAGACTGCTGCTTCATTGAAGATGGGCGGCTTGACGCTGACGACGTTCACGAAATCTGCTCAATTGTCCTGTCTGACGATTGCTTGACGAATATATTCTTTATTTTATGCCTTCTCTGTCCGGTCGAACGACGAGTGACCAGTTATTGGGAGGGTCGCCAGTTATGGGCTGTTAGGTAAATGGTATAGTAGACGACAAGGTTACCAGTTATATAGGTCCTGACGACGGTGAATCAATAAATAGTATGTGAATGAAAGATGTTTCCGTAAACCACCACCTTATGAGGGAGCGACTAGTTCCAGTTTATAGGTGAAGGATAGCGTTATTATTATTATTATCATCATCAAGCTACCAAAGCCTTCCTCCAGGGTACAGATACAACATAATTGGATTCGCACAAAATGCCAGGGGTACTGGAGAAAGGCAGAGGCAATAAAAGAAAACAGGCCCCTAGTAAGCCCAAATAATGAATGAGGAGTTACTGTAATAAATAAACATTTAATCGAGACGTCAATGTAGAGATGTTAGGAGAAGAGACAATATCATTGGATAATTAATTCCAAATATTGACCAATGAAATAAAAAAACACCGAGAAAATTTCACAGGTCAATCATTTATAGGATGCATAGCAAAATCATTAAGACTAAGATTATACCTTGTCACATGGACAGGATTGAAAGGTCCAGGCAAGACACTATGTAAAAGGATACTGCCCTGTGGAACACTAGAAACAACAGGCACTGAAGCAGAAGAGATACCATCAACAATTACACTGTGAGATCTATTATTTAAGAAATCCTTAAAGATTTTAAGAAAATTTCCGCCAATACCAAGAAGTTTCAACTTATATATCAGAGCCTTATGGTTGACCACGTCAAACGCAAAACTCAGATCAATATTAACGACTCTAGATTCAAACCCACAACTCAGAAAAGACTGCAGATCATGAGACAGAGTCAACAGTGCATCACAAGTTCCCAAACCCTTACGGAATCCAAATTGAGAACCGGGTAATAAATTAAAGTTTTCACAGTATTTGGATAGCCGCTTAGCTAAAACACGTTCAAATATCTTGGATAAAATAGCTGTAATAGATATGGTGCGGTACTCAGGGAAGTTAAAGCTGAAGCTCCCTTAGGAATGGGACTGATGTTGGCCTTACGCTAACAATATGGAAAATTACCAGAATTCAGAAGCAATCTAAATATTACGGGCAATTTAGGTGCTATAACTGTGGCACCCTTCTTAAAAAAATAGAGAAAAAAAACATCTGGGTTTGTCCCACCATATGTGAGAAAATTCCAAAGGAATTTCTTCAATTCATTGGATCTAAAAGCAACAAAGACAAGCTTTGACAATGGAAAACGAGTCGAGGGTAGGGATAATTCTTGGTTACACTGTTTGTGAATAAAAATATCGAAGAGCAAATTAGTTTTTCTTAGTTGATCAAAGGACGCTGAACCATTAGACTCACAAAGAGGAGGTATACTAGAATCCACACCAAACAAGGAAGCTTTGAGAGAGAACCACCATTTATATAGTTGAGTGGTACCAGCAAGAGCTTCCTGCAAGTGAGAATTATAAGCAGTTCCAGCTGCAATATAAATTCTCTAAGCCTCAGCTTTGAGGCTCAGAAATTGACACCTGTTTCGTTTCCAAAGATGATAAGCTGCCTGTTTCTCCCCAAAGGCTTGCTTACAGTCATCATTAAAGTAGACTTTATCCCTTAAACGTGATTTAATTATCTTGCGTGGGACTCTTCTATTTATAATGTCTAATAAACATGAATTAAGAGCTGAAACAGGGTCACTGGATCGGAAAATAGCATCTCAATTAACAGGAGACAAATAATTACAGCGAATTATTTATCTGACTCCAAGGATAAATGATCTTACGGTGCTCTTCTACTTGGCTGGGCTTATCGAATGCTCAAAGCAAAGATGGACATACGAAAATAAACTCTTTATTCTAATAAGGGAATATTATGATGCAAGCGGCGCGACACGGAGCGTACTAGGCGGGAGACTAGTAGTCTATATATTATCAACGCGAGTATGAGTTAAGGGCAAGACAAAACCCAGTGTATTTAGGCGGGACCGTGGACGCGAATGAATTCGTTAGTATCCTGTCTTTCTCTTTCTTTTTTTTATTTATATGTGCCCTCCTAATGCAGAGGCGTGGCTTGGAGATGACTGTGGGACGACCTACCTCCGTTATGGTCATTTCTCCACCCTCTGTGCTGGGCTAGAAAGCCTGGGCACGGTGTGTACATTTACATGATAAACTCAAATTTGTATAATTTGATATGATTGTCAATGCACCATCTCTTACGGTCAAAAGCTTTGCTTACTCGGGCTCATCCTTAAATATCCGTCTTTGATAATTCTATGTCGAGACACAACTTGGGCAGCTTTATCAAACGCAAGTTTTCAATCATTTTTCTTTGCTCCTCTCTGTGTCTCACGGTTGCTTGATTACATATAAGTACATTTACAAATCCCATCTATTTCTCATACAATATTGAATATTTACATTATATATATTTAATAAGGCATGCTTGGATTTAATAGGACCAATACGCGTCCATTTTGTGGAGGTATCTTTTGGGCCTATTGAATCCAGCAATTTTGGTGCCAGAGCTCTAACTATTTCGTAGTTCGATCACTACATGTTATTGATCATTTTTTTCCATTTTAGGAGGAGAAAAGGTACGGTCGCGTTTACTCCTCCCCTTTGTACCCCTCTCACGATCGGGGGGAGGGGGCACAGAAGAGGAGGAGGCCCGTGGCCGATTTGCTCCTGGAGAAACTCCCCACACTTCTGACTCTCAGTTCAAGTGAACCTATAGTGAACTACTTAATGGGAAGTCCGGAACAAGATTTAGAAGAGGGTTTATAGTGGGAGATGGAAAGTTTTGAGTTAAAAGAGGACAGATTGGTGAGGAGACAGATTGAGCAACCTAGGTAGTCAAAGGTGGAAAGGGTTGCATACCCTTGCCCGAGGGACAAGGACGACTTGCTGATTAACGTGGATTCCGAACCACCGTAATGCATTTACTCATCATTCTTACTTCCTTCCTCACACCTTTAGCACCTATGTTTCTCATACAGAAGCGGGGGGACTGCCTAATCTCTGTTCCCTTATTCTCTTCATGTTTCATTCATGTGTTTTTGTAGCATTCATGCCGTTTTGATTTATCTTAGCTCTGAGCTCTGAGCTTTGTTTATGTATTGTTATGTTACTTGTTTTTACTTTCCTTACTTTGTTTCACTTTCTCTTGCTATCACTTTTTCACTTTAGTTTTACTTTGTTCACTTGCTTTACTATTAACTTTCACTTTACTATCATTTTTGTTAAACTTTTTAATACTATAGTTCATTTATTACACTTTTAGTTTACTATGTTGGTTTTATTTCTGTTTTACTGTTTACTTTCATTTCCCTATTATTTTTGTTAAACTTGTTAATATAGTTCACTTATTACACTTTTAGTTCATTTGTTGGCATTATTTCTGTTTATACTTTTGATCTGTGTTGTCTTCTTAGTCGGTTGTTTCTTCTTATTTAGGTTGTTTAAATTCGGTTTTCTTATTAAGGTATCAATCTGGTGTCTTGGTTGGTTATTTCGTTGGTTGGGTTATGCTTGTTCCTTCTCTCTTTTTGAATTTCTACTTAAGTAAACATGGAGACCTCCTCGATTATAAGCTGTTTTCTGCCGCTGAGAAATCGAGTGTTAAAGGGGACTCCAACTCTGGTGTTTGTGTGCTCTGCAAATATCGGAGGTAAATCGTCTATCTTCCTCCATATATTCTCTGCTCTGTTTCTGATGTTGATGTTGAGCGTTTCTAATCTTGCTTCTTGGTGTATATCCTGTAGTCTTCTCCTCTCTCTCTCTCTCTCCTACGTGTGTTAGTGATTAGGTAGAGAGCTTTATTTTGTATTATCTGGAGTTCCAATTTGTTGGTCCTTGTTTCACTGTTAATAGGGGTTAGCAGGTATAGTAGTACCTCTCTTCCTAGTGCAAGATAGATTTTTCTGTTATTTTTCATGCCTAACCCTCTTAGATTGTACATTAGGTTAAGCATCGGAATCGCCTTGTTCTTCCTCTCCATTGTATGTTGTTTTTAGCCTCTTTTTGTTATTCTGAGTCCTAGCACTTTGCCCTCACTATGATATATGTAGTTCTGATCTTCAACTATAATTTCAGCTGTTTCGTTCCTGAAGATTGGGATTATTGTAAATTTCCTCCTGTTCTTCCTTATCTTCCAATCTTTTTCGTAGTTGTTGATGTTGCTGATTTCTAAAGCTGTTATCCTTGCCTGAAAGCGTACGTTCCTATACGGAGTGACGACGAGTTGGCTTATGTCGTCCGCCAACTGTATGTTTAGGCAACCAGGCATTATTGGTGGCGACAGGTCTGCTGTGTATATTGAATACAGCGTGGGGCTGAGATAGCCCCCCCCCCCCTGCGGGAGTCCAGCTTCCAATTCGAATTCTGGTCCTGAATAAACATTGATCTTCACATATGCTCTTCTGTCTGTGACATAATCGCAAAGAATTCTCTCCAGATTGATATTCATCTGGAGATTTAAGATCTTATATTGCATTCATCTGACCCAGACTTTGTCGATGCGTTTTCTACATCTCTCAGGACCAGATCGATGTAGTTATTCTCTGCTTTGGCCTTTGCTATTTTCTCTATTATTATGCCAAGTGCCATTGTGGTGTCTTTGCCTCTTCTGAATCCGAACTGATAATCATTATAAAGGTCATTTTCTTCAAATATTCTTTTAGTCTTCGGTTAAGGATTTTTTTCGAAGACTTTGCCCATGAAGTTCAATAGCGATATTGGTTGGTAACTGCTGAGGTGGTTTGGTGGTTTTCCTGGCTTTGGTATGAATATCATTTCCGCTAGTTTATAGTTATCAGGGAAGTACCCGGTGTTTAAGCACGCGTTAAAAAATATTCTTTAATGTTCTGATGATTATGTTAGGTGCCTTGGTAAGATTAATTCTGGTTATTCCTGAGGGACCTGGCGCTTTCTGTTTGAATGATTATATTACGCCTTTGATCTCTTCCGTTGTTATGTAGGCCGCGGGACCGAGAATTTCCTCCCTTTCTCGCTCTATACTTGGTGCTGGAGTGATCTCGTTTATGTTTTCTCGCAAGACTGTGTGGAGCATTTCGTCTATCTCTGGATTGAAGTCTTCGTTCTCCTCTGGTGTTATGGAGAACACTGATTTCCAGTGATTACGAAAAAGTTCTTCTGTGGTCCTCTCTTCTTGGATCTTTTCTCCCCGTTCATTCTTAATTGTTATTTTTTCTCTCGGGGGTCTGCCTTTAAGTCTATTTATTAGTCTCCAGTTCTCTTTTGGTCTTCTTTCTTCGTCTATTTTCTCTATTAGGCTATCGCATATGTGGCTTTGCTGTTCTTCCATGAGATGCATCAGTTCTTCTCTCCGTCTTCTGATATCTTCGTATCGCTCTCCATTTGGTCCATGGAGAATTATTTGGTCTAGTATTCCTCTTAGCTGCCTATTCTTTCTCTTCATTTCCTCTGTCCATCGAGGATGTGGAAGAGTACGGTATCTTGTTTTTGGTATATATCTTTCGTCCGCCTCAATGATCGTTCTTGTTAATCTTTTGAGTTCTCTTCATCAATATCTTCTAGGTTGGCGTCAGTGAGATCCTTTGGGACGAAGTTACTAAGATCTTGTGTGTAATCTGCCCAGTTCGCTCTCTTGTAATCCTTTCTCGCCGGTACCGGTACCTGTATCGGGTATTGATTCATGAGCAAATGTATTCCAACATGGTCGTTACATGCAAAGGTAACTGGTTACATGTGGATGTTGTATGGCATATTGAAGCTACTTAGCACGACGTCTTGTTTTGTAGCTGCATTGCCTGTGACATATGTTAGAAAGTCGAGCCCTATTCTCTTGAAAATGTTCCTTTCCAACATCATTTCTAAGTTGGCTCCTCTGTTGTTTCTAGGGCGGTATCCATTTGCACTGTACCTGGCATTGAGGTCTCCCATAAAGATGGTTGGGAAACCTGTGCCAAAGATTTTAAATAAGTTGTGCAGGGGAAGGTAATTTTTTCGTGGTGCTTGGTATCCCGTGGCTACTATTATTGGCGTTAATTCAGAAGAAATGCTGAGCTTTTTTCTCCTTTCTGGTTCCATTGTTTATTAAGTTTGGTTGTCTAGAGATCTCTGGACTTCTGGTGGGTCGATCTCTTGTTGGGTTTTGATTCGTTGCCTTTAAACCTACCATTCTTCATACTTTGAAATGTAGAATGGCAGAGAGTAACGCAGTCACCAGGGTAGATTCGAATTTTATCTTCCATTAAGAGTTTTTCTACTACTTCTTTGTCTTCTTCTCCTGTCTTTCCTTTGAATATCCATTTGCATTTTCCTTCTTTAATTGCCTTAATGATGTGTTCTTGTTTCTTGTCTCATGGGAGGGGAGAGCATTCGTCGCTGTAGACTTTAAGTTTTATTTCATGTGCTTCCATGCGACTATTTTGTCTCCTTCATTACTTTGCACTGACATGTTTGAAATTGCGTTCTCTTTAGTAGTATGTTCCTCGTTGCGCGTTGGTGCCGACGCTGAGGCGACGTTGATTTTAAGAATTTCAGATGAGGGGGGGGGGGGGTTGTCAGGGCACCACATCTTCTTCATTCCATTTTTTTCTAGCATTGTATTGAGTGTCGTAGCAAAGGTGCCCAGTTCCCCAATATTTATCACATGGGCATATAGTATGCATGTGAGCACTTCTGTTGATGTCCCTTGTGGCACAATTAGATGGATATGTGCATCCTGCATTTGCTTCACAGTTGCTTTAGCCACTCCTGCGTATGTTGCATTTCTTCTAGTTTATTCTTAGTTTCTCGATTCTTTTTCCTTTCGTTCAATTATCTCCTTTCTTTTGGGGCATGCCATTGCCATAGTCCTACGTGGTCCATGGCAGTTCACGCATTTCTTAGTACTTTCCTTGCACTGTCTCCATTCGTGGTTCTTCTGTCCGCATTCAGAACATACTGTATCTTTCTCAGTACAGTCACGCGTCAAGTGGTCCTCTATCTTATAGCAGCGGAAGCACATTTGAATATTAATATGTTTCTCGCGCTCCATGTTCTCTGGGGGAATTCTCATGCTAAACATGAGCAGTCCTCGTTGAAATATCTTTGCTGCCATATCTGTGGCTGTACACACAATTTTAAAGACATGTGTGTGGTGGCAAAATTTAATTATTTCATTTATTTTTATGCCTTCATGATTTGTTTTATATTTCTTTCATTTCCTCTTTGTCGTAGGAACCCACCCAAACATCGACTTTCCTGCATATGATACTTCTGTTTGCAGTTATCTGGGGCGGGATTTTGGGCGTTAGTCCTTTTCCCTTTAGTGTCTCTATTCCTTCTTGGGCTTTTAATTTTTCTACTTCTTTTTCCTCACTTGCAATTCCCACGTAGCCATTTGGGATGTCGATAAATTTTATGAGGGCTACTTTTATCTGGCCAAATAATGTCTCGCAGAGTTTTCCTTTGTCCGGTTTGATCTCCTTGTCAATTGTCCGTAGAGGTACTCGTAGGCATTTCAGGCTGCCTCCTTTTCCTAGAATGGGATGATCCCCCATCGTTTTGCTAGTCGAGCGCCTAGGCGATCTTTTCTTCGTTCCTTCCTCCGAAGCCTATGTTTGTTTTCTTCCTTGATCTCTAAATCTGTAAAAAAAGGAGAGTAAAAACGTTCCATATCACCTCGCCTCCTATGGCTCCCTAACGTAACGTTTATGTCTGAAAAATCAGTTAACGTAAACTTTCACTTAAAATTTTTTCTTAGCCATGATTGGTCAAATTTGTAGCGTCTATGTTTGAAAACCCGGTGAACGTTAGTTTGCCCTTAAAAAATTCCTTAACGCTGATTGGTCAATTTTGTGTCGCTTATGCTTAAGTAAAAACCGGCTAACGTTAGTTTGCCCTAAAAAATTCCTTAACGATGATTGGTCAATTTCGTATCGCTTATGTTTAAGTAGAAAAACTATATATAGTGTAGCATTTTTTAACTCAAAAAGATAGAGATATTTTTGTTCATTCCCTGAAAAGTAGTCCACTCTCCCGCCGAATAAGGTCGTTTGAATCCAGCTCTAAAATTTCTCTTACCTTTAGAGAAAGCTTTCTTTCTGGAGCCGTATCCTTGTGAATACAAAACATTAACTGAGGAAGCAACTAGGCAGCCGCCCAGTCGAGTCAAGCAAACCATTTGGCTGCCCCCAAAGTGGTGCCAAAATTTGGTGACTAATCACTCCTTGGTAATTGCACCACTCGCGAAGAGTATTATCTTAGTTACCTCTGCCCAACTACACCCATAACTGGTGACCCTCTTATATCGAACAAGTAGAGTGATCAAACAAGAATGGATTCACAAAGCGTGCAACAAGCTGCTTATTTTCCGCACCAAGAAGTGAAGCTTGCCAACTCGAATGCCATAAAACCTCCTGTCTTCAATGAAACAGCTCTAAGGGGATTGTTTAAAATAGTGGAAGCACAATTCTACATTTCAATGATAATTCAAAAGGACACAAAATTTTACCATATCCTTGGTTCTTTACCTCCTGAGACAGTCGATCGTCTTCTTGCTGCGGTCCTTTCATCACATAATTACTCTCTCCTACGAATAGAACTCATTAGACTTTTTGAGAGGACGAATCCTGAACTCTTCGAGAAATTAATTGCATCTTTCCCGCTTACCGGACAACCATCAGTTAATCTCGAAGAGCTACGAAAGACAGCACTGCAAGTTGGAATGGGTTACTATTTTGTGGGACACAAGTTCATCCAGTCCTTACCTCCAAACATCGTGCCTATCATCGTCCAGCAGAAGGACTTGACTCTCACCAAGTTAGAGAAACTGGCAGACGAGCTAATGCCATTTTACAGGGCATAGTGTTTTATTGTAAATAATAGGGAAACAAGTGAAAGTGGTGTCACATCTTTTCCTGATATAAGTGCTTTCAGTGTAAATGATAGGTGTAATAATCCAATCAATAATGTGCCATATTCAAATGGAGAAGGTTCAGTGCCCATCGGCGCGTACCCCGATGGCAATCAATCAAATTTTGTGCCGCACCAAATAGTGATAATACAAAATGTGTACCATTAGGGTTACGACCGTTCCGTAATAACCAAAAGCCTATATGTGCCGTTCACATTTGTACTTTGGGCCGAATGCTAAACTTTGTAAACTGTAGTGCAGATAGTCAAAGCGAGGTGAAAACGTACAGATGCAACAATCATCCAGACCATCGTACCCAGCCCCCTCATAAAACTAGAACGGCAGGCCGCAGTAAATGCGACAACCGGCGTGCCGACTTTACTCACTGTCATTGCCAAAGTCAAAAAGGAGAAAATTGATTTTTTAATAGATATAGGTGCGAGTGTATCCAAAGTTCTATTGAAGCTTGTGCAATTTTGTGAGATGTGTAATTCGAGTGTAAACATCGCTACTGATAATGGAAGAAAGATAAAAGTACACAGTGAAGTGCAATTAAATATAGTTATCCTTAGTCTGCGTTGTTCATTTAGGTGGATATTCGTAGTTGCGGATACTACGTCACCATTATTAGGAGCAAATTTTATTGCTCATTTTGATCTTTTAGTGGTTGTACTCGTGGTATCCTCATTGATAACCAGACTAGGCTCGTATCCAAACCTAAGCAGTCCAGTGCACCCGTGGTATCATTCATTATTAATGACTTCTCCCATCTCCCAACCAACTACAGGGCACTTTTACAAAAATATGAATCTATATACAACGCAAAGTTTGTAGATGTTAGTTCTCCCCACACCTAACTCCGTTGTACATACTATTTAGACTGATAGCGCTTCACCAACTTTCGCCCGCCCAAGGCCACTTCAATGCAGAAATTACAAATTGCCAAAACAATATTCGAGGCTCTATTGAAAGTAGATGTGGTACGTCCATCAAATTCACCATGGGCTTCACCCATTCATATGGTGCGAAATAGAACCACCGGGCGAATATAGAGTTCTTGGTGATTTTCGATCCCGGAACGCCAAAACAAAACCGGACCGTTATCTTCTACCAAGAATTCAAATCATGGTTGACCATCTCCATGGAAAAACACTTTTCTACCACCCAGATTTAGTTAGAGCATGCCACCAGATTCCGATGAATCAAGCAGACATTGAAAAAACTGCTTTCTCAACACCATTTGGGCTCTGGGAATTTTTTAGATTATCTTTCGGTCTTTAAAATACAAGCTGCACGTTTCAATCCCATATGTATAATTTATTTCGTGGCTTGGAATTCGTTTTCGTCCATATAAACGAAATTTTAATTTTATCAGAAAATACGAATGAACATATTGAACATCTGGACCAATTTTTTTAGAATATTACCAGAAAACAATCTACGTAATTTCGATGGAAAAGCGCTATTTCATGAAGGAAGAGATTGATTTCTTAGGGCACCACGTCTCAGCTGCAGGAATATGCCCTCCAGCGAGAAAGGTCTCAGAGATCAGCGAAAGGCCCCTACTGACGGACTTAAAGGGACTTCGTCGATATTTGGGCATGCTAGGCTATTACAGACCGATGATGTCTAATTTTGTTGCCATTGCAGCTCCTCTGACTCGAACCTAAGGTTCGAGAGCTTATCTGGAATGATGTTGCACGGGAAGCGTTTAATGCTACCAAGGAACCCCTGGCAAACTCAGTCAAGTTACGTCTCCCATTACCGAATGACTCACCGTACCAATTAGTGACGGACAGTTCTCAATTCGCAGTTGGTGGTGTGCTTCATCAAATGATGAATGGGGCTCTCCAGCCACTGGCATTCTTCTCCAGTAAGTTGAGCCAAACACAGAAAACATACTGCACTTATGACATGGAATTTCTGGCTGCGTATCTTTCTGTGATTCACTTTAGACACATGATCGAGGTCAACAAGGGACCCTATGCACGGACCACAATCCATTAGTTTCTGTTTTCTCCTTGCCACTACGTGCAAAAACAGACAGACAACAACGTAACTGGACGGTGATTTTAGAATATGTCAATGACATAGCGTACGTACGTGGTAAAGAGAATGTAGTTGCTGATTGCCTATCTCGGAATTTCAATTCATTCCAAATAGACTCGTTTGACCTCCATGCTTTGGCAACAGCACAGGAGTAAGATGAAGAAGTAAAATCATTTCAATCCAGATTAAAAAAAATTTTCCTTTCCCGTGAATACTTACCTTTAACGTGAAATAACATCAAAATACCCACGACCGTTTGTTTCTTTAGCCTGCAGAATGTCCACTTTCAAACAACTGATTAATATATCACATTCAGAGATTAAAGAATCACTTCAATTAGTGAAAACAAGGATTTCTAGCCTAATATTGACAGAGACATAGGTTCATGGACGCGAGAATGCCTCTCATCTCAAGCATCTAAAGTTAATCGCCACACCAAGTTACCAATCTTGCCCATTAGTATGCCTACTTCCAGATTTAAAACGTTGCACATCGACATTGTTGGTCCGCTACCGCCCTGCACACTGCCCGAACAATCATACCTGTCTCATAACCATCACTTGCTGTCATGCATAGAGGAAGCTACCAGATGGATTGAAGCGTTACCGATTCCAGACATCAGTGCTGTAACGGTCGCTTTAGCCTTCTTAGACAGTTAGATTTACAGGTTTGCCGTTTCTTTTGTGTAATAACTGACAGAGGAGCCCAATTTGAAACAGAACTTTTCAAGGAATTATCAGCTCTCGTTGGTTTCCATCGCCTGCGAACCACGGCGTACCGACCTAACACAAACGTGATCGGGAAGACGTCACATAGAACCTAAAGAGCTCTAAATGGCTCGTCGGCAAGGATGTTTGATGGCTCTACCAGTTGTTCTTCCGAGCATCCGATCCCTGCCTAAGGATTCGGATTTTTCACCGTTTACTGCAGTCACAGAAACAACCCTTCTTTGCTACAAACCTTTAGTCTCGGCATTATCGTCAAAATCTAGTTTCCCCTTGGTAATTGTACTACTCTCGAAGAAGTTTACTTCGGTTACCTCTGCTCAACTACACCCATAAGTTAACTATGAAATAATTGTATTTTTCATAAATACTCTAAAGGTGTGATATGCATGCTACTGGGCTATGTTATGTTACCAAGTAATAATATTTTTTATAAGAGGTTGAAAAATTACTAATAGGGCTAAAAAAAAATAGCTAAATGTTAATATGAATATTTGTAATTTTGATGATTATATATATATATATATATATATATATATATATATATATATATATATATATATAGTTAATTAAGCTGGTAAAAATTAGCAATTTGGCGCACCCGTTTTGAAGCATAGCAGTTTCAAAATGGTTCGCTTAAGGATTAAATACTCTAATAACGAGGTTTTACTTTGGGGGGGAGGATTAAATATGTCATTTAGTGTATTTATATCTAAATACAGCCGGAATATTCCCTATCTCATCAAATAATATAATAAAATGCAGAGTTGTGAAGTAACGAAGTACAATTACTTAAGTACTATACTCAAGTAACTTTGTTATACTTTTTACTTCTTAGAAGTACTTTCACTTCTACTTGCGTATTTTTCCTTGTTACTTTTACTTCATTACATTTGAAAAACATAGAAGTATTCGTTACTGCTCAGTTAATTTTGGCCAATCACAGACGTAGAAGCAAAAGTCAGACGATAACCATTCACAAACGTGTACTCTGGTTTGAACCAATTATAAACGCTTGTTCATGTTTCGACCAATTACATGCATCATTTCATACCCGATAGGCAATTCGTTTATCGCTTCCGCTCTCCCACCCGACAGAGGGCGTCTGATGCTTGTGAGTGCTTGTTTAGCTCTGCAGGACTAATTTTCACCCCAACATGTTCGCGGTTAGATAGCCAGAACTTTGAAAGTCAGTTGCTTGTGAAGCTGAATAAAAAATATGTCAGTAATTAATTCCTTTGTATATTTCCTTTACCTGATAATTAGTTTAGTTAACCAGACTTTTATACTCTCTAATTCTGTTAAACTGGATAATTTTGTAGAGTTAATTTTACTTTTCATATAAACTAGACTTTCTGATCAATAGGGGGATATTTACAGCTTGATTGTTAAGTCCAGTTTAACTGAAATCCAATATAGATATAAGAGTCAGTACAGCGGATATAAAAGGGTTTACTGTACAGTATACTGAATTTTGTCTGAGGCGCTCGGTACTTTAGTATTATAGGTTTTGCTATTCAGACGATATATGCCCCTTTTATGTAAAGTGCGAAAAGGGGAGCTCTTCTCGTGTAGCAGGCTGGGTTAAATGATCAAACGTGGCTTCCTTAGGATAAAGGAAAATATTCAACTGGGTTCTTTATTCCGCCGTAAATGGCTAAAACTGGTCTCGAAAAAGCGAACGGTAAGGATAACTTTTTCTTGCTTCAGGAATAATGACTGCTAATACTATCTTTTTTCACAAAATGCTGCTCTATATATAGCTATTATACGTAAACATAAGCTATACAAAATTTAGCCAATCAGGATTAAGCAGATTTTTAATGACTATCTTATGTTTAATTTATTCATTCAGCTTTAAAACAAATTTTATGTTTTACACATAGGCGCTGCAAAAATTGACCAATCAGCATCAAATAGATTTTTAGGAACAGTTTACGTTCAAACACAAACAAACATAAGAGCCGCTCAAATTGGATAAAGATTCTTTGGTTTTGAATTCTTGGACGAAATAAATTTGCTAATGGCATGTCGCTACCGGGTAAAGGAGTTAGCGATTAAGGTGAGTCTTAAAATGCCTTCGATCATTAAAGAACTGTGAGGACCGATTTACTGTGAACTGCTTATAGAGCCCCATAGGACTTTTAAAAAGCTCTTCTTTGAGGAGGTGGCTTTGAGTCAGATACGATTCCACAATCTAGCTCCAGCACCACAGGAGTTCCCCCAAGAACATGGAGTGTGTCTACATATTATGAATAAACATAGAGGTACTTTAGAGCGTTCGGACGCAGGAACTGCAGCACTTAAATGCGAACAAAATATGCTTGCGTCTGTGTGTGTGTGTGCGTCACTACTTTTTTATGCCCATTATTGGCTGCAGTATAAATTATTTTCAAGCACTCCTGAGGGATTTGTACCATTCTTTAATAAATACTTACATCTTAGCGTGCGCGCCCACAACACAACATTATATATATCCTTGACTGCATAACATAAATTTCAGAGGGGTTAGCAATCCTGAGATCCTTTGTATAACCTATGTTATGCCAAGCGACTTAATAGCATTGATTAAAGCGTTCCGCATAAAGTAGCCGCAGTTTCTCGTTGCGAACTAAACCTCTTTTTATGTACGTTACTTTGTGGGTAGGCACCACCCGTTTCCTTAATTATACGGAATTAACTTTACATTGATGTCTCCTAAATTTTTTACACACCAAAAATTACTATATTTTTCTCATTACTGGACACTTGATTTTTCACTATTTACAGTTCTCATTTTTAAAACTAAATAAGCACTGAATATACACTATTAAACTTATTTACAGTGAGATTTTTAAACTATTATAGTATTATAAAAATTTTATAACTGTGCCCGTACCAAATGCGTGAGTTCGTTTGTTGGTTTAACCTTGTTGCCCGCAGTAGTCCGGTGCGTAGAAATAAACTTGAGTCATCCATGCTGCCAAGTCTCACAGAGCTCGATGAGAGCAATAACTCTGCGATGAAATGATCGTAGGTGGAATTTGATCCACGATGTCAGGTAGCAAAGCAACACAAATCCGTGGCTGCTTAGGTGAAGACGGGAGGCTCGCTGGTGGTGGAATTCGCCCCCTCCTCTCGGGCAGTAAAGCAGCCAAAATTCCATGATTTTCGCCAACCCGTATCGGCTGCTTCTTCGTAGATGGGAGGCTTGATGGAGGTGGATTATGCCATGTTGGTAGAGCGAGAAGCTTGCTGCCCACTTTGTGAATTCATTTCTCATGTTCGATCACGTTTCGTTCGAAGAAGAAAGTCACCAGTTATAAGTATGTTGATTCCTACGTTAAGGATAACTTATAGCTGCTTCTAAAATAATGACTACTAATACTATCTTTTTTGATGGTATATTCACTCTTTGAAAATTTGTATAGTGGAAGACAATAGATGATGAAAGATAGGGTAGGGTTGCCCTTGTTTTAGGGGCATCGCAGGTGTTTTTATTTTTGTATAAATTTATATTTCTTTTTTGTTTTGTTATTGTTGTTGTTTGTAGTATATCTTTGTATTCGTATCTCTTTAGTGTTCTTTGTGTTTGTCTTTTTGTCTTGAGTTCTAATGTTGTCGCGATTTTGAGCATTCGAGCCTTTGTTAGTGCTCAATGGTAGTTTTGTACTTCGCGTTTTTGTTCTGCTGTGTTTGTATTTCTTGTTTGCTTGTAGGTTTGGTGTCTGTCTCTTAGATGTGTGTTTTGTGTGTTCATGTGTATAAGTGTGCTATGTTCTCCTCAGAGCAGTGTCTTGTGCTTGGGAAGCGTCGATTTCGGGCGACCTTTCCGCGTAATCTGGCAGGGATGTTAATTCTGCCACCAGTTCTTCTTAGTTCTAGGATATAATCATTGGCCATTGTAGACCAGACATTTTTGGCCAGGTTTAGAGTGGCAACATTAATGGGCTCCAGACGTTGTCTACGGTGCAGTACCCTCTGCCGAATTTGCTCTCTTCGTCTTGTTTTATTGATGTAGAGGGATGCGGAGTTCTGCACTCGCTGGAGCCTCCTCATAGTGGTCTTGTTGGCCGCTTGAGTCACTACTGCAGGGTAGATGAGCTTAGCTCGGATGAACATCAGGTATAATATCCTGATGTTTGCTGAGCTAAGATCACGGAACCTATATAGCTTGGGGATTTCTCTCCTCGCCATAATCTGCCTCTCCTTGTAGTGACTCGAGTATCCGTGGTCGGAGATCTTTAGGCCCAGGATGGTGCCTTCGGAGGAGTAGCCGTATCTCCTCCCATCTATTGACTCTCGGCTTAACCGGAGGATCTTAAACTTCTCCCTATTTGTCCAGATCTTCCATTTCTTCTCGTATTGGTTGATGTTACAGATCTCTGCAATTGTGTTGATTGCCTGATCCCTCGCTTTCCTGACCCTACTGAGGACGATCTGCGTGACGTCATCTGCGTATTGCAGATACATCGTGTCCCGGTGTATAGGAGTAGGGAGGTCGATGGTGAAGACCAGGTAAAACAAGGGACTCAGACAGCTCCCCTGGGGAACGCCCGCTTTGAGCTCCAACTCAGGTCCTTTATGCTCTTATATCATGATACGCGCCCTTCTGTCCATGATGAAGTCACAAAGGATCCTTTCCAGGACCGGGTTTAGCTGGAGATCTAGTATCTTGTACTGTAGTCCACTCCGCCAAACCTTGTCGAAGGCCTTCTGCACCTTCCTCATCACGATGTCAACATATTGACCTTTTTCTCGGCAGTGCGCGATATTTTTGGTTAGAAGCGCCAGGGCCGTTCCCGTGCCCCATTTAGATCTGAACCCATGTTGTTGAGGGCTATAATCTTCTCAAAGATCTTGCCGGAGAATTCTAGGAGAGAGATTGGGCGATAGTTGGCCACTTGGTCTGGGGGCTTGTTCCCCTTCGGGATAAAGATGATTTTAGCCACCTTATACCCGTTGGAGAAGTAACCTGTATTCAGAGATGCATTCATGGTGTTGACCATGCCCTGAATAATTTGCCGTGGGGCATTCACCAGGTTGTTTTTGGTGAGCCCAGACCAGCCGGGGGCCCTTTGTTTGAAGGACTTAATGGTGTTCATAGTCTCTTCAACTGTGATCGGGCGCCCGTGGTCAACCGTCTCTCTTTCTCTAGATACTTGAGGTTGTGGGTGGGTCCTATGTATCATCGTTCCGAGGTCGTCGAGCAGTTGGTCTTCGAAGTCCTGGTCGAAATCGTCGTTTTCCTTAGGTGAGATTGCAAAGACCTCTTTCCAATGTCTCCTGAATCTCTCTTCGAGAGTGTTCGGATCTTCTATGAAGATGTCGCCACCCTTTATCTTTATTCCTGGCCTGGGGGGCAATTCCCTAAGTCTTTGGATGCTGTTCTAAAAACTTACAGGATTTTTTTCCCTGTCTAGTTTGCCTATGATATCGTCCCAGATTTCTTTCTGCTTCTCGAGGATTATGTTTTTCATTTCCTCGCTTAGCTGTCTCATTCGGGCTGCCCTTTCCCTGTACGGGCCTGTCCTGCCGACTTCCTCATGAATCTCCCTGTGTTCCCTGGCGATATTCCACATTTCGTCCGTCCATCTAGGTTGCGGGAGCATTTTGTACGAGATTCTGGGTACGCATCTTTCGTCGGCTTGAATGAGGATATTAGTGATCTTTTCGATCTCCTCATCAATTTCCTCAAGATTAGGGTCGCCCAGATCAGCTGGTTGGTAGGTGCTGAGAAATTCTCTATACTGCTCCCAGTTAGCTTTCGCGTAACTTTTCCTAAGTGCGACGGGCTTGAACATAGGCGCAAGCGAAATGGTGGTGATAATTGGGATATGATCGCTCGGGACCACAGGGCCTGGGGCATTGGCTATATTGATGGGAAATTCTGTACTTGGCAACACGATGTTTGGTTTTATCGCCACATAGCGTGTTAGGAAAGTTTGGAAAGTCTGGTCCAACTCTCTGGAGCTTATTTCTTTCGAATAGTAGCTCCAGGTTTCGTCCCCTTGGGTCGACGCGCCTGTAGCCAGAAGCACGGCAACAGGTGTTTAGATCCCCGCCTAACAATGCTAGCCTTTTGTGCTCAAAGAGGGTGTAAAAGTTGTTAATCGGCAGGTATTGTCTCCTGGGCGGCTGGTAGGCTGCCGCCACCGTTAGACCTCCAACCAGGGTTTGGATTTCGACAGCCACGAATGATTCATCTAAGTCCGGATGCGTTTTGAATTTAATGTTTTTCTTGATAGCGATGGCGCAGCCATCGAATCTTGTTTGTGTGTGATTTTTCTGTATAACTGTGTAGTTGTGTATTTTTATAGTGTCAGTGTTTGTGTTGATTCCGTGTTCTGATATGAGAATGATGTCTGGGTCTTCTTTCCGAAAGATGTTTCCATAAAGAATAGACTTTCCCTTCCATCCATTCACATTCGGAGTGAGTATTTTTAGAGCGTTCTTTCTGCTTTCCATGTTTTCTTGTAGTTGTGTTCTGGTGTTTGTTGTGTCTTATGTGTAGTTTCCTTTAGCGTTTCTCACTTTCTTGAATTCTGCATCACTGAGGGTGATGCAGGAGTCTTTGTGAAGTTTTACGGCGCCCTTCAGCATTGCTTTTTTAACTTCTGTCTCTTTTTCCGCTGCTAAGTAGGTCCATTTGAAGGTCTTATGATAATTACCCTGAAATATCTGCTTGGGGGAGAGCTTCTGAGGGTATGGGTTCAGCTCGCTTGTAATTATTTTTAGGTGAATCTCCTCTCCGTCATACTTGTAAGTACGCTTCAAGGTTTTTGACCTATTTCTAGAGCTTACGGGGCTTTTGGTCGCCCTGTCCTCGACCTCCTCAGCGTCAGACTCCAAAGACAATTGGCTCGCCAGGTTGCCTTTAGCTTCCCTTATCTTTCTGGCTACCCTTCTCTCCCTCTTCTCCCGGTGCTTCCTCGCCTCTAGCCTCGGGTCAGTCCTGGATGTCTTAGCTTTCGCAGTCGTGGGCTTTGATTCTTTTGCGGGCTCCGTTGCTCTATTTTCTTGGGGAAATGGAGTCACCGGTGCCTCGGTTGTTTCTTCAGCCTGAAACTGCAGCTGCAGCACGTCTCCCGATGGTGGGTCGTCCGTAAACCACATCTCAGACATGCTGTTCTTCTTTAGCATGAGATTCAGGGTTTTCGCGAACGATTCTAGGTTTGTGAGATTATTCACGTGCGCAAATAATATGCACGTGAGTATCTTCGTCAAATTCTCATTCTCAAGTTTGAGATAAGTCTTCGACGGCTGCTTTCCTGCGGCTATGATTGGTTCTGTTCTTGCTGCTGCTTGTGCATATGAGTTGGAGCTCCTTTAAGTCTCTTCTGTCCTCTTCTTTCTTATGATGTCCTTCTTTTGGGGGCAGGACATGGCCATCGCCCCGTTGTTAAGTCCACAGTTTGGGCATCTTTCTGCCGGCCCCTTGTACTCGCGCCAACCGTGGCCTTTCCCACTGCATCTGGATCACGTGACAGTTTGGTCTTTGCAATCTTTCGTTGCATGTTGCTCCATCTTGTAGCACCTGAAGCACATTAGAACGGGGGTAAACTCTTCCCTTTCAATTTGGTCTGCACAGACCCTGTTTTTGAAGAGTAGTGGCCCCATTTCTTTTGCTTTTTGGGCCATTTGCGTGTCACTGAAGATGAACATGAACACGTGCTGGTATTCCGTGTTGTCCCGCTTATTTCGGAACTTCACGATCTCCACCACGTTAGCCCACGACTGGTTCTTGTTTATTTCCTCCTTAATCTCCTCTTTGGTGTCCTGTCCGATCCATGGATCTAACTGCCTGCACACCACGCTGCGGTGAGCCTGAATCTGACGGGGGTTGCTTGGTTGGAGGCCTATTTCATTCAGGACCTTTTGTCCCTCCTCTGTCGTGAGCGTCTCCACATCTGCCTCTTTTTCGCAGATTGCTGAGTAGCCAACTGGGGTATCAATCAGCCTCGGGATGCCCACGCTCAGCTTCCCAAAGATCGTCGCAAACACCGTGCTTCGATCCGGTTTAGGGTGCCTACCTATAGTCCTTAACGGGACTCTTGTGGCTGGGTGGGCCACCATTTTAGTATTTCTGCAGCCCCTCTGTCCGGGGGTGCAAATCTTCTTAGATTGGCTGTTTCTGCTTGTTTCTGCTTCGGGTTTATGAATGTGTAATAAGTGTATGAATTTGCTTTTAGTTTGTTTTTTTCCTTGGGGGAGAAGAGAGGTTCCCCCCCCCTCACGTTTACCGGCCGTCTCGATGGAAATGAGAGTTGCCTTTTAAATGGATGATGATGATGGATGAGATGAATCCGGGTATGATCCTCTCAGTGGTGTGATTGTATGGCGGACTTATTGACAACGCTGCCCCCGAGGGTGTTTTAATCGCGATCGCATCCCAACATGCCATAGAGACGGTTTTATGTACCTCTATGGTCATGGAAGGGACCCCTACTGTGGTGAGCAGAGCAGCAGGAGTAGCAGTCCGTCCCGTATCCGGAAGAGTTTCTAACATTGTTCTCTACTATGGGCTATTCCTCAAACCAGCTTCCTCCAATGCCCCCAATTATGGCCAAGCAACTGCCTAACATAGTTGGGACGAAACATGAATAGCAATCTCACTTCACACCTGACAGCGGTTCACGCAGGAGGGTGGGCCGGGAACTTAAGCAGCCATCTACTTAAGTGGGGCCGCTGTAAAGGAAGATAAATTATTAATGAGTGATGATGAATATGAGTGAGACACCAGAATTATATTCTTTTTTTTAAAATCTGGTTTTAAAATTAGAACTCAGATTTTCGGAGGCTTGGGCAAAGATTTCTCAAAACCTTTCCTCCTTTATCAAACCAGGAGATGCGTGCTGCGAAGTGTTTCTGCCAAGGATTCCGACCAGTCCTATCTTTTTTCTGATTCTAATTCAGTTAAAGTGGGTGCATGTAAGGGAGGACGATAGGGTGTGTGGGTATATAGAGAAAATAAACAAGCGGAGAAAAGAGAAAGAAGTGTGGTAGGGTGCAAAGAGATGCCTAGAGCCTGGTGATCAGACCTATCACTTTTATTATTTTTTTTGGTAGCGTATATTCTTTGTTGTTTCTGTAGATTTTTAATAATTATAAATAATTATTTATGGCGTTCAAGCCATTTGTCTTAATAATTTTTAGTTTAATTTTGTGTGTGTTATGCATTGCTTATATGTTTGTGTTTTTTATTACATTTTAGGTGCGTGCTTATTGTTGTTGGTATTATTTGTATTCGTGTGTGTTTTAGTTTTTTTGTTTCTTCATCTTTAGTAGGGTTCTTGTCGTAATCGGTTTTTTTTCACAATCTTGGTTTAAAGTTGTCTTCATCGGTGGTTTGTTGTCGTAGTTTTGAGTTTCTTGTCTTGTTCGGTTTTCTTCTTCTTTAGGTTCAGGTTTTACATCTCATTATGCATAGAACGGCACTTCGTCCCCGCCAGCCACTCGGTTGGCGGAGCTGGGAAATCTGGCGCGACAGTCTGCTCTTCTGTTCTGGTTAATCATCTGAGTGATATCTTCACTCAGTTCCCGATTAACCAGATCCTGTATTTTCCGGGTCCGTTCTTCTATTAATTTGTTGATGGAAATTATCCCCGCCTCTCTGTGCAGATCTTCTTGCCGTCTTCTTTCTTGCCTGCGTGTACCCGTGATTAGGTACATGCATTTATTTTGCACTACTTGAAGTCGCCTCTTTTGTGTTTTTGAGACACATGAGAGGGTGGAGGCGGGGTAAAGCAACGTAGATCTTACAAGGGCATTGTAGATCTTTTTCTTGTTGCTTTCACGTAGATTTCTAAATGTATATAGAGTTCTGACAGCGGCCGAGGCTATTCTTTCTTCGACGTGCTTCTTGTACCCGGTAGAGGTGATTTTCATCCCGAGTACATTGCATTCGTTGGTGTAGGGGTATCACGTATCCCCCACACGCACGTCTGCCCTCAGGGTGCGTCCAATGGGATCCATCTTGAATTTCTCTTGATTTGTTCTTATCTTCCCTGAGCCTCGTAGTTGTTCAAGTTCGCGATTTCCATCGATGTCATGCGAGCTTGCCACGGCGCATTCCTCCATGGAGATACGATTATCTGGCTGAAATCATTGGCGTACTGAATATTGACAGAAGAGGGATACACAGGGGCTGGGATATCAGCGGTGTATATTGAGTAAAGGATGGGGGACAGACACCCCCCCCCCCTCCCTGCGGGAGGCCCGCAGTGAGCGGAAACTTGGGTCCGTCCGTGCACCCTAGACTGACATACGCCGCTCTCTCCATGACATAGTCACAGAGAGTTCTTTCTAAGTTTTTACTTAGACCCAGACGTAAGATCTTATACTGCATACCCCGCTGCCACACCTTATCAAACGCATTTGATACATCCCGACAAACGATATCCACATAACTCCTGTCCCGTTTGGCTTGGAAAAGCTTTTCCGTTATAACATTGATTGCCATTTCCGTACTTCGCTTCTTTCTAAACCCGAATTGACATGGGTTGTAGAGGGAGTTTTCTTCCAGGTGCGACACCAGTCTCCCGTTGAGGATCTTCTCAAAGAGTTTCCCGCCAAATTCCAGGAGTGAAATTGGGCGGTAGCTCTCTTTCAACGTTGGGACCTTTCCATGCTTGGGAGAGAAGATCATCTTTGCCGTCTTATAAGCATCTGGAAAGTACCCTGTATTCAGCCTTTCGTTAAAAATACGTCTCATTCCTTCGATGATGTTAGCTGGTGCCTTTTCGAAGTTTACCTTCGTAAGCCCCGATTGGCCTAATGCTTTTTGTCGGAATGAGCGGAGTGCGCCAAGGATCTCTTCTTCGGTGATCTCGGCGTCTCCGTCACGCAGTCTATCTACCTGGTGATGAGGATGCGTTCGGTGTATTTTCGTGTTAAGCTCGTCTACGATGTTGTTTTCTAACTCTATATCAAAATCTTTGTTTTCTTCTTCTGATATGCTGAAGATTTTTTCCCAATAATGCCGGAGTAATACTTCGATGTTCCTCTCTTCTGTTTCAATGGATCCATCTTCTTTTTGGATTTCCATTTTCTTCTTTTTCCCAGATGATCCTCTGAGACTTTTGACTTTCTTCCAAAAGTCTTTGGGAGATGTATCTTGATCGAGGCTCTCGATCGCATCGTCCCATTGTCTCTGTTGTTGTTCGAGGATCAACTAGTTGAGCTCGTCCTTGATCTCTCTACTTCGTTGTAGCGAGTCAACTGATGCATTTCTGATATTTAACTCGTACATGACTCTCAATTCTCTGTAGAGTTCTTTCATGTACTCAGTCCACCTGTATGAGGAGATGGTTTTATACTGGGTTTTGGGGATGCAAGCCCTATCTGCATTTATAAGATGTTCGTTGAGGTCGTCAATTGCCTCGCATATTTTCTCGAGAATTGCCTCATCCAGATTTGGTGGGCTACAAGGCCTCAAGGAGACCCGCGTACCGTGCCCAGTTTGCTCTCCTGTAGTCTTTTCTGACTGGAGCTGGGACTTGTATAGGGTTCCTGTTGATGGTAAGTAGGATCCCTATATGATCACTACATGGTACCTGGACTGGTTCCATGTAGTAATTGAACGGCAGCTGACGATTAGCCAGACAAATGTCTGGTTTTGTGGCACTTCTTCCTCGAGTATAGGTTGGGAAGTCCGGGCCTATTCTATGGACCATATTTCGGTCCATCATAGTATCCAGGCACCTTCCATTTCCATTGAAGGTCCTGTACCCAGATTCCGGACATCTGTCATTAAGATTCCCCAATGATATGGTGAGGGTCCTTCTGCCAAATAGGCTAGAGAGAGAATGGATTGGCAAATATTCTCGTCTCGGTGGCTGGTACCCGGTGGTGATGACTAGCTTTCCTATATCAAGTTCAACCTCTATTGCAAGATAGGATTCTTCCAGGTTTCTTATTGGTTTATACTTGATCCCTCTTTTGATGGCGATGGCGGCACCGTCGTACCCCTCTTGAGAGTAATTCGTGATTAACACGTCATAGTTCCAGATCTTCATTTTGGAGCTACGAGTGTCAATCCCATGTTCAGAAATCAAGATGACATCTGCATCAATCTCCCTGAACAAATTTCCGTAGAGAGTTATTTTCGCTGTCCAGCCGTTGGTATTAATTTCCATTATTCTTAGTGAGTTCCGTTCTATTGTGAGATGTATTTACCTGTGTTTCTTCTTGGTCTTTTTGCTTTTCTTGGCCTGTGGGGCGGGTCTGGAGTGCCCAGGCTTTTCGTTCTTCGGGGGAGGACTAGGAGTTTTTGACCGACTCTTCATCGCTCTTGTGCGAGTGCATGGGCCCTCGCACTATCCGAGGATGTGGATTCTTGTTTCTCTTTGTCATTAGTCTCCTCCTCTTCTTCGGATTCCTCCGATGAGGGAGATTCACTGACCTCTTTCAGTCCAGTGGCTTTTTCCTGATTGTTACTATTTCTAATAACGCTATCCTTGAATGCCTTGGAGCATTCTGGGTCATCAGGCACGATAATGGATGGCAGGTTATTAGCCTTTAATAGCGCGTTTAAAACCTTGTTGTAGCATCCAGTTTTTACCGCATTCGCCACGTTTGCATGTGTAATGCAGATGAGTATTTTTGCACTTAGATCGTTTGTAAAGACTATCGGTGAGGGAGTTGCCATTGCTAAGGCCATCCCTTCACTTAGCTTCACAGTGCTTGAATAGGTTGTAGTTTTCTTCTTCTTTTCTTTATCTTCCATTTTCTTGATTATTTCCTTTCTCTTTGGGCAGTTAAGGGCCATCGTTCGATGGGGTCCTTTGCAGTTCATACACTTTTTGTCAGTGCTTTTGCAGGAGTCATATCTATGACCTTGTGTGGCGCATTCGCTGCACCAAATTTTTCCCTTTTGGGGGCAATTGACGGTTGTGTGTTTTTCTAAAGCATAACAGACGAAGCACATCTGGATGCTGTGGTATCTTTCGTGTTCTATATTGCAGCCTGAGATCCTCATATTAAAAATGAGGAGTCCCTCCGTTGACGCCTTGTTAGCCATTTCGGTAGTTTGAAAGGTCACCTTGAAGACATGGGTATGGTCACGAAATTTGATGACTTCCCTGACCTTAGCCCATGTGTGGTTCCTTTCCACCTCGCTTTTGATGTCCGCGGGGGAGTTATCTCCCTTCTAGCTCTCTATCCTTTCAGCAGATCACGCTCCTATTGGCAGAAATTGCTGGTGGGGTTTTTGCTTCCAGGTTCATTTCCTTTAGCACTTCGGCCCCTTCTTCGGATAGGAGCCGGTCTATATCCCTATTTTCACCGCATATAGCAAAGAATCCATTGGGGATGTCGATTAACTTGATAAGTGCAATCCTTAAATTTGCAAATAAGGATTGGCACACAGTCTTCTTCTCGGGGGCCTGTTTTCCAGCTATGGTCAGTAGGGGGACCCTCTTAGGGAGGGCCTCCATCGTCTTGGGCGTCTTCTTTCTTCTTTCTTGCGGTTCTATTCTTCCTCTGTAAAAAATGTGTAGTTAATATGTTATAGGTGAAAAAAGTGATGTCAGAAGTGGTAAAGGAGGTAGAGTCAAGGGTTGGATTTGACTTCGATGTGAGAAGAACCGTCCCGTCCAGTTTCCTGTTGTTTCCCCGCTCGGATGGTGCCGGGATGATGGGTGATGATGGATGGGGGATGGTTCTCGAGTGGGGACCTCAGAGGGTTGAGCTTGGTAGACTTAATGCATAGCGGCCGAATCAACGGCCGCTAAGTTTTTGCCACCCCCTCACGGGTACGTACGCCAAAACTGCATCCAACTACATAGAGACGGGAGTATTTCCCTCTATGATTCTGGCCGGGTCCCCCGGGCGATAAGGATTTCTCCTCCATCCGGGACTCGCAGTTTTGCCCCAGATTCGAGAAAATTTCTGACTTGAGCTTCTGCTGTGGGATAGGCTTCAAACCAGTTTCCACGCAAGCCCTTAATTATGTCAGCCCAAGTAGCTGACATAGTTAAGACGAAATTGATGAAGGGCAGTCATCCGAGCAGGTTTCCACGCAGGGCGGTGGACGGGAGTAATGAGGTGTTTAGTCCATCACTTTACTTCATCACTCGCAGCGAAAAGATTATATGAAAATCTTTGCAGATCGACTGGGATCCTAAAGACTCCCTGGACAGTCGCGTTCTTAGATGGAGAGGCTCAAAAGTGCGTAGTTATTAAGCACGCATGAAATAACAACGCTCTTCAGAAGGTAGTAAGGCAATGCTACCAGCCGAATATTCGCCCAGCGAGTTCATCTTTTTTCACAAAATGCTGCTCTATATATAGTTATTATACGTAAACATAAGCTATACAAAATTTAGCCGATCAGGATTAAGCAGTTTTTTAATGACTATCTTATGTTTAATTTATTCATTCAGCTTTAAAAAAATTTTATGTTTTACACATAGGCGCTGCAAAAATTGACCAATCAGCATTAAATAGATTTTCAGGAAAAATTTACGTTCAAACAAAAACAAACATAAGAGTCGCTGAAGTTCGCGAGAAACCATCGACGGCCGATTATCCGACTACTGCGCTCTGCTAAGAACCTACGGGTACAGCATTTTCACTTGTTTAGTGACTGATTTTTGAGCACTGCCTACATAGACGAACGCCTACTCTGGAAGTTTTACGGTCTGCCATTCCATGATTTCGTCTTAACTATGCCGGCCACTTGGATTGGCATAATTAAGGGCTTATGTAAAAACTGGTTAAGGCCTAGCCCACAACGGAAGCGTAAGTCAGAAATTGTCTCGATACTGGGGCATAACTGCTAATCCTGAACGGAGGAGAAATCCCCATCGCCCGGGGGACCCGCCCTAGAATCATAGAGAGAAATACTCCCGTCTCTATGTAGTTGGATGCAGTTATGGCTTATGTACCCGTAAGGAGGTGGCAAAAACTTAGCGGTCGTTTATTCGGCCGCTATGCATCAAATCCAATAAGCTCAACTCTCTGAGGTCCCCACTCGAGACCCACCCCATCCCATCTATCACCCATCATTTCGGCAGCAAACGAGAGGGGGAACAACAGGAAAATGGACGGGGGAGTTTCTCACCATTTATTGGACCCGTTCACAACTTTACTTACACCATCCTTTACCTCCTTTACCACACCTTAACTTTCTTTTCACTCACAAAAACATATTAATTACACTTTAGGTACAGGAAAAGAAGGAATCAGAAGAGGAACACGAAGACCATTGAGGCCCTCACTAAGAGGGTCCCCCTAAGGACCATCGCCGGCATGAAGACCCCTACCAAGAAGAACCTATGTGAAACCTTAAACATCGAACTTAGAGTGGCACTGGTGAAGCTTATCGAAGTCTCATCGGGATTCATCGCCATGTGTGTCGATACCAAAGATGTAGACCAGCTCTTATCAGAAGAGGAAGCGAGAGTCCTGAAGAACACCGGTCTAGAAGCCAAAACCCCCCACAAATGGCACCGAACAGAAGCGTCATCTGCCGCAAAGTGGAGAGCTGGGTGGGCGAGCACAAACCCGAAGAGCTTAAGGAAGAGATTACGAGGAGCAACCCATGGGCCCAAGTTCGTGAGATCATAAAATTTCGCGAACACACCCATGTGTTCAAAATAACATTCTCCACCACAGACATGGCGAGAAAGGCAACCCAAAATGGTATTCTGGTATTCAACATGAAAATACCAGGAGAAAACATCCAGCAGGAGAAGTTCAACAGCATACAAATGTGTTTTGTATGCTACAAACTCAAAGAAAATACATCAACGACGTGCCCGGATAGAAACAAACTGTGGTGCAGTGAATGCGCCACAGAATGACACTGGTTTGACAGTTGCGAAAGCTCCACAAAAAGATGCCTAAATTGCAAAGGAGAGCGTAGGACCATGGCCCTTAACTGCCCCAAGCGCCGCGAAATAATCAGGAGAAAAGAAGATGAAGAGAGAAAGACAAAAGAAGTAACCTATGCAAACGCCGCCCAAAAGAATGCAGAGGTAAACCCCGCATCGGCACTCACACAAATGAACTTCACCGGGGTTCTAAGTGCGAAGATCTTAATCTGCATAACCCATGCAAATGTGGCAAATGCAGTGAAACCCGGCTGTTATAACCAAATTCTTAACGCTCTCCTGAAGGCTAACAATATCCCTTCAGTAATCATGCTTGAAGACCCCGAATGCTCCAAGGCTTTCAAGGACTCAGTTATAAGGAACAATAACGTCAAGTCTAGATTAAAGGAGATCATCGAAGCTCCCTCATCGGAAGAAACCGAGGAAGACGAAGAAGAGGAACATGCTGGAAGCGATGATGGATCCTCCTCATCTTATAGCGAAGAAGGCCCCTGCACTCGTACACGAGCTACGAAGAGCAGGTCAAAAACCCCGAGTCCCCGAGTCCCCAGCCAGCCCCCAAGCAGAAAAGAACTAAGAAGAAACATAGGTAAAAACAACTCACCATGTTACGGAACGCACTGAAGATAATGGAAATCAACACAAACGGCTGGACGACGAAAAGAATTCTCTACGGAAATGTATTCAGAGAAATTGATGCAGACATCATACTGATTTCAGAACACGGGATCGACACGCGTAGAACAGAAATGAAGATCTGGAACTACGATGTGTTGATCACTAATTATTTGCTAGAGCTGTACGATGGCGCCGCTATTGCAATAAAAAAAGGGATTAAATACAAGCAGATACGGAATCTGGAAGAATCCTACCTCGCGATTGAGGTCGAGCTCAACTTAGGAAAGTTGGTCATTGCTACCGGATATCAACCGCCAAGGAGAGATGTGTTACCTATTCACACTCTCACTGGTCTATTTTCCAGATGCCGAGAATCCGGTTACAGGACCTACAAGGGTATAGGGAGAAGCCTGGACCTGTTGCTGGACAGAAATATTGCCCAGCGAATAAGCCCCGACTTCCCCACCTATGTCAGAGAACGAAGCGCCACAAAGCCAAACATCTGTCTGGGGAATCGTCAGCTACCGTTTAATTACTACATGGAACCAGTCCAGGTACCATGTAGTGACCATTTAGGGATCCTACTCACCATCAACAGGAACCCTATACAAGTCCCAGCAGTATTCAGGAAGAACTATAAAAGAGCAGACTGGACACGGTACGCGCACTTTCTCGAGGCCTACGATCCGCCCAACCTGGACGAGGCAATTCTTGAGGAGATTGACGAGGCACTCGATGACCTCAATAACCAACTCATCGACGCAGATAAGGCTTGAATCCCTAAATCCGAATATAGGACCATCTCGACCTACGAGTGGACCGAATATATAAAGGAACTATACCGTGAACTGAAGTTAATGTATGAACTTAACATCGTGAATGCATTGGTTTACTCGATGCAGACAAGTAAAGAAATCAAAGAAGAATTTAACCAGTTGATCCTCGAACAGCAGAATAGAAGATGGGAGGACGCGATCGATAACCTCGATCATGAGACAACTCCCAAAGAATTTTAGGAAAAGATCCGAATTCTCAAAGGATCGAAGAAGCATAAGATCGAGCTACAGAAAGATGATAAAAACATCGAAAAGGAAGAGAAAAAAGTTAAAGAAATATTCCGAAGTTATTGGGAAAGAATCTTCAGTATAACTGAAGAGGAGAACGAAGACTATGACCTAAAGTTCGAAAGCAACATCATCGACGAGCTTAACGAAGAAATACACAAGACGCACATTTACCTCCAGGTGGATAGACAGCGCGACGTAGACGCCGAGATTACAGAAGAAGAACTACTCAGCGCGCTTCGCTCATTCCAACAAAAAGCCCCAGGACAATCGGGGCTTACAAAGTTTAACTTTGAAAAGGCACCAGCCAGTGCAACCGAAGGAATGAGAAGAATATATATCGCCTGTCTCAATACGGGGTACTTTCCGGATGCTTATAAAACGGCTAAGATGATCTTCTTGCCTAAGCACGGAAAGAACCCAACGTTGAAGGAGAGCTACCGGCCAATTTCACTTCTGGAATTTGGCGGGAAGCTCTTCGAGAAGATCCTCAACAAAAGACTGGTGTCTCACCTGGAGGAAACCTCACTCTATAACCCACACCAATTCGGGTTTAGGAGAAAGCGAAGTACGGAGATGGCAATTAACGTCATCACGGAAAAGCTAGCCCAAGCAAAACGGGAAAAAAGTTACGTGGACATTGTTTGCCGGGATGTATCAAAGGCGTTTGATAAGATGTGGCAACGGGGAATGCAGTACAAGATTTTACGACTGGCCCTAAGTGAAAACTTAGAAAGAACTCTCTGTGACTATGTCATGGAGAGGGCGGCGTACATCAGTTTAGGGTGCACGGACGGACCAGAGTTTCCGCTCACTGCGGGCCTCCAGCAGGGGAGGGGGGGGGCCTGTCCCCCACTCTCTACTTGATTTACATCGCGGATGTCCCAGCCCCTGTAAGCCCCACTTGACTCAACATTCAATTCGCCGATGATTTCACCCAGATAACCACTTGTCCATGGAGGAATGCGCCTTGGCAAGCTCGAATGACAGTAGCAGAAATTGAAAACCTTAACAACTACGAGGCCCGGTGGAAAATCCGTACCAACCAGGAGAAGTTCAAAGTAGTCAATATAGACAGGAGACTACTTGATGACGTCAGGGTGGGGGATAGACGATATCCCTACACCAATGAATGCAATGTACTCGGAATGAAGATTACCTCATCCGGGTCCGCAAAGCACGTCCAAGAACGAATCACTAAGGCCACTGATGCAGTCAAGACTCTATATAGGTTCAGATATCTTCGTCAAAGCAACAAGAAAAAGATCTACATGCATTAGTAAGATCGTGTTGCTATACCCCGCTTCCGCCATCTCGTGTGTCTCAGAGACACAGAAGAGGAAACTACAAGTGGTGCAGAACAAATGGGCGTACCTAATTACAGGTACACGCAGAATGGAAAGAAGATGACAAGAAATGCTGCACTGGAAGGTGGGGTTTACTCCCATTAACGTTGTCATAGAAGAACGGAAAAGGAATATGCTGGAAAAGGTCAACCGTGAATTGGACGATGAAATCGTCCAAATGATTGACCAAAATAGAAAAGCTATAAATCACGCCAGATTTCCAAGCTCGTCGGGGTTTTAGCTGGCGGAGTAGAGGTGCCGTTCTATGCACGATGAGACTTTTTTTACCCAAACCAAGACGAAGCTAACCAAATTGTGTAACCTCACCGATTTTGACAAAACTCTCCGATATTGACAAAACTCACCGATGGAGACAAACTTACCGAAGAAGAAAAAATCTACCAATGAAGACTGAAACTCACCGTACAAGACATCAACGAAGAAACAAAATACACAAACTACACACATTACAAAATATACAAAAACAAACAAACATAAGAAGTAATTAACGCAATTACAAAAACAACAGCAAAATGCGCACAGCATAACCAAATACATTAACTAATTTGAAGACAAATGGCTTGAACTCCATATTATATATATATATATATATATATATATATATATATATATATATATATATATATATATATATATATATATATATATATATATATATATATATATATATATATATATATATATATATATATATATATATATATATATATATATATATATATGTATATATATATATATATATATATATATATATATATATATATATATATATATATATATATATATGTATATATATATATATATATATATATATATATATATATATATATATATATATATATATATATATATATATATATATATATATATATAAACAAAATGATAAACAACAATGGAACTACAAAACAAAAAAAATTAAAGCGAAAGGCCTGATCACCAGGCTCTAGCATCACTTTGCACCCTACCACACTTCTTTCTTTTTCACTGGACTACTTTCCGCTGTCTATCCACACACCCTTTCTCTATCCCCTCACCTACATATACTCTTACACCATGTCGAGAAACCATCTCTCCTTAGATTAAAAGACCAGCACAACGGTTATGTGGCGCTTTGCGACCGAGAAAAGGACCTAGATCTCCTTCTGAGCGAAAATGCAGCAAATAAATTGGAAAAAAACGAAGGACCAGACTTTCCGAGTTACCTAACAGCCCGAGCCCCAACTACCCCTGACATCATACTTACCAATCAAAATTTTAACCTAAACCACTACACAGAACCAAGCCCCGCAACCCCATCCGACCATTTAAGTATGATAACGACCATTTCAAATTCCCCCGTACAATTTAAAATACTACAAAGAAAAGCTATCAGTAGAACAAACTGGAATGGTTACAAAGAATACCTAAGTACATTAGAAACTGGATCCCTAAACAACCAAAAAACAAGAAATTGAAAACCAACTAAAACTAATCACTGAAAAAATCGTTGAAGCGGACAGAATTCACCCTCCAATAATAGAATACAGAACCCTACCTGCTCCCAGATGGAACCACGAAATACAGAAAAAGATGGAAGAATTTCAGAATTTAACAAAAGAAATTAAATAAATGAGTACTAATATGGAGAGGTACAGAAGGCTAATCATAATCAGAAGGCAGATAGATACTCTTATTAAAGAAAAGTCAAATCTAGTATGGAACAACATAATAAGCAAAATGGAAGTCAAAACAGATCCGAGGAAATTCTGGAGAGATTACAAAAAACTACGAGGATCACAACCAAAAGAAAAACTAAAACTGAAAATACAGGACTGGGAAGTGCAAAAAAACGAAGAACTCCAAGAGAACTTCCAAAATCACTAGAAAACAAAGCTTAACTTTGAAAAGGCACCAGCGTATCGGTATGGAGCACGAAGAGGAAATCCTACAAACCATAGAGGCGCAACAAGAGCGCACTGCACCATACAGATACGTCGACGAAGAAAGACGCCACCCTTGGAGGAGGGAATGCCTTTCTCAATGGCTGAATACTAAACAGTCATAAAATCATTTAAACAAAAAGCACCAGGTCAAAGCGCCATAACGAAGGCACGTCTAATAAATGCTCCTGAAAATGGGCATGAATCGATAGGGAAGATTTTCAATGCCTGCCTTAATATTGGGTACTTTCCTCAAACCTTTAAAATGGCAAAGATGATCTTCCTACCGAAGCCGGCCAAACCAAAACACCAAGTCGGAAGCTACCACCAGATCTCGCTCTTGGAATTTCTAGGTAAAGTCCTAGAAAACTCCTAAACGACAGGTTAATTAAACACCTTACTCAAAATAGCCTGTAAAAACCCACAAAAACACGATTTCATGAGCCAGCGATGAACGGATACCGCGCTGGCGATTATAACAGAGAAAATTGCCACAGGAACAGCGCGAGGTAACAGAGTAGACAAAGTACTCCGCGACGTTGCTAAAGCCTTCCACAAGGTGTGGTTGCCCGGCCTAAATGCCAAGATCTGCAGCCTTAATCTGCAAATAAATGTTTGCAAAACATTATGCAACTCCCTAGATGAAAGAAAAGCCCCACTACAAATAAATGGCCAATCTGAAAATTCAAAATGCGATATATAGAAAAAGAATATAATCAATCTGTTAATTTAAAGAATGTAGACATTTTTTTTTTTTAATAATACAACAAATTATTATAAACTCCGAACATGTATGTATATAAATTAAATCTGTAAATTGTAAAAATTATGAGTGTCCTCCACCGATCATGGAGCTTCGTTCTACTTACTTTTCGATGTAACTTTCCCTTCTCTACTTTCCTTTTGTGTTTTGTGTTATTCACCACTATTAACCTAATTATTTTTACTCATGTGTTTGTAAAAATACTCATTGTAACTCTTTTCTTAATAAATTTTATCATATATTAAAGACTTTTTGGTTTTGAATTCTTGGATGAAAAAAATTTGTTATTGGCATGTCGCTATCGGGTAAAGGAGACAACGGTTAATGAGTGTCCAAAAATGCCTTCGATCGATTTACTGTAAACCAATTATAGAACTCCATAAGACTTCAAAATGCTCGTCTTTGAGGGGGTGGTTTTGGGTCAGATGCGATTCCACAATGTGGTTCCAGCACCACAGTATTTCCTCTACTTTTTACCTTCACTACTTGAGTACTTCATGAATAAATACTTTATTACTTTACTGTAGTACATTTAAGTTTGGGGCATTTTTCTTGCACTTTGAGTACAATTTTGTCCGGAGAACAATACTTTTACTTAAATATAAAAGCAGAGTACTTTTAACAACGCTGTAAAATTTTCACGCTCTTAAATATATTCAGTATAAAGTGTGACATGAATAAGTGTGGCAATTGTACAAGGGTAATTTGGAGGCTTCACTTTGTATACTTCAGCTGCACAACGATGAACGGAAGGATGATGAAACATGATAAGTTTCCAACTATGACCCGCTCCAGAGTCTTACTCAATCTATCTCTCACAATATGTAATAATTCTAAGCCATATTAATTCAATGGGAACTAATACACCCCAAATCCACGTCTATCATTTTTGTATCCTTCAAAGTCAAACTGAGCTCGTATCGGTGAACACTGAAAGTCGGTGTAGCATCTAATACAAACGGTGAGTCTGTCACTATTACCAACAAATAGCAGCAACATGCCTTTTGCTCCATTTAAATTTTACCCCCTCTTTACACACAACCTGTCAAAAGTTCAATTCAACATTTTTCAAATGCTCTTTCTCGGTCCCCTGAAAGTGGAAGGGGCAGCACGTCCCCTCTGCCTGAGTTGACTTAACACGTGAAGGCCGATTAACTTCGTATCCCTGTACGCGAATACAGATAAACCGATGTCTTAACTGGCACATGTAAGTAAAGAATACAGTCAGACTCGCATATGCGTAGATTGTGTTAACTCTACATATTACGGACCAGTTTGTGAACTCCTTAAGAAAGTTCCTAACCGTGGACAAGGACAAAGCACCTTTTTCTCTTCCTGCTATTTGTATCGTTAAAGGATAAGTTTAAACTTAAGACTCGTGAAGCCCGTCACCTGGTCTGCAAACAATTTATATCCAATGGAGTCAGTTTCTTTGGTGTTATCCGCTGGGCGATAACTAACCGCCCATCTCCACCCAGACAGTAGATCGCGGTGGTAAGAGACACCTTTACCAACAACCTGACTTGTCTAGTGTCGCCTAATACCTCTGTACCATCCACTAGTGTTAACGCGCTCAATCGACCGAAATAGGGCCATCGGAAGAGCACTACGCTATAGCAATGCCTCTGGGCATTCCTATAATAAAAACCTCCTCGAAACTTAAATATATATATCATCTATTATGTATCAAATTCAATTCTTTTGTCATTTAAATAATTTATTATGCATTACTTTAACTTGTCAATTTAATCATTTAATTATTTTAATTTAACTGTTAATTTAATCATTTTACTTAACTGTGTCTATTTAATCTTCCAAATTAATTTACTTCAACTCAAATCAATTTATGTTAAACTTAATAATTAATTAATTCATTTATTTTCTTGGCAATTCAATTAACGTATACTGTTCCAAACAACATCTCTTAAATTTCACACACAAACAAACAAACACACGTTCCCAGCTCGACCAAATAAGCACGCGAACCTTCCCACTTGACTCGGTGCTCTCGTCGTCTAAAGGTCTGTAACTATTCCTTCTACAATTATTCCTTTACCTCCAAATAAATCATACTGAGCAAATTCCACTCTCACATTCTTTGCAATCGATAATACGAGAGTAAGTCCTAATTATATTTGCTTCTCATTGCAGCCCCCAATTCACAGTCCATTATAGATATTTTAAAATACTCTAAATTACTACACAATATTACTTACGACTCCATATTATTTACTATATCAAAGATACTCTATTATACTCTATATTACTATATTATTATTCACTCTATATTGTTTCACCATATTATTCACCATATTTATATTTGTGTAATTGTCTTTCTTAAAGCCCAAGACATATTCAAAAATTTACTTCGCTGTCGCATTAGGCCTAAAGCTAACGGCAAACATCTTCGATCAAACAAGATTTATGGGTATGGTTTTAGAAACGCTATCTAGGCTGATTTATTAACCCAAGATAAATCACATTGATAACCATACACTATAACGTCAAACCTGTATTGAATCATCGAAAAAGTATCATCTATAACTTCACTTATTCCATCCACCCGCGCTTGCAAACGTGTCAAGGAAATTCAGGCGCATGTACGCCGCAACCAAGTTGAAGACTATAACATACCGGACTCCTTTTTGCAGAAATTAGCAGCAACAAAAAATACCCAACTGATTTCCAGCAGCTAAATTTACATGAAGAATGTCAACCCTTAGATCTTTGATTTTTCAACCTCAAGGGACTATCAATACAACCATTTATTCTCCGTAAGTTAGCTACGCTTTCTCCTAGAAGGCTGCATTCGGACAGTTTGATTCAATTATTTGGCTGTGTAGTATTGTATATTTGTTTGAAAAATAAATATAATTCTGTTTAGTATAAATTGTTCTTTGTTGGGAAGATAAAAGTGTTTTCAGTTATTTGGATGTGATTTCTAAGTTAATTCATATAGTGGGTTAATGCTCTTTAAAGTGTGATTTAGTGTGCTACTCTTTCACTTTTGTGAGTATATTCCTTTTTTTTATATAAATCAAGGAGTTTTTTTTTATTTTTTGAACATTAATTAGGTTAAAATGTCTGAGTGCATTGAGTTGAGAGAAAAGGGCATGGCCGAAGGTGAGCATGATCGTGAGTCGTATTATATTTGTGCTTGATGTGGATTGGTAGGGAGAGGGGACTGTTTGTGTTGTGTGTGGGCTGCGAGGGTGTGGGGTATAGTTGGAGGAGGAAAGAGCGTGGGATATTCAAAGAATCGCTATGCTGGAGGAGTCAGTTACTAGGCTTAGGATGGATCTCAACACTAGGCCCAAAGGGAACTCCGTGGATCATAAGGTTAGCCCATTTACTAGGAGTGGGACTAGTGAAGAGAGTACTGAGTAGAGAATGGTAAAGGGATGAAGTAATCAGGTAGCTAGTGAGGCATTTCCTATTCCAGATGAAGTAGATGCTTTCCGAACATCTCCACTCAATAGGTTTTACTCAGATAGCGGGCTCCTCCCATTCCCATTTCATTGCATCCAACTATGCCTTTGTTACCGCTTTCGTCTTTCGAGGCCAACAACTACCCTCCCTCATACTCAGTGTACAAATACAGGTTTCTACCTGAATTCATAGCTGACTATGATAGGTACCCTACCCAACCCCGACCTTTGGCTTAAAGAATGGAAGAACGCATGGATAACTTAGATGTCAAGAGCTATGTAGCGCATCGGGCTTACACCATTGTGCTGTATTGGGAAATAACATCCTTCAATGTCTGGTCCTTCTTGTGGGACTTGCAGAAGACCTCAATAAACCCAAGACTATCTCGCAATCTATTTTATCGGCATGCAACAAGTCCCAACGTGTCATGCCATATATAAACCGATAACTCTAAATTAGGTCAAGGAATTGGTTCAGCAGCAATTTCACCCGGAAATACTCTCAAATAATTGAGGAAGGAGGCATCATTTTAGCCCTCGAACTTTCTGTACATCATAATTTTGAAAATTTATGCAACTCCCGAAGTGTGCTTATGTCCATTCACACATTTAACCGTAATCACCATTAGTTTCGAAATTCAAGCATGGATGACGGAAATTCTGGTCAATATAAAGTGATTTTTTATTGGGTGCTTACTGACGTTGGTTTTTTCTAAAATGACTAAGCAAATGTATTGGGTTGAGGAATAAGTTCTTGCGGTTTTATCAAATTTATTCATTACTATTAACAATTTTAGAAAAACTTCATTTTTAATTGATAACAATATGCTATTTAATCAATAATGTATTCTCCGTTGTTATTTACGACTTTTTCCCAACGTTCAACCAGTTTTTCGATGCCTCTACAATAAAAATATCTGGATTTGACTCGAAGAATTCGTCTAACCACGTTCTTAATTCCACGTCAGTATTGAACAAAACGCCACGCAAATTGTTGGAGAGATATCGGAACAGATGGAAATCCGATGGAGCTAAGTCTGGTGAATATGGAGGATGCAGCAAGATTTCCAAATTAAGCGTTTGGATGGCGTCTTTTGTCATATTGGCAATGTGAGGACGAGCATTGTCGTGTTGCAGAAGGACTCCATAACGTCGATGAGGTCGCTTTTCACGAATAACTTCGGCGAGTCGATACATTTGTTGAACGTAGATTTTTGCATTGACAATCTCGTTGTTAGCAAGGAGCTCATAAAGAATGATGCCTTCACAATCCCACCACACACACAGCATCGTCTTTCGTGGATGACGTCCTTGCTTTAATCGCGGAACTGTTTTTTTATTGGGGCTAAGCCATTGTTTTCGATGGTTCATGTTGACATAAACACACCACTTTTCGCCAGTGATGATGCAGTGAAGAAATCTGTCCTTATATCCACGAGTAGCCTTGTGACGAGCAAGCAAACCTGCGGCAATCGTGGAGCGTTGAATTTTGTTGCTTTCGCTCAAAGCGTGCGGAACCTATGCACTGAGTTTTTGAACTTTCCCCATCAAATGAAGGTGATTCACTACAGTTTTCTGATCACACGCCAATTGTACAGCCAATTCTCTATTCGATTGACGAGGATTTTCATGAAGGTCGTTCAATCTATCTTCATCCAACTTAATGGGGCAACCAGAACGTTCTTCGTCATTAAGATTGAAATGACCGTTTTTGAAACGTGAAAACTACCATTGAGCTGTACTTTCTGATAAAGCCTTTTCTCCGTACACAGCACAAATATCGCGACGAGCTTTGGATGCGTTTGCATTGTTCCCGTCTCGATTGAAAATGAATAAACACAATTGTCAAAAATGCGTCTTTCTTTCAACTTGACATTCTATTTTGAGGGTACAGAACAAAAATTAAATTAACGCAAATTTTAAGTAAACCGCAATGACTTACGAGAATTACTCAACTTCAAGACGTAGCCTAAGCAAAAGCCTAATAGTCTACGCTGTTAAGAGACGTAGCCTAACCTTTGCAAATTTTGCTCTCATTATTTATTATTGTTTCTTAATATGTGCACAAATCACGTCAACAAAACTTAAATCAACAAAACATTAAAAAAAACGCAAGAACTTATTCCTCAACCCAATAGAAGCGCGAGCTGCCTGTGTTAACCTTGTTTTACCCCAGCAACCAGGAAGTATGTTTGGAACAGGTGTCAGACTGAATGGAGCTGACACTTGAATAACAAACTTGGGAAAATCTGTTCGTCTTTGGAGATCTCAGATCCAAAAACATAACTACCATGAGGTTGCCCTGTAGCGTGCGAGAAGTCCAGGCGAGCGGCTTAAATGCTTTGCTTGAATGAGTCTTTTTGGGGACTCAGGATGGCCGAGTGGTTTAGGACTCTCGCTAACGGCTGTCCCACGACGAGGAAAGCGCGTTCGAAACTCGTTTCGCTACTTTTCTTTATTTATTTTTCTTCGCGCTCCTTTCCTACACTAAGCTATTTACAATGGTGCCGAAGACCCGGGAGGCCGGTGAGGGAGACCTTTATTTAGTCCTCGAATAACATTTCCAGACGCCGTTCTCCTCAATCCTCAAAATACGCTCCGCTTCTAGGAGGAGGCTTGTGTAGCGTGCGAGAAGTGCAGGCGAGCGGATTAAATGCTTTGCTTGAATGAGTCTTTTTTAGGACTCAGGATGGCCAAGTGGTTTAGGACTCTCGCTAACGGCTGTCCCGCGACGCGGGAAGCGCGTTCGAAACTCGTTTCGTTACTTTTCATTATTTATTTTTCTTTGCGCCCCTTTCCTAGTCTAAGCTATCTACAGCCCTGTGTCAACTTAGCATTAGATACTCGTGTGCTAGCCACGGATATCTAATGGTTGGTCACGGCCCAGATGATGCCTCACGGGGCCATCATTGCTACTCTCCTATGACTATTAAGCATCTCTTGGTGGATTGTGTAAGATTTTCAGCATTGCGTTCTACCTGTTTAACTGACCTTATAAATAAACCCCATGAGGACCAGCTTAGTAATATTGATCACAGTGACATTTTAATTCGTCCACAATTGTTATTCCCATTATTAGCCCAATACATCTAAGACCACGTTGTCTTAAACTGTGCAGACTAACGGGATAAAATGGTATTATTTATATTAAAAATCTCTCTGGGTGTCTAACTTTAGATAGGCTAGGCTTAGCCGAGTGGAAACAACGTTTCCGATTTTAGTGAAGTTAGGCACATAAAGTATGATTACTTTTAGGGTAGAGTCTCGGTTTAGGAAGACTCACTTTTTACTGTAGCGAGACATTGTTTGGATTTCGCATTGTATTCTAGGTCCACAATAGTTAGCAAAAGCTCTCAAATTTGAGTGCATAGCAGTGGGAACATCTCTACCAAGTTCAATTTATACATCAGTAGATTATTTAGGTTTTTAATGGCAGATGAGGTTTGCCGTCGTTTGAAGCAACTGCGTCCTACTCAGCGAATTTGAACATCACCATAATTGTGGTGGGGGGAGAACATAAGTGTATATATAACATAAATAAAATATGAGTGAGCAGGACTAGATGCAAGCGTTCTGAATTTGCTATGAAGAAAGAAAAAGGAAAGGGGAACTAGCACATAGGGTGTAATGAGTTTTGTTCCCCAGAGATCGAGTTGTAAGGGAGATCGCGGACAAAAGGTATCCATGGGTAAGCTTGGCAGGACTCAAGACAGCCAAGACTACCACTCTGGTGGGAGATCTCAAAATATGAGGCTCAATAACCGAAGTTATGTTTAATTGGTTGTTCAGTGAGAGGACAAGCTTGACAATGGGCAAGTTATTGCACATTTAAGATAATCTTCAAGTGGAAGGAGATCAGTGGATCGGAGAAGGATTGTACTTGTTTTGATTAAGGGTAATGGTGTAGCTTGGTCAGCCATTTGATTACAGTCGTAACAAGTTGGAGGGCACCAATCAGGTGAAAACCTTGTAGGACAAGATTGAAAACATGCACGAGGGATCGGATCTCGAGGATCTAAAGGTGTGGTGAAAATATTCTTGCGGAAGGTAAAGGGAGAAGGGCGTCGAGGTACCGCCTTCAACTCGACGGAAACAAAAATAAACAACGACAAAAAAAGCACGACCTGTTGAGGGAATGGGAGCCTTCGGAGAAGATGACTGAGAATGAGCGTACACATGATTAAGGAACTCTGACCAGAGAACACTAACTGGTTTCAGGATCTTGCCAATTGGCAAGTGTATGAAAATTCTTAAGGAGGAGGTCAGCATCCATGTATGGATACTATGGAATGAGATCTGATATACAGGGATAGCGGAAAAGAGCAGTATCACTATGTTTGAAAGTTGGCAATGATCTTCAGATGAGGGGCCATTGGGCATCAGCGTGAGCACTTGGAACCTGGACATCCAAAGAAAGGGAAATAATGTCTTTTATTGCAGGAAACAATATCTGATAGAGATCAGACATTACACTCGGAAAGTCAAGCTACTAAAGAAGAGTTGAAACGGCTTGAAGCCAAACTAAGTCCTAGTAGGAGCGGAAGCTTGGGATTGAAAAGGGTCGATGTATAGTCAGGAGATGAGGGGAGATTCCAAAAGTCTGAACAAGTGAGAACGGAGGGGAAGGGGGGTGACTGCATGGAAAAATGGTTGCTGGATAAGGGGATTTGTTGATGTAGTGGAATCAATAAGCCTATCGCCATAATTAATTTAAGAGTAGGCACTTATGTTTTTCCGATCCTTTGTTTGAATCGGTGGACCTTGATGGCTCCTAGATTCAAAGAATCTTTAATAAGCCCTAAACCGGAATAATACGAAGGCACTTGCCTATAAAATGTGCCTTGACATCAGGCTAGGCAGGAGTGTTGCGCCACAGTGTTTGAGGATTTATTCTATGCAGCCAGTCGAACGGGACTTAAAAAAAAGGATCTGTCCGACTCGGGCTGGACATTAAACCTCTCTTTTGGGGTATTAGTGTGGAAAAACTTTAAAAGACACCCACAGTTTGATGATGAGGGTGGTCTCTCTCAAAACCAAGAAACGTTATGGTTATCAAAGCTAGACTCGGAATAAGGTGGGAAATGGGGAGCGTGCATTCAGAGGCTCAAGTTCTTTTTCTGATATTTGATGGAATTTTGGAAGGGTGTGTCTTCGTAGTGTGCATAATAAGGAGGGTAAAGGGGGTGGGGTAGGATGAAGTGTTATGGTTGCTTGGGTTTCTGAGGAAGGCGTGACAGCTCATACTAAAGGAAATCTGTAATGGTTATTAAGGCTTGTTGAGGAAGGCTAGGGCGGGGTGTTTGAGTCCTCTTTTGGCTATCCAATCGGGGAGTTGAGTTAGTTTCAGATTCTGTTGGGAAGCCTGGTAAGAAGCCTTTTTATAAAGCTAATTTTAAAATCTTACTTGTATGTGCATAGAGGCCCAAAGTGGTAAACTGGAACCATGTAATTAGGATAAAATGGATGAATGGGAAACCATTGAAATACCTATTCAGGCTCAAGGTAACCACTTGAAACTAGATAAAATCAGGAGTTGCCATTTTTGGATGTATGGGAGGATGAATGATGCTAGCTAGATAATATGCTTAATTGGAAAAAAAATGAACAAAGCCTGTTGGACAAACTTATTATCCTTGGTTTACTCAATTAGTGTTTACTTACATTTAGTAAAATGTAACAAAGGAAAAAGACAGTTTAAAGGTAAAGTGCATGGTAATAGTTATGCGAACGTAAGTGCCGGTCTAAGGTGGACGAAAATTGCCAAAAGAAACCCAAATAGTGATGTTAGGAGCACCAGCTATATTTACAACTATTTTCCTAGTGAAATATTTTCGCTATAATTTCCTCTTTACTGAATTATTACAAAAATTAATGGAGGGCAAATTATATGGAATTATTAATGTACTCAAATTTTAGGAAGAAGAATATAATTATATAAGGCGAGTCTGCAACATCCTTACTACAAGAGTGCAAGGTTATCTCACTCACTCAAGATGTTATTCATGGTATTAAAGTATGCCTATTGGCCACAACGAATGGTACCATGAACTGTTGCCGCTTTGGTAGACTAATTTTATGGCGTAAACCAATTTCGGACAGAGGAAGTAAGAACATACGATGGACATGTAAATGTAACGGTAGTCAGTGCCACCTTATCTTGACGTCATTATAACGTGCGGGAAGTGCAGGCGAGCGGCTTAAAAGCTTCGTTTGAATGGGTCCTTTTTTGAGACTCAGGATGGCCGAGTGGATTCGCCGCTGGCTAACAGTGGTCCAGCAACGTGGGATGCTGTTCGCAACTCGCATACGCTATTATTTTTTCTCTGCCCCTTTTCCTACTCCTCTCTATCTGTAATAGTGCCCAGACCCGGGAGAGGGGGGGGGGCGTTAGCCCTTGGATAACATTTCCAAAAGGGCTCTCTTCATTTCTTCAAAATACGCTTCGCTTCGAGGAGGGGGGTTGTATAGCGTACGAGAAGTGCAGGCGAGCGGCTTAAGGGCTTCGTTTAAAAAGTCTTTTGTTAGACTCAGGATGGCCGAGTGGATTCGCCGCTGGCTAACAGTGGTCCAGCGACGCGGGAAGCTGTTCACAACTCGCCTACGCTATTAATTATTATTTGCCCCTTTTCCTACTCCCCTCTATCTACATCATGAAAATGTATAACCTATAATTATCGGAGTTCGAGTGGGGCATGATAGTGAGTGCCAGGCAGATGAGACAACGGATTTGTGAAATGGTGCAGCCATTTAACATCCTCCGGTCTATTGTGTTACATGTGGTTCGAGAATACCTCATGGAAGGGATTATCGTCTACCCTGGACAGCGTAGTAGCTCCCAACGTTTGGCCAGAATTTCCAATGGTAACAGACAAGCAACACTGCATCAAATCGTATCCACATTCAATGCAGAAAGTATTAGACACAACTCCATCAGATCAGTGCAGCATTCTTTACCTTCCATAAAATATTAGAGCAGAAGACCTACTAAAGCATCTCTGCTAACACTCTAACACTGGACACAGCACCGCACCTCGGTGGATGTCCTCGCTCATTGGAACACGGCTGAATGGGAACTGGTGCATGGTGCATGTTTGGGGCTGAGTATAAAGTTGGAGTGTAAGGCAGACATGTAGCGACGCCCGAATTGCAAGGTGAAGTAGGTTCATCGAGGAACCTCACTAATCAGCACCCTGCTGTACCTATGAAATCCGGAAATCAGGCACAGGCATTAATTACTGAAATAATATGACATGTAGTAGTAATGAACCAATGTAGAATAAAGCGAAATACTTATATCACAATTGTAAATTTAACATTATATATATATATATATATATATATATATATATATATATATATATATATATATATATATATATATATATATATATATATATATATATATATATATATATATATATATATATATATATATATATATATATATATATATATATACATATATATATATATATATTTATATATATATATATATATATATATATATATATATATATATATATATATATTTATATATATATAATGTTAAATCACAATTGTACATGTGTAGCGACACCCGAATTGCAAGGTGAAGTAAGCTAAACGAGAAACTTCACACATGTACACCCTGTTGGACCTATGAAATCTTGAAATTTGGCGCACATGTTAACTACTGAAATCACATGCCATGTAGTAGTAGCAATGAACCAATGTAGAATAAGGCGAAATACTTATATCACAATTGTACATTTATTAAGAAAAACATGAGTGTAAGAAGGCAAGCGAATAGTTGGAAGTTCCCACGTGAACATACAAACATACACACGCGAGGAAACAGCTGCGAGACAGGAGGTCTTGATACAAGATAACGAAGGCAGCTGGGCAAACTTAGGGTGGTATCTTATCTGACAAACCAGATTTTGCGTGAACCTTTGAAACGGCAGAATTAACCTTGCTATGAATGCCGGTTTGATAAAGCCACAATCAGGCGGCCAAATGCAATAAATACGTATTCACACTGAACACGCACACACCCTTTGACTGCGCCCAGCAGTCTTAACCACGAACACACGAACATACTTCTCACTCTAGAAGCTCCGCCCCGCGTCCAGATTCTGAGAAAAGAAGTCACGCCCCCTTAATTGTAGCTAGTATACATAGACGAGTTGAAACATTCTCATGACAATTATCCATTCTTCATTAGTCTCATTCTGGTTTGTTTATTATTAGCGTCACTAGTCCGTTCATTGTCCTTAAGTCCAGCGGTCCTAGCTCTAATTATCTAACGATAGATGTTTCAGCAATATAATACACCGTGGAGCATTCTGGAAAGTTCTACTGAATGGTGGCCAGGTCATGCACCCATCGTGAACCCAATCGAGATTTTAGGGCACGTAGTTGCTCGGTCTATTCATTCCCTAGATCCGGTACCTACAAATATCATAGAACCTTTGATCGCTATCGAGACGGCATTGCTCAAAATCCCTCAAAGGTCTTCCGCCTACTTGTGAAGTCAATGATGACACACCGAGTTGCTGCTCTTTACCGGGCCCAAAGGGATTCTACTCGATTCTAGGTACCTATCCCATGATTTTGGCGCTAGTGTATCTATAAGCCGAGTTAGGGTGTCCTTGTCCAACCTCTTGTTGATTTATCTGTGCAGGATAATAAAACACTTTAAGGTTTTAATAAGTATATAACCTCCTTGGAGGTTCCTAGCTTAGGGAGATACTGGGTTTGATGGAGTAACGCTTTGGGCGAAATATAGTTACTGTGCCTGGTAGCTTAGCGGTAAAGCATCTGACCGGCAATCAGCAGACCCGGGCTCGAGTCCGGCCAGGAATTTTCAAAATCTTTTTCCCCTGGCGTTATTTCTGTCTTCTCGGTAAAGGATCGCCTTCACTGTGCCACCCTCTGCTCTCTTTGATTCTGGGTTCTTCTAATGTCCCTTTCTCTTGCCTTTAAAAAAACTCAGGTTTCTTGTCTCATTTGTTCATTCGCGTCCAATTCTTCTTTCTCTTGTAATATATATATATATATATATATATATATATATATATATATATATATATATATATATATATATATATATATATATATATATATATATATATATATATATATATATATATATATATATATATATATATATATATATAATTCTAAGCACACAAACTTTTTTTTAATGAATGTTGAATTGGGAGATTAAGCCTAAAAGGACAGCCTGAGGTAAACACACGAGGGAGTAAATACACAAGATACGTACAAGAATAAATTGTATTTAAGAATTAACAGATAATAACACAAATAGATAATAATTAATTGGATATAATATGAGATACAAAATTGTTATAAAAGGAGGTAGTGATGTGAGATATATGAAGGATTAAAGGTGAATTTTGGAATGATATTTAAAGGATATGTAAAAGAGTATGTAAAATATAATTAAAAGACCAGGCAATGACTTCTCACTCCCGTTTGCGCTCCGCCACTAAGATTAAAATTTAAAATCTAAAAAAAAGCAGCCATTGTAAAAATTTTATTAATTTTCTGAACTTCGCCAATTATAATAATTTTAAAAAGGAACTCTAAACTCAATTTTCCCCCTTTCAAAATATCGCGTTGGTAAAATATAGAGTTATAGAAGATATATAAAAATAAATTTTCTGTACTTCACCATATATAATTCTTTGGGTTTTATTAAAAAATTCACAAAATTTCGATACTTATATTTATTTTTGAACTTCACCATTTTGTTTTTTTTTATAATATAAAAGAATTATTAGAAATAACTTTGATAAAAAACATAATCATAACCAAACTAAGGTGAAATTATTATTCAAATACTCAAAAAAATCCCCTTCCTAAATTATAGAGTTAGTAATATTTTAATGTATATTTAAAAGCATCGGTCTATTTAATCCTCTGTAAAGAAATTAACTGCCCTTTATTTTACATAGGCGAAACAGGAAGAAATTTGGATAAGAGAATATACGAACCACCCGATAGACTTCTCACAGACCAAACTAATCTACCCGTGTAAGGACTTCCACAAAAGAAAGGTCATTGAATCCACCCTTATAGATAAAATCCCCAACTTTAACCTCTTGGATGGGCAATTCAAATGCAGCCCCTACGTCAAAGATCTAATCTTAAAAGATATCCTTAATGAACTTAAATTCACCCCTCCTGATCAGGAACTCCCATTGAATCTCTGTAAACTATATATATATATATATATATATATATATATATATATATATATATATATATATATATATATATATATATATATATATATATATATATATATATATATATATATATATATATATATATATATATATATATATATATATATATATATATATTATACTTGGTTATACCACGTAGGAAAAAGAAAGATTGAAAGGAGCTAGTACTTCTGTTATCTTAACATTTTCAAACTCACATTTTTTTTCTCCATACGTGGTATAACCAAATATTTATACTTATTCACGTGTAACCTCTCGTAATTTTTACCCATATATAAGTTAAGGGTAAAAATAAAACAGCAATCAAGTAACGACAGCGGTGTGCACAATAAATATTAGCCAGAGACTGATCTTACTGTTGATTGTGCTATACTCTTGACAACACATGCCAGTTAATCGTATTAGCCCGAGTTGCTGGATAATTTTTCATTTTTTTTTATCATTAAAGAGCTCATCTGGCGACTGCCTAATGGGGCATTAGTTGCCGTATTAAAAACTGGCCTATCACTAGGCTACTTCAAAATAAAATTTAAGATTAACCCCCCCCCCCCCAAAAAAAAGGGAAAGGGAAGCGAGCAGTAAGCAAGCTCCTGCGTCAGGGAGAGGTCCCCTCGGCACAGGAGCGTGCGACTTATGGGAAAAAAAAAACAAAAAAAAACTGCTTAAATAATAGGGAGAAGGCCGGCCTACCCCCAAAAGTAAACAAGTCCACCAGTCAAGGTGCACCACTCGTCCCGAGTACAAGGGACAGGCGGTAATGACCCCGCTTATCCCGATACCGGGACAGGTAACCTGCGTGGAGATGAGCCAGACTGGGACATTCGACAAGAATATGCCGAACAGTCTGGGGGGCGACGCAGTCGTCACAATATGGCGCAGGCGAGCACTCCATCAGATAGCGATGCGTCACACGAGTGTGTCCGATTCGGAAACGAGAGAAAGCGACCTGAAGCCGTCGTGGCATTGGGGGATAGGTCCATGGAACAGTCACGGCGCAATGGCACGCAACTTTAAGTTCCCTTCGACCGTCTCCCATCTTCTTTGCCAAGCAGTCCGAAGAGCTGCCCGTATTCCTGCCATGTAGTCGGTGTGGGGAAGAGGGAAACGCTGGTCCGGTCGCAGAGTCCTGGCGGACTCTTTGGCGCGCTCATTCCCCGCAATTCCTACATACCCAGGAACCCAGCAGAAGATAATCTCGACATCTGCCCGTCTCGCACAAACCGTGGTGTCACGGATATCGCAAACCAGGGGATGCGGAGATTCCAATGCCCCGGGAGCACTCAGGACGCTTTGTGAGTCGCTATAGATCACAATCCGGTGTCCTGGATATTTTTTAATTCCTTTAAGAATATTGTAGACTGGAAACCTTTCATAGATTGAAATTTAAATCCCAATCTCTCTAGAAATCTATTGTTTCAAGAAAATATATAATTTCAATTACTTTTAATTTTACGATAGTATGTAGATAACAACTCGGACTGTAACTTTTGAGCCCGAGTCAAGCGCGTGTTAACAATGTCAAAAGAGCGTCTGCAACGAATGATATTTTTTGACACAAGGCACCTCTAAGACGATCGCCAGACGCTGAACAAAAATATATGAACGGACTAGTGACGCTAATAATAAAAAAAAAACAGAATGAGACTAATGAAGAATGGATAATTGTCATGAGAATTTGTCAACCCACCTATGTATACTAGCTACAAATAAGGGGGCGTGACTTCTTTTCTCAGAATCTGGACGCGGGGTGGAGCTTCTAGAGTGAGAAGTATGTTCGTGTGTTCTTTGTTAAGACTGCTGGCCACAGTCAAAGGGTGTGTGCATGTTCAGTGTGAATACGTATTTATTGCATTTGGCCGCCTGATTGTGGCTTTATCAAACCGGCATTCATAGCAAGGTTAATTCTGCCGTTTCAAAGGTTCACGCAAAATCTGGTTTGTCAGATAAGATACCACCCTAAGTTTGCCCAGCTGCCTTCGTTATCTTGTATCGAGACCTTCCGTCTCGCAGCTGTTTCCTCGCGTGTGTATGTTTGTATGTTCACGTGGGAACCTCCAACTATTCGCTTGCCTTCTTACACTCATGTTTTTCTTAATAAATGTACAATTGTGATATAAGTATTTCGCCTTATTCTACATTGGTTCATTGCTACTACTACATAGCATGTAATTTCAGTAGTTAACATGTGCGCCAAATTTCAAGATTTCATAGGTCCAACAGGGTGCACATGTGTGAAGTTTCTCGTTTAGCTTACTTCACCTTGCAATTCGGGTGTCGCTACACATGTACAATTGTGATTTAACATTATATATATATATATATATATATATATATATATATATATATATATATATATATAATGTTAAATTTACAATTGTGATATAAGTATTTCGCTTTATTCTACATTGGTTCATTACTACTACATGTCATATTATTTCAGTAATTAATGCGTGTGCCCGATTTCCGGATTTCATAGGCACAACAGGGTGCTGATTCGTAAGGTTCCTCGTTGAACCTACTTCACCTTGCAATTCGGGTGTCGCTACATGTCTGCCTTACACTCCAACTTTATACTCAGCCCCAAACATGCACCATGCACCAGTTCCCATTCAGCCGTGTTCCAATGAGCGAGGACATGCGCCTAGGTGCGACGCTGTGTCCAGTGTTAGAGTGTTAGCAGGGGTGCTTTAGTAGGTCTTCTGCTCTAATATTTTATGGAAGGTAAAGAATGCTGCACTGATCTGATGGAGTTGCGTCTAATACTTTCTGCATTGAATGTGGATACGATTTGAGGCAGTGTTGCTTGTCTGTTACCATTGGAAATTCTAGCCAAACGTTGGGAGCTACTACGCTGTCCAGGGTAGACGATAATCCCTTCCATGAGGTATTTTCAAACTAAATGTAACACAATAGACCGAAGGATGTTAAATGTCTGCATTATTTCACAAATTGGTTGTCTCATCTGCCAGGCACTTACTATCATGCCCCACTCGAACTCCGATAATTATAGGTTATACATTTTCATGATGTCGATAGAGGGGAGTAGTAAAAGGAGCAAAGAATAATTAATAGCGTAGGCGAGTTGTGAACAGCTTCCCGCGTCGCTGGACCACTGTTAGCCAGCGGCGAATCCACTCGGCCATCCTGAGTCTCAAAAAAGGACCCATTCAAACGAAGCTTTTAAGCCGCTCGCCTGCACTTCTCGCACGTTATAATGACGTCAAGATAAGGTGGCACTGACTACCGTTACATTTACATGTCCATTGTATGTTTTTACTTCCTCTGTCCTGAAATTGGTTTACGCCATAAAATTAGTCTACCAAAGCGGCAACAGTTCATGGTACCATTCGTTGTGGCCAATAGGCATACTTTAATACCATGAATAACATCTTGAGTGAGTGAGATAACCTTGCACTCTTGTAGTAAGGATGTTGCAGACTCGCCTTATATAATTATATTCTTCTTCCTAAAATTTGAGTACATTAATAATTCCATATAATTTGCCCTCCATTAATTTTTGTAATAATTCAGTAAAGAGGAAATTATTGCGAAAATATTTCACTAGGAAAATAGTTGTAAATATAGCTGGTGCTCCTAACATCACTATTTGGGTTTCTTTTGGCAATTTTCGTCCACCTTAGACCGGCACTTACGTTCGCATAACTATTACCATGCACTTTACCTTTAAACTGTCTTTTTCCTTTGTTACATTTTATAAATGTAAGTAAACACTAATTGAGTAAACCAAGGATAATAAGTTTGTCCAACAGGCCTTGTTCATTTTTTTTCCAATTAAGCATATTATCTAGCTAGCATCATTCATCCTCCCATACATCCAAAAATGGCAACTCCTGATTTTATCTAGTTTCAAGTGGTTACCTTGAGCCTGAATAGGTATTTCAATGGTTTCCCATTCATCCATTTTATCCTAATTACATGGTTCCAGTTTACCACTTTGGGCCTCTATGCACATACAAGTAAGATTTTAAAATTAGCTTTATAAAAAGGCTTTTTACCAGGCTTCCCAACAGAATCTGAAACTAACTCAACTCCCCGATTGGATAGCCAAAAGAGGACTCAAACACCCCGCCCTAGCCTTCCTCAACAAGCCTTAATAACCATTACAGATTTCCTTTAGTATGAGCTGTCAAGCCTTCCTCAGAAACCCAAGCAACCACAACACTTCATCCTACCCTACCCCCTTTACCCTCCTCATTATGCACACTATGAAGACACACCCTTCCAAAATTCCATCGAATATCAGAAAAAGAACTTGAGCCTCTGAATGCACGCTCCCCATTTCCCACCTTATTCCGAGTCTAGCTTTGATAACCATAACGTTTCTTGGTTTTGAGAGAGACCACCCTCATCATCAAACTGTGGGTGTCTTTTAAAGTTTTTCCACACTAATACCCCAAAAGAGAGGTTTAATGTCCAGCCCGAGTCGGACAGATCTTTTTTTTTTTTAAGTCCCGTTCGACTGGCTGCATAGAATAAATCCTCAAACACTGTGGCGCCACACTCGCGCCTAGCCTGATGTCAAGGCACATTTTATAGGCAAGTGCCTTCGTATTATTCCGGTTTAGGACTTATTAAAGATTCTTTGAATCTAGGAGCCATCAAGGTCCACCGATTCAAACAAAGGATCGGAAAAACATAAGTGCTTACTCTTAAATTAATTATGGCGATGGGCTCATTGATCCTTCGGACAACAACATCGGGCTGGAGCGGTCAGCTGGTGTAAGTATATAAACAGCTGCTCCAGCCATGAGGCGGCATGGTTGTTTTAGGCCTCGTACTGTGAACATCTCCGGACACCTGCCCGACCCTCCACGCGCTCTTCACCGACCTACCTTTGTGCATTGTAATTTTCATGTTTCTCTTTTGTTAAGATTTTTTTCGAAGAATCACCCACCTTGTAAGGTTAAAATGAAGGAAGGGTCCTACTCCCAGCCTCGAAGTTCTGAAGGTCGACGCAATCTTCACATTCCACCTGCGGTGGCATGAGGAGAGATAGGTTGATTATTTGGTTATTATGTAGACGAGCGACCCGGCCTAAAAAAATTATTTTGTGTAAATATTATCGTTCACCCGTGTCTGAATATTCATGCGCGTTTGAGTCTTCTTCGAATTATAGCTTTCGCCATTTTTTTGTATAAAAAAAATGCCCGAAAGTAAACAAACGGAAAACGCTGTTTACATAGGCCTTTTTTTTTTTACCAAAATGCCGAAAAATAACCAAACGAAAAACGCTGTTTACGTACTTTATTGCATTGGTTATACTTCTGAAATAGCGAAGAGGAAAAACTATTTATTTCTCGCGTATGCGTCCTACTCGAAATATAGCTGACGCCATCTTTCTTATCCAAAAATAAAGAACGAAAAACGCTGTTAACTTACTTTATTTCGGGGGGTACAATTCAGAAATAGCGATGAGGAAAGCGTGGAATCCTTCTTTAAGTCCCGTTTTGGTCAACGAGAAGTGTTTGCAGAAGGTGGCGGTTGCAAGATAGGCGTCGAATTGATCGTTTTTTCTCCCGTATTTGGGGATTGAACTTCTCGCATGCCCGGCCACAAATGTCGCATTCGCTTTTAATTTTAACTAAATTATGAACATCCAAAAAAGTGAACAATTTATCTTTATCAGAAACTAGAGTTAATAATTCCGAAATGGAAGACGGACAAAGGGCACAATTCGAAACCATTTTCACACTGCTTTAAAGACGTCTCTGCATGAGTCATTTGCACACTGCGTAAAAGGGGTCTGTTTGAAACAAAAAAATGCTGAAAAAAGTAGTTCCTTTAAATGATCCAGCTAAATAGATTTAAATGTATAAAAGAAGGTAATAAAAATAGTAAAATGGGGAAAAATATATTGACAAATAAAAATGACTCCAAAGGAGGATAATAAAAAGCTATTAAGTGGGAAAAAAATAAAAATTCAAATCAATCATTTCTGACGTCATACCCCCCCCACCCCTATTATAATTCGCAAAACGATTAAAGCCGCTGACATTATGTAGTTAAAGCATTCACCTCTGTAAACGTCAGAACATTATTCTATAAACAATTAGGATTATATACTGGGGGGCTGTGCCCCCAGACCCCCCCCACCCAATTTAATGAAACTCAGGGTCATCGTAGTGTGGTCCACGCATTGTGTTTCCCCCTACACGACCCGTTAACTTAAATGTACTCCCAAAACGTGAAACATTTTGGAACACGGACGAAATAGTACGTCCTTTCGGCCGGGCCGCTCGTCTACACATTTACCGATTATTCATATCAGAAATAGCATTTCTTCAAATCTAAATAATTCGATAAAGCAAGAGTAAGTTGAGTCACTGTGGATAGATATTAGGGTCAGTAAAAATAGGATAATACACTTAGCCTTTTACAGACCAGAAATGAGCTAAATATGATTATTAAGAAGAGCAAAAGGGCGGCAGAAATTAATTTAGCTCAAAATAACATAACATAACGTTACATAACATAATTTCACAGATGACAAAAGTCACAAGGCCTTATCAAACGTCATCCGTATCCATCAAATCCCACCCACACAATGCATCCATAGGATTTTGTCAGATCATGCATCTACAATATACAATTTAACAATCTATAGCATTTACAGATACAGAAGACTTCATGGAAGAGGCTTATGCCTGTGACTCCAGATCTATATTATTAACCTGCGGCAGCGTGTGGTGGATTATTTTTGCCTTGTAATTGTATTTCAATTCTTGATTAAACCAAAATTTATCAAGTCTGACCTCAAACTGGTTGACTGATGCTGCTGCAATCACCCATTCAGGCAACCCCACTCTCTAGCGATTATTTCTTGTCATTCCCTCTGTAGACTTTCTTCCGAAAGGTTGTATTCCTCCACACTTTCCAAATCTTGCTTGATATAAGTGATTAATCGTTAGGTACCTTAGTGAGAATTTTGCTTAACCTAGGTTATCTCCTTATATCTACTGCCTTAATAACCTAAGACCTTTTCTTTAACGAAAGTCGCCCGTGCCCTAGGGCACGGAGGCGTTCTTCTCTCGAGATGTCTCAAAAGGACAAATCTCGAGTTAAACTAAAACGACCTAATTCTAATACTGATCTCGAATCCCCTAACGTTGATCCTACTCTAAAACAACTACACAAAGTGATCAAAGAGACTGACCAAGCTGTCTCTCGTTTCTCTTCACAGCCATCAACTTCTGGTTCAGAGAAATCGAACAAGTACCCGAATTACCCTGCTATATATCATAGTTCAACGCACAGTAATAAAGCTCCTGTAACATCACAAAGTAAGATCAATGATACAGGTAGTATAAATGTGACTAACATAAACAAAAATGACCCCAAATTGAATATTGATCCCAAATTTGTTTCTTGGGTATATTTAAGTTCTCCAACAGTTAATTTGACAAAATTAAGTCCATTAACAATTAAAACAGTTGTTGAATCCATTTGTCATGGCCCTGTCATCGAGGTTAAATATTGCAGAACAGGATCCCTCTTAATACATACAAAATCCTCAGATCAGACAACAGCCCTTTTAAATACAAAAACCATTATCAATGGACAATATGATGTAGAATGCTCAGTTGCACAAAATTTAAACACTATTCAAGGTATCATATATGCACCTGATCTACTATTCTTTGAGGAAGAATTATTACTTAATGAATTAAAAATTCAAAATGAGTCCGTTATGAAAATTAGACGCCTCAATAAAGGCCCTTCCCGAATCCCTACCCCCTTGTTAGTATTAACTTTTGCTGGAAATGTCTTGCCTTCTAAATTATATTATGGATACCTTACGTTCAGTATTGATAACCACTACCCTAATCCCTTGATGTGCTTTAATTGCTGGCATTTTGGACATGGAAGTAGGACCTGTACAAATAAATCTAGATGTCTTTATTGTAATGAGCAACATAATTCTCAGGATTGTATCGCTCCAAGGGAGGCTCCTAAATGTATTCACTGTTCTTCTCCCAACCATTTAGGAAATTCTAAGGAATGTCCTGTGTGGATCAGGGAGAAAGAAATTATTCATTTAAAAATTGATAAAAAATTATCCTTCTTGGAAGCTCGACAGGTATATTTCAAAAATCATCCTATAAATGCAAGTGACATATATATAAATAACAAGAAAAAAACTATAACTGAAAAAGCTACAAAAGAAACACAATGCAACCTACCCATTACTAGACCACAATCTCTACCTGCAAAAAGTATTAATAATGAAGATAAACAAAACTCTCATAATGTTGATAATGTAGATGTCTCAAATGAATACCTATGGTTTATCCTTAAAGAATATAAGAAAATCATGGAAGCAAACATTGCCCCTAAACAGGCAGTTAACAAAATGGCTATAGTATTTAATAAAATGGGCTTTACAAAAAAAAATTGATTCAAGGGATGGTTACAGAATATTATTTGGTGATTAATAGTTTAAATTATATATAGACAATGAACTTTAGAATATGTCAGTGGAATATACGCAGTTATACAACTAGGTTACCATTCTTGCAGATGATCTTAAATGAATATTCCCCATCAATTGTAATGCTACAAGAAACAAGGTTAGGAATAGAGCAAAACATTTCTTTAAAAGGATATTCCATCTTAAGAAAAGATAGAAGCCGTAATGGAGGAGGAGTTCTACTTGCCATAGCCTCCTGGGTACCATTTGTAACTTTAAATATCACCTCTGATCTGGAAGCTATAGCAGCTAGAATTAATTTACCATCTTTAAAATTCACAATTTGTTCAATCTATATACCTCCAAGATTTCCTTTAACTACACAAGACTTAATGAATCTTTATAACCAACTTCCTCCACCAGTATTAATATCTGGAGATTTGAATGGACATCACTACCTGTGGGACTCATCAGAATGCTGTCCTAGAGGAAATAAAATAACAGATTTTATTGAAGAAGCAAATTTATACATCCTAAACTCAAAGGCCCCAACTTATTGCAATGAATTTAGAGGACACTTTTCTCATATAGATATATCTCTATGCTCCCATTCTTTAAAACTAAACTTAGAGTGGAAAGTACTACCAGATCTTTATGATAGTGACCACTTCCCCATAATTATGGAAACGATGTATGAAATGAAGTATAATACCAGGCCCAAATGGCTATATAAAGGTAATTTAAAAAAATTTCATCAAGAGCTACAAATTCCAAAAGTCAATATTTCACTTAATGCAAATGATGCTTGCCTTCTAGTAACCTCTGCTATCACCAAATGTGCAGCCAAAACCATACCAAAGTCATACAGAAGAATATTCCCTAAATATAACAATCCCTGGTGGAATGATAGTTGTGCCTATGCAATAAAAGTTAAAAAAAAAGCCTATAAACTATTTAAGAAGTACATGAATCCAGAGTCTTTACTGTTATATCATAAAGCTAAAGCCTTAGCCAGAAGGGTAATTAGATTATCGAAACGTCTCTCTTGGAGAAGGTTCGTACAAACTATTAATCATAACACTCATACAGCAGAAGTTTGGGATAAGATAGGGAGACTTACAAAAGGACATAAACCCCATCCACTCGTCACATTAAAATCTGGCAGTAACTTTACTTCTGACCCATTTGTGACTGCCCAAATATTAGCCGGCCACTTTGCTACTATTAGCAGTATTCACTCCTACATAGAACACTATGGTGGAGGCTGAATTTAATGAAATTTCATTTGGGGTATCTAACAATGAGGAATATAACTGCCCAATTACATTATATGAATTAGAAAAAGCTATTCCCCAAAACAAACTAAGCTCTCCTGGCATGGATGACATAATATATCCCTTGCTAGCAAATCTTAGTAACCTAAATAAACATAATCTCTTAAATTTCTACAATCACCTATTTCTAAATAATACCTATCCAGATACATGGAAAGAGAGTTTACTCATCCCTATTTTAAAGCCAGGGAAACCAAGTCAGGAACCATCTTCTTACCGCCCTATAGCCTTGACAAGCTGCTTATGCAAGACATTAGAGAGAATATTGACCATTAGATTACAGAAATACCTTAATGAAAAAAAGTACTTATACTACCAAAGTGGATTCAGAAAGCACTTCTCAACTATGGATAGTTTGGTACGCTTAGAATGTGACATAAGGGAAGCGTTCCTCTGCAATAAATATGTAATGGCAATCTTTCTGGACATTGAAAAAGCATATGATACCATTTGGCACCATGGTCTTTATAAAAAACTATACAAGATGGGTTTACGTGGCCACCTCCCCAACTTTATTAAAAATTTCATTTCCTCTAGAATTATAAGAGTTTCTATAGCTAATCTCCCTTCAGAAAAATTTGCTGTACAAATCGGCTTACCACAGGGCAGCGTTATAAGTCCACTCCTATTTTCAATCATGTTAAATGATTTATTCAAAAATTTAGACATAAACCATGCCTTGTATGCTGATGATATTGCAGTGTGGCTATCTGGTGAAAACTTGGATCAAATGCACAACCAGATGCAAAAAATCATGGATTCTATATCTGACTGGTCACAAAAATGGGGCACCACCTTTTCTCCTACTAAAACTAAGTGTATAATTTTTACAAAACGCCCTAGGAAACATAACTTGCCAGAACTGATAATATTAAATTACCCTATTAATTACATGCAAACTCATAAATACTTGGGCATGGTATTAGATCAGGGACTAACTTGGACAGCTCATATTACGTCATTAATAGAGAAATGTATATCTAGCATTTTGCTCCTAAAATATCTTGCAAATACAAACTGGGGGTCAAATAGAATGCATCTATTACATATATATAAATCCCTTGTTAGAAGTAAAATAGACTATGGCTCTTTCCTATACCATACATCATCAGAAAGCAACCTATTAAAACTTGATAGAATACAATTTAAGTGTATTAGACTAGCTATAGGTGCATTAAATTGTACCAGAGTTGATTTTTTAGAGGCAGAAGCTAATATAATGCCTCTTAAATTTTGTAGGATATTGCTAGGGCTAAGATATGGTATTAAAGTACTCAGTATTGCAAATCACCCCACACGTATATGTATTTTACAATTCTTTTGGTATAATTTCTATGACCTTCGGCCTCATCCAAAACCTTTTTGTGGTTGGATTAAAAAATATATAATGAACTTAGGATATGACCCCATTGATTTAAACACCATAAAAATATCTAACTGCTATATAACACTAACTAAAGTTCACTTTAACCTCTCATTAACTGCATACCCTAAGAACAACACTCCTTCATGTATTTATCAAACATTGTCCTTAGAATTAATTGAGTTATATAAATCCTCAGGTTTTAATGTAACTTTCACAGATGGTTCCAAAAGTAATGAAGGAGTAGCATGTGCTTTTAGCTGGAGGGAAACCATAAAGACCTTCAAACTGCCCCATCACTGCTCTATATTTACTGCTGAGTTATATGCAATATTGAGTTCACTCAAGTACATAAATCAAAAGCTAGACAACTGTAAACTACTCATAGTTTCAGACTCCCTATCAGGTTTGCTAGCTGTGAAAGAACAAAAAAGTCACTACTTAACCCACCGTATAATTAACTATATACATAAAATCAACCTGGAAGCTGTTTTTTTATGGGTTCCTAGTCATGCAGGTATAAAAGATAATGAAGTGGTTGACACAGCAGCTAAAGCAGCAATACACAATGCTAATACGACACACCTGGGGTTCTCAGTATCAGAAATGATAGGCATGCTGCAGCCCTCAGTCTTCAACCTCTGGCAAAATGAATGGTCCCAAAATATTGGCATTCTCCCGCAAATCATTCCTAATTTAAACAATAACAGACCTTATAGAATGTCACGTCGTGACAGTATCGTACTAACTAGACTAAGATTAGGTTGCAGTAGACTATCCCATGGCTACTTCTTTGATCCATCACTTTTCCACTTTTGTGGAAAATGCAATACACAACTTACCCCAGAACATGCTATAACTCAATGCCCTGAATATGCTTTAAGTCGTAAACCCTTATTAAATTTCTGCTTGGAAAACGACTTAAGATTTTCATATGCTACTGTCCTAAATTCCTCAGTCCCATTTGAACTAGTACTAAAGTTTCTAAGAGATACATCATTATATAGACACATTTAATTTATTTTATTTTATTTATTTTTTTTGTTATTACTATTTTTATTTTATTTTAATTTTTTTCAGGTTGTATATCCATTTATGTACATATATAGATATGAGTATTTGTATACATAATTGTGTAACTGTTGGCACCGTCTAGTTTAGCTTATCTTCTCATACTAACAGACTCCACCTTTCTCTTTATTCTTGAGTGTCTAGGAGTGGATTCCCTAGACTGAACAGGTGATGGTGACTATCTTGACTGTAATTTCACGGTGCCAATAATCCTTATAGGGTTTCAGCACCTATAAAACAGATTAAATCAATCATTCAGGCAACTGATTCCAGTTATTTATCACCCTACACGGGAAAGCATACTTCCTTATATCCAGCCGTGACCTTGTCTTAAAAAGCTTCAGTGAATTTCCCCTGCTGATGTTTTCTTCTTGAAGTTTCAATATGCCTTGACTACATTCCCCATCATATTTTCCAGTGAGTATCTTGTAGGTCTCTATTAAGTCTCCCCGTGCTCTTCTTTATACCAGTGTTGGTAGGTTCAGCTTCCTTAGTCTCTCTTCATAATTAAGTCCTTTAAGGGTAAATGTGTAGATTATCGGTGCGAATGATGGGACGTACTATTTCGTCCATGTTCCAAAATGTTTCACATTTTTGGAGTACATTTAAGTTGGCGGCTTGTGTGGGGGTAAACACAATGGGGGAACTACACTACGATGATCCTGAGTTTCATTAAATTGGGGGGGGGGTCTGGGGGGCACAGCCCCCCAGTATATAATCCTAATTGTTTATAGAATAATAATTCGAAAAGGACTCAAACGCGCCTGAATATTCCGACACGAGTGAACGATAATATTTACACACAAATTTTTTTCCGGCCGGGCCACTAATCTACATATTTACCCCTTTAAGTTCCGGCACCATCCTTGTAGCCCTTTGTTGCACGTTCTCTACCATCTCAATGTCTTTAACCAGGTGAGGACTCCATACCTGATTAGCATACTCTATATGCGGTCTTACTAAAGCTACAAACAAAGCTTTAAATATCGTTGCATCCAATGTAACAAAGGTCCTTCTGATTATTCCCACTAATTTGTTGGCTTTATTTACTTTCTCTGCCAGGTGATCTACACAACTCAATTTATCATTGATTATTACTCCCACATCCTTCTCAGAAGTAATCTTTTTCAGCTGCTTCTCCATTTGGTAGCCTTGATCTTCAATAGTCGTTCTTCCTATTCTCATATAACTACACTTATCCGGATGAAAACTCAACAACCATTTTTCACTCCATGAGTATACCTCCTGCACATCCTGCTGCAGCTTTTGACAATCCTCTTGATCTTTTATGCATCTAAATATCTTTGTGTCGTCTGCATACAGGTATACTTCGCTGTCATTTACTATACTATCGGGGAGGTCATTGATAAACAAAACAAACAACAATGGTCCGAGAACAGTGCCCTGCGGCACTCCACTTGTCACTGGCTTCCATCTTGACATTTCCCCCTTCACCACCACTCTTTGTTGTCTTTGTGTTAGGAATGCTGCAATCCATTCTTGGTACTCCTTTCCAATTCCATAACTACTAATTTTACTGAATAGTCTTCTATGTGCAACTCTATTGAAAGCCTTCATAAAATCACAATATATTACATCCACTGCATGTCCATCATCAATAATTTCAGTCCATCTGTCCAGAATCTTTATGAGCTGTAGCACCGTTGATCGTCCTGAGATAAAGCCATATTGCTTGTCAGTAAATAAACTATTGGTTCTCATGTGTGCCATTATCTCTTCCCTTATCATTGTCTCAAATATCTTACAGATTATACTTGTTAAACTGACTGGCCTATAATTCTCTGGATCACACTTGGAACCCTTTTTAAATATAGGAGTAATATGAGCAATTAGCCAATCTTGAGGGAGTTCCTTATGTTTAAAGGAGTACTGATAAAGTATTTCTAAAGGCACTACTAATTGTTCCATAGCTTTTTTTATAATCCTAGAGTGGATTCCGTCAGGTCCTGGGGATTTATGCCTCTTTACATTTTTAATGATCTTCTTAATTTTTTCCTTATTAATTTCCAGGTGATTCAGTGTTGGTACATTTTTCATCACATAATATGGTACCTCATCTTCTGGCTCCATGACAAACACCTTCGAAAATTGCTTTGCTAAAACTTCAACTTTTTCCAGATCACTTTCAGTTTTTCCATCTTCAGCAGTGCCCTTGTATAAGTCAGGAATCCTTGGTTTCCTTTTTGTCTTAGTCTGCACATATTTCCAAAATGTTTTAGGATTATCTTTCACATTTTTTGCAATCTCCCTTTCTTTTAGTTTTACAGCATTTCGGGTTTCTTTTCTAATTTGATTATTTAGTTTTCTGTACTCCTTCTCAGTCTCTAAATACTCGTTCTTAGTAGATACATTCAGATTACTCTTCAAGGATTTCATTCTCATCCACAGCCTCTGTTTCTTCTTTATCTTAGACCATAATTTCTTATTCATTGGTAGATTGCTATTCGTCCTTTTCCTGGATTGATTTAAATTCCCCATCTTTCTTGTGGGTACACTCTTATCTATTGCAACATACAATTTTGACTTGAATCCGCTCCACATTTCCTCAATATTGGTAGCCTCGGATAGGTATTTCACCCAGTCAAAATTTATACTAAGTTCCCTTCTCAGCAACTCATAATCTGCTTTTTCACACAAATACATAGTTTTTCTATCATGAGCCACGATCTCTTCCATATTACATGTAACTTGTATCACAGCATGATCACTTCTTCCCAGTGGATTTCCAATCATGACCTCTTCAACTATTGATTCTTCATTTGTGAAAAATAAATCCAGGGTATTACCCACATTTTCACCCCTTATTCTTGTAATTTCCTCCACATGCTGGGTCAAAAAGCAATCGCGCACCTTTTCCACAAATTTTGTTCCAAAATCATTCATTACAGTGTTAGTCGTGCAATTTTTCCAATTTAGTTGTGGCAAATTAAAGTCTCCCATCAAAATCTTAAATGTAGCCTTCATCTCAGTTACCTCTTGCAATAAATCCAGCAACAGTTGGTCATTTACCTCCTGGCTATTTGGACTCTGATATACTAGAGTTAGGTTAAGTTTCTCTCCTTGAAGCATAATTTCCAGACAGCAATACTCACAGAAACATGAAACCAAATCCCCCTTACTATACTTAATGCCACTTTTCACGTATATCAAGAGACCTCTACCTTCATTACCCAAAACATTACTTTCCTCTATCTTATACCCTTCGATGTTGTATTCTTCAAGTTCCCTTCGATATCTAAAGTGCTTAGGTTTAACTTCAGAGAGGGCAATAATGCTTGGCTTATCACTTAATGTATCAAGTAACGACCTTAATTCTAAAAACTTATCAAAAGTATATACATCCACATTTGTAAATATAATGCTAAACTTTCCATTTACATTATTTACATTCTCAGCACATGATGTACTTGAGTCAATTTCTACTGTGGCTGTGGTCTTTGATCCTCCACCTTGATGACCCTTCGGTTCCAGGGTGGACCTCTGACTACATGCTTTCCCTCTCCCATATCTGTTAAGTTTTTTGCCTTCTTTAACAGTTCTTTGTCCATTTCTCTCTCTATCTTGGTTAAATCATAGGCCACTCTAAAATTTTTCAAGTTTTCATCCTTGCCCAATTCTTTTATTTTTCTGAATATATCATTTCTCACTTCTGAGTCAGTGAGTGCAGCCAATATTGGGAGATCTCAGCCTTCTACCTTTTTCCCAAGCCTTATCACTCTCATCATATTATCCTCATGAACCTCACATGTATTCAGAATTTTCTTAACAATCTGTCTGTCATAATTAATTCTTTCCTGGAACATGTTTGAATTGCTTTCAGGGACATTGTAGACCACAATGTTGTTTTCTCTCTTATTCTTATCATTTAGTTCTTCCAAAACTGTAGTCATATCCATTACCTCCTGTTTTTTCTGAGATGCCTGATGTCCTCCAATTGCCCCATATACTACATTTACTAAGAGGGTAGAAGATAGGGCTAGGACTGGGAACAGTGTGGAAGTTGTGAGTGATGATGAATGGTGGGTGAAAATGGATAGGATAGATAAGTTAGGACAGATTAGGTGTTTGAAAAGGAAGGACATAGAACCTGTTAGGTTGACTAACAGATTCAATGTCCTGAGAGAGGAAGAGTGTGAAAGTGATTTGCCTGGTGTGATTGTGGATGAATGCAGGATGGGTGGTAGTGTGACTGAGAGCAGGAGGGAGGGTAATGTTAGGCCAAGACAGAATAGAGAATGACTGAGGTGCTATTGATGGGTGACTCTCAGATTAGGTATTTAGATAGGAAGTTGAGTGATAGCAAGTGGAAGGGAATGAGAGTTTGTCTGCCGGGTGCTGGTATAAGTGATGTTTGTGAGAGGTATGATAGGGTGGTTTCTGGGTGTGAGAGGGATGCAGTTGTGATTACGCATGTGGGAGTGAATGATGTAAAGAAGGTGGGTACATGTTGTTACGTGAGCAGTATAAAAGGTTAGTTGAAAGGATGAGTAAAAGCAGGGTAAAAGGTGTTGTTTCTGGTGTGCTTCCGAGATTGGATGTGGGCGTAGAATGGTTGTCGCATGCAATTGGTTTGAATGAATTTGTGAAAGGACTGTGTGAGGAGTTAGGATTGGTGTTTGTAGATGTCTGGGGTGGGTTTTACGGGAATAGGAGGTTGTATGCGATGAATGGGCTCCATCTTAGTCGGGCAGGTGTTGAGGTTCTATGGGGGAGCTGGATAGTGTGATTAGGTCCTTACGGGTGGGAAACTAGAAGCTGTTAGAGGTAAGGGAATAACAGGAATAGAGGGCAGGTGTAGGAAATGGAAGGGATGCAGAGATAGAGGAATAGCTAGGGGGGAGGTCATACTGATGCGTTATAGGGGGACTAATGCACAAGTGAATGAGCAGATAACTAGGAATAAAAAAGCACAATGCAATGAAGATGGGAATAATAAAAAAACCTTAAAAATATACTACACAAATGGTCGGAGTATAAGGAATAAGATAGATCTCTTAAGAGCGTTAGCGAGTGAAGAGAATTTTGATATAATTGCGATAACAGAGTCATGGCTTGATTTGGCAGGTAATCACTTTAAACCTGAGGTTGAGGGCTTTAACATGTTCCATACAGATAGGAATAGGAAGAGAGGAGGAGGGGTTATTATTTATATTAAAGATAATCTCCAGTGTTGTATAAACAGTACAATTAAATTAGATGATAACACAGAGTCTTATGGCTAAATGTAAAGGAAGGTAAAAACAAGCTTAACATAACATAACATAATTACACGGATGACAAAAGCCACAAGGGCCTATCAAAGGTCATCCGACTCCGTCAAAACCCACCCACAAAAAGCACCATCACCAGGGGAAGACAAAATCAAAGTCCCCCACAATATAATATAACGGATGAAAAAAGCCACAAGGGCTCATCATAGGTCATCCGAGTCAAGCGGCCTCTTTTTCAAGGCACCCAAACTCCCAGGAAAACTACATCCAGAGGATTGCATCCAGAAACAAGGGTATCACCAATCAAGGCTTGTCAAGAACTAAATCATGCAGCTATAGATATATACAAACAATATTAATATATACAAAACTTAGGAACCATCACAACCTTCCCTTCCCATAAACTCATCCAACCTACTCTTAAATACATTTAGATTTGGACTACCTACTACCCTCTGCGGCAATTTGTTCCAGAAGTCTACCACTCTATTGGTGAAAAAATATTTTCTTAAATCCAACCTACACCCTTGCTTTTTAATTTTCAAGTGGTGACCTCTAGTCCGATTTCCATCATCTAACTCAAAAAACTTGCTAACATCCAATTTATCTATCCCGGAAAAATTTTTAAAGAGCTCAATCATATCCCCTCTCACACACCTCCTTTCGAACGAGAACATATTTAATACCCTCAGTCTATCTTCATATTCAAGGTGCCTCAGGGAAGGAATAATCTTTGTTGCCCTCCGTTGCACTGACTCAAGAAGGTTAATATCGTGTCTAAAATGTGGGGACCATGCCTGTATACAGAACTCTAGATGTGGCCTAACATAAGAGTTATAGAGTTTAAGAATAACCTCCTTACTTTTGTAACTGACATTTCTCTTAATGAAACCCAGCACTCTATTTGCCCTATTTCTTGCTTCAATACACTGCTTAGAAAACCTTAATGACTTATCTATTACTACTCCTAGATCTTTCTCATCCTCTACTGAGCTCAGCCAATGCCCATCCATTTAATAGTTAAATTCTCTATTATCTTTTCCCATGTTAATAACTTTGCACTTATCAAGGTTGAAAGTCATTTGCCACTTATGTGCCCAGGATAACAATTTATTTAAGTCCCCCTGCACTTTATAATTATCATCAATATCTTTAACTACAGCTGCTAATTTGGTATCATCCGCAAAAATTGACACTTTATTATTAACTGCCTCCCCAAGATCGTTTATATAGATGACAAATAATAATGGACCGAGAACTGATCCCTGAGGAACCCCACTGATAACATCCCTCCACTCTGACTTTACACCATTTAGTACTACCCTTTGCTTCCTGTCTTTCAGCCACTCAGCTATCCAATTTGAAACACCCCCACATATCCCAATCATTTTTAATTTATGAACTAGTCTCCTGTGTGGTACCTTATCAAATGCTTTACTAAAATCTAAGTAAATTATATCTACATTCTCTCCCTTATCTACTTGATCTGTTACAAACTCCAGAAGGTCTAGTAAGTTAGTCAAACATGATCTACCTGATCTAAACCCATGCTGAGCATCGCTGATTAACCCCTCCCTCTCTAGATGTTGGCAAATCCCTTTTTTAACTATTTTCTCAAGAATTTTACAGACTACAGGAGGTAGGCTAACCGGTCTAAAGTTATTTGGATCCTCTTTACTACCCTTCTTGAAAATGGGGACTACATTCGCTCTCTTCCAATCATCGGGTATTTCTCCATATTCCAATGACCTAGTATATAACTTGTCCAGAGCTATTGAGATACTTTCTACCCCTTCTTTAAGTATCCTAGAATGAATATTATCAGGGCCGGAGGCCTTGGTAGTATCTAAATCACCTATTAGTCCTTTTATCATCCTCCGATCCACACAAATGTTAGTAAACACCTCTTTTCCTGACCTATGAGTACTATACATAGGACTATTTAGTTTCTCTTTTGTAAATACTGATGCAAAATGACCATTTAGTACCTCAACTATTTCCTCATCAGTTTCTCTCACAAACCCTTCATATTTGATAGGTCCTATTTTAACTCTGCCAGACTTGTTATTAATTTTATAGTAACTAAAGAACTTTCTAGGATCTTTGTTGCTATCCTGAGCTAATTTAATTTCTGACACCCTTTTGTTCTTCTTTATAATCTTATTTAACTCATTCCTAGCCATTCTATAATCACTTAAATTTTGAATATTATTTTCTACCTGTAATTTTTTATATGCCCTTTTCTTCTCTGAAATTTTTCTAGCTATCTCCTGATTCCACCATAATGGTTTCCTACTTTTGTTCCTAATGGCCTTCATTGGGATACATTGTTCTTGGACTACATTTATTATATGCTTGAAAGTATCCCACATCCCATAAGCATTTTTACCTCTGAATTCTATATCCCAGTCTACCAAATTTAGCAAGCTTCGAAGTTTTACATAATCTCCCTTATGAAAATTTGGAACTTTTTCAGCATTCTCAGTTATTTTACCCTTCTCAATTCCCAAGTTAAAACGAACTATCTTATGGTCACTATTTTCCAATGCTTCCACAACAGTCAATTCTTGAACTAAATGATCACTGTTAGAAAGTACTAAATCTAATATATTGTTCCCCCTCGTTGGCTCATTAACAAATTGATTCAAAAAATTATCCTCAAAGCATTCTATGAACCTGCCACTTGTTCTATCCCTACCTATCATATTTTCCCAGTCCACAGAGTTTAAGTTGAAGTCCCCAATAATAACTGCATCTGTTTCACATCCCTTACTTATTTCCCTTATCATTAGTTTATCTATATCATCAGTCTGCCCAGGTGGCCTGTAAAAAGCTCCCAAATGCACCATTCTATTTTTACTGAACCTAATATCTATCCAAAGTGACTCAACTCCATCCTGCTTTATTGAAGTATTTAAACTTGAAACAATGTTGTTTTTTATATAGATAATTATTCCTCCACCAATCCTACCTGTCCTTTGACTAATGTACATATTATAGCCCTGTAAATCAAATTCACTTATAGTGTCACTAAATTCTATTTCATTAACTCATGATTCAGTAACGCATAATATATCTATATCCTCATTGCTAATATAACTTAATAGCTCATCCTTCTTGTTTCTAAGACTACGAGCATTTGTATAGAAACAATTTAACCCCCCTATCCCTGAAGCACCTCTTGAAACTTGAATGACCTCACCTCTATCGCCTTGGAACCTATTTCTGTTATCTGCCAAGTCCATTCTACTTTCAGTACTATAATGTCCTCTCATAATTCCCTGACCACTATTAGTATCTAGTTTCCCGCCCGCAAAGACCTAATAACACGATCATACTCCTCCCACAACACATCTACCCCCCTCCTACTCAAATGCAGTCCATCCATCGCATATATTTCTTTTATTCCAACAAACCTATCCCACACATCCACAAACATGACACCTTCCATCTCACACATCCTCCTCACATAATCATTCAGCCCAATTGCACGAGACATCCATTCTTGGAAGCACACCTGTCACAACACCTTTCATTCTACTTTCTTTCACCTTTTCAATCAACCTCTTGTACCTCTCATGTAACTCACATGCACCCCCTTTCTTCACATCATTCACTCCTACATGTGTAATCACAACCGCATCCCTTGCACAGCCAGACACCAGCTCCTCATACCTATCAGACAGATCTCTCACTCCAGCATCCGGCAAACACACCCTCAAACCATTCAATCTACTTGCATTCAACTTCCTATCTAAATATCTAACTCGCGAATCACCCATCACAAGCACTTCAGTCAGACTCCTATTCCTAACCCCCACAGACCTAACTCCATTCCCACTCCTATTCTCATTCAAACTACCAGTCACTCACTCGAACTCCACCCCCACCCCCATCAGTCATATCACTTCCAGTTACTTCCTCTCTTAGGGCACTGAATCTATTAGTCAAGCTAATAGGTTCTGTGTCCCTCTGACTCACACACCTATTCTCCCCCTGGCTAACCACCTCAACAGAGGCAACCCTATTCTCACAAAGAACAGGAGAAGCCTCCCTAGCTTCATGTTTCCTAACCACTCTCCACTGTCCCCCATCTTCACTAGGCCTATTTCTAACTAATCTAAGGGGGCTAACTTCACTATCACTAGAACTATCATATCCTACCTCCTCCACCGGCCCTCTACCTTCACCTGAAACATCTAACTGGTCTACCTCACCACCTAACCTATTCCCAAATCTAGGCCTAACACTAAGTTCCCTCCTAAGCTCAGCAACTAACCCCTCCAGCCTACATATCCTGTCTAAATCCTGCCTTCTCATCCCCTCTAAATCTACAATGCATTCACGCAGCCCACATACAACACATGTATACCCCTCACCTAATACACTACAACCAATGCATACATTCCGACACTCATGCTCACTTTCATCCCCAAACTCCATCACTTATTCAGACAAAGAAAGAACTTAAGTAGCAATAAGAAAAAAAAGAAGAGCAATTTAGCTTTCGCTGATTGTGGTGAGAAAAAAACAAAAAACAAACAAACTATAGAAAAATCTGAAAAATAGATCAACAGACTGAGAGCTCTATAAAACACGTGCTACCTGTTCGAAGGTCAGTCGAAGGTCATCCGAGTCAAACGGCCTCTTTTTTAAGGCACCCAAACTCCCAGGAAAACTACATCCAGAGGATTGCGTCCAGAAACAAGGGTATCACCAATCAAGGCTTGTCAAGAACTAAATCATGCAGCTATAGATATAAACAAACAATATTAATATATACAAAACTTAGGAACCATCACAACCTTCCCTCCCCATAAACTCATACAACCTACTCTTAAATACATTTAAATTTGGACTACCTACTACCCTCCGCGGCAATTTGTTCCAGAAGTCTACCACTCTATTGGTGAAAAAATATTTTCTTAAATCCAACCTACACCCTTGCTTTTTAATTTTCAAGTGGTGACCTCTAGTCCGATTTCCATCATCTAACTCAAAAAACTTGCTAACATTCAATTCATCTATCCCAGAAAATTTTTTAAAGAGCTCAATCATATCCCCTCTCACACACCTCCTTTCGAACGAGAACATATTTAATACCCTCAGTCTATCTATATATTCAAGGTGCCTCAGGGAAGTAATAATCTTTGTTGCCCTCCGTTGCACTGACTCGAGAAGGTTAATATCGTGTCTAAAATGTGAGGACCATGCCTGTTTACAGTACTCTAGATGTGGCCTAACATAAGAGTTATAGAGTTTAAGAATAACCTCCTTACTTTTGTAACTGACATTTCTCTTAATGAAACCCAGCACTCTATTTGCCCTATTTCTTGCTTCAATACACTGCTTAGAAAACCTTAATGACTTATCTATTACTACTCCTAGATCTTTCTCATCCTCTACTGAGCTCAGCCAATGCCCATCCATTTCATAGTTAAATTCTCTATTATCTTTTCCCATGTTAATAACTTGGCACTTATCAAGGTTGAAAGTCATTTGCCACTTATGTGCCCAGGATAACAATTTATTTAAATCCCCCTGCACTTTAAAATTATTATCAATATCTTTAACTACAGCTGCTAATTTGGTATCATCCGCAAAAATTGACACTTTATTATTAACTGCCTCCCCAAGATCGTTTATATAGATGACAAATAATAATGGACCGAGAACTGATCCCTGAGGAACCCCACTGATAACATCCCTCCACTCTGACTCTACACCATTTAGCACTACCCTTTGCTTCCTGTCTTTCAGCCACTCAGCTATCCAATTTGAAACACCCCCACACATACCAATCATTTTCAATTTATGAACCAGTCTCCTATGTGGTACCTTATCAAATGCTTTACTAAAATCCAAGTAAATTACATCTACATTCTCTCCCTTATCTACTTGATTATTACGAACTCCAGAAAGTCTAGTAAATTAGTCAAACATGATCTACCTGATCTAAACCCATGCTGAGCATCGCTGATTAACCCCTCCCTCTCTAGATGTTGGCAAATCCTTTTTTTAACTATTTTCTCAAGAATTTTACAGACTACAGGAGTTAGGCTAACTGGTCTAAAGTTATTTGGATCCTCTTTACTACCCTTCTTGAAAATGGGGACTACATTCGCTCTCTTCCAATCATCGGGTATTTCTCCATATTCCAGTGACCTATTATACAACTTCTCCAGAGCTATTGAGATACTTTCTACCCCTTCTTTAAGTATCCTAGAATGAATATTATCAGGGCTGGAGGCCTTGGTAGCATCTAACTCAACTATTAGTCCTTTTATTGTCCTCCAATCCACACTAATGGTAGTAAACACCTCTTTCCCCGACCCATGAGTACTATACATAAGACTATTTAGTTTCTCCTTTGTAAATACTGATGCAAAATGACCATTTAGTACCTCAACTATTTCCTCATCAGTTTCTCGAGCTTGGTATGAACGTTGCAAAGGATGGAAATACTGCCCGCCTGCAGGAAGACCTTGGGAAGATTGGGGAGTGGTCGGACACGTGGCAAATGCCGTTCAACGTGAACAAGTGCAAAGTAATGCATATCGGCCACAGAAATCCCCAATCTCATTATATCCTTAAGGGCACTGCTCTCGAATCGAGTGACACTGAGAAGGACTTGGGTGTTACTGTCACTAGCGACCTCAAGTTCTCGAAACAGTGCATCGAGGCAGAGAAGAAAGCCCAAAGGATGTTAGGCTACATAAAGCGCCAGTTTGGATACCGTAACAGGGAGATAGTACTTTGTCTGTACAACTCCCTAGTTCGGCCGCACCTGGAGTATGCCGTACAATTTTGGAGTCCTTCGTTTCGAAAGGACATCGCAAGGTTGGAACGCATACAAGCCAGGGCAACCAAACTGATTCCCTCTATCCGACATAAAAGTTATGAGGATAGACTAAGGGAATTAGATCTGTTCTCGTTGGAAACCCGTAGACTGCGTGGTCAGCTCATCGAAGTTTTCAAAATACTTCGAGGGTTCGACAATGTTGACTACCGGGATATTTTCACACTGAGTGAGAACAGAACGCGCAATCACGGCTTCAAACTTGAACTGAAGCGTTACAACCGCAATCTGTGTGGAAACTTTTTCACCTACAGTATCTGCGGTAAGTGGAACGCACTTCCAGTGGAAGTTGTCAACAGTGAATCTGTTGACCAGTTCAAGTCAAGACTAGACAAAGTCTTGAAAAGTGGCCGTTTAGGGACGCAAAACAATTGAGCAGCCATGTGCCCGCTCGATTGCTAGTCCCAAGGTACCCTCTTTGAATGGACCGTAAGGTCTCCTAGGGTACCTTCTTTCCTTGTAACTCCTTGTAACCCTTTCATATTTGATAGGTCCTATTTTAACTCTGCCAGACTTATTAATTTTATAGTAACTAAAGAACTTTCTAGGATCTTTGTTGCTATCCTGAGCTAATTTAATTTCTGACACCCATTTGTTCTTCTTTATAATCTTATTTAACTCATTTCTAGCCATTCTATAATCACTTAAATTTTGATTATTATTTTCTACGTCTGAATTCTACATCCCAGTCTACCAAATTTAGCAAGCTTCAAAGTTTTACATAATCTCCCTTATGAAAATTTGGAACTTTTTCAGCATTCTCAGTTATTTTACCCTTCTCAATTCCCAAGTTAAAACGAACTATCTGATGGTCACTATTTCCCAATGCTTCCCCAACAGTCAAATCTTGAACTAAATGATCACTGTTAGAAAGTACTAAATCTAATATATTGTCCCCCCCTCGTTGGCTCATGAACAAATTGATTAAAACAATTATCCTCAAAGCATTCTATGAACCTGCCACTTGTTCTATCCCTACCTATCATATTTTCCCAGTCCACAGAGTTTAAGTTGAAGTCCCCAATAATAACTGCATCTGTTTCACATCCCTTACTTATTTCCCTTATCATTAGTTCATCTATATCATCAGTCTGCCCAGGTGGCCTGTAAAAAGCTCCCAAATGCACCATTCTATTTTTACTGAACCTAATATCTATCCAAAGTGACTCAACTCCATCCTGCCTTATTGAAGTATTTAAACTTGAAACAAATTTTGTTTTTTATATAGATAATTATTCCTCCACCAATCCTACCTGTCCTTTGACTAATGTGCATATTATAACCCTGTAAATCAAATTCACTTATAGTGTCACTAAATTCTATTTCATTAACCCATGATTCAGTAACACATAATATATCTATATCCTCATCGCTAATATAACTAAATAGCTCATCCTTCTTGTTTCTAAGAATATAAATCAAATTTAGCTGGCTACAAAAATATTAAATATATCTTAATATATAATTTAATATTTGAATGTATTGTTTTATATATGATTTAATAGGAAAATAATTTATACATTTTAAACTTTGCCTAAAAAGCGAGGATCAGTCATGTATGCAAAGATAATGGTAAGGTGTCATTACATAAGAAAAGAAGGGGACTGCAAAAGACTATTCATGGCCCACACTTGGCAGCCATGGTAATGCTCATGTTCTTGATTGTTGAGCAAGGACAACCACAATTCAACATAGTCTGACAAGTGACAACTGTCAATTTGCATCTGTAAAAAACACATTGATACTGTCTTTTATTTTCTTGTATATTTAGCTAAACTATCAAGATAATAAAGGTGTGTTAGATATTTAAATAATTGTTCTCATAAAAATGAATATTTATTCTACTCGTCAAGCATTCTAGGTAACCACAATATTAAATAAATAGCTTACCTGGTCTAACATTCCACCAAATATTTTCAGTTGGGATTGGAGATTATTTGCCTCTAAATACATATTGCCTGGTTTTCAATTATTTTACTATTCTTGGCAGGAATATCATTTAATTAACAATTTCAACATAAATTTTGTAGTTTTTGGTATATGTGTCCAAACAGTCTAATTGGGAGTTCCAGTGGGTTTCATTTGGAAGCTGAAGCATGTGTCCTCCTTTCTCATGTAGCCATCCCTGTAAAAAAAACATAAAATGAAAAGTCCAACAAGATGTGAAGTTCGTCCCCCAAAATAAGTAGCTATGTACCTTTTTGTTAGATTTGAAATTAATGATTAACTGCTAATCAAATCATACATTTTCTTTAATCAATAGAATAGTTATATACTTTGAATGTTATTTAAGGTTATTTTATATATTTACTTACTTGTGGTTGATGTGTGTTTCAAAAATATTTCTGCACCTCAATCACATGTTTGATGACATCTGGGTGCATCACTTCTTTTTCTAAAAGATTTAAGTAATGTGCAGAACATCCATAAGTTAAGAGATTGGGGTAGGTTTCTTTGATTAACTCCCTTCATTTTGTTCATTTTATTTTCATTGTCTGTCACCACTGCAAATACTTCTTTATTGCAGATTTCCTTCAGATCTTTTATTACATTACATAGGAGTTCAGTACAATACTCTGCTCTTTTCTGATTTGACCCTGAATTAGTTATGCATAAAAGTGTGGGCAATGTGAGCAATAATTGGGTCATTAGTGACACTGCTCCATCCATCTTGCATAATTGGCATTGTCTCTTCTTTGCTGAGATGATCCATCATTTTTTGGTTTACTTCATTGTAAACTTCATTCAGGAGCTCTCCTCCAATCATTTTATGGTTTGGGGGCTTAAATCTTGGTCTTAATGAATTGATCATGTCTATGAACTCATGGTTTTCAGCAGTATTGAATAATATATTTGCACTATAGAAATATTTTGCAATTTTTATATCAATATCTGCGGGCCAAAAATCTAGACTAACCCCCAATCGCTCCAACCCGCTGCCTACACTAATCCGGACGTGAGAAATCGAAGGAGAATGAAACGGATTGTATATACAGTCCCTTTACTTACCAAAAAAATATACAATGATAATTACAAAAATTTATATTTACAAGAGAAGTGTGCACACTTCAAAATGAGGCCAAATTCCCCAATCCAAACAACATACCAAAAGAATTTTATAACGGGCGAATAGAACAAATTTACTTAAATATATCTACATGAAATAAAAAACAACAACAACCGAACGAAAAGGGGCACGTGCTATCACTTGTGTGCTGGAGATGGGTGGTAGTAGGCTAATACAAAAGGAGGCAGGCTCGTCAGCCAATGCGGGTGTGGTATTTCAGGTGTCTAGCGAGGTATGAAAGCCCTCCGTCTCAGGGCTGGGCGGAGCACTCTTCTAAAGAACCCTTCTTGCACTCCGTCCAAGCTTCCACTCTCTCTAAATGTATATCCAAACAATTTTCAGCATTTAATAATTCTTTAAATATTTATCTTTAAAACTATTCTTTCAACGGAACTTGCAACAGATGCAGAAGAACTAGGTCCAAGTTGAAGTGAAGGTCCTTTTTGTGCCATAGTGACAGAGACATCACTGGCCTGTAATCCAGTGCCACTATTTCTGCTCGAAGCTCTTGACAGATCAAGAATATCCTCTTCATTTTCTTTTTCCAAAGATCTTTTTTTCTTTTGCCATCTTTTAAATGGGCTCTCACTCTTTCTATTTTCTTGCTAAGTAAATCATGGCAATAATCACAGGATACCTTTGTACTGTTTTCCACTTCAGACACTTGCTCCCATTCTATTCCCTTCTTCCTACCACTTCCCATAGGCATTCTTAATTTGAATGGTTCAAAGAATTTGAATAAAATCTAAATTCTTATCTTCTGAAAAAAAAATAGTGATTTATAATATATAAATGCTAACAAATCTCATTTTATAAATAGTTATATATGTACTTAATTGATAAAATTGGATCAATTAAAGTACAGGTATGATTTTTTGCTCTGCAAGCTATTGGACTTTGAAAGTGGTGCAATGGGGCTGAACTTGTTTTGTATGCATTTGAAACATGGTTACAGTATAGTTGCAGACATAAATGTATAATAATAAATATTATTGTAGCTAACTAGTATATAGTAACTATTGCTAAGTAGCTAGGTACTTATTGGTAATTTAGTGCTGGCTGAAGTTTGAAAAACTATAGGAGTAGAGCATGTTGCTGCTGTACTGTTTAGTCAACAACAGTATACACCATGCTCATATCTCAATTGGCAGTGACCAGTTATAAACTTGTACGATACACTTTGTCAGTGGGGCAAGTTTGATGTGTTTATTGTTAAGATTTCTTAACTAGCTAACTGTGGTTATGTCAAGGTATAAACAATTGAACTTGTATTAGTATTTATTTTAATTTACCTACCAGTTTAACTTTATTATTCACTTTTAAAACTTGTTTTCATTAGTAAAAGGTCTTGCAACATTTCAAATTAGAATAAAATATGAAAATTGCTGAAACCCAATATAACGTCCAAAAGCCCAATAAAACCCACTAGGCCAGGTTTTTTCCAACCCTGGTTTTAGGTGACCCTTGTACCTGCTGCTCTGGTTCCTTGCTTGAGTTAAAAAAATAATACTCTCTTTGGGAGATGGTTATCTCACATGCCCCACCCACCTGAGTGATCTTTTTGCGATTTATGCCTCTATACAGTCACAGTTTGTTCCATGTAGGATTTCATTGTGGGTGATTTTACCCCTCCATGTGATTCTTAATATTTCCTGGAGGCTACGTATGTGGAAAGCCTCCAGAGCTCTTATGTGCCGCCTATAAGACATCCATCATTCACTCCGGTAGAGCAATGTAGAGACAGATACTGCAATTTTTGTGTGTAACTTAAGATTGCGGTTAAGGAAGACCCTTTCTTTAAGCCATCCAAAAGCTGATGAAGCTAGCTGGATGTGGCTTTTTTTTTCTTTGTCCAGTATTCCAGTTTTTGATATAATGCTCCCAAGATATGCAAAGTGCTCTGGCTCAACGAGATGATCATTGCTGATGGTTATAGGCTGGGGGGCTTCTGGTTCTCTTAAATGTGTGAGGACTTCAGTTTTCCTAACGTTTATTTTGACTCCAGCTCATCTGTAGGCCTCACTGAGATTTGGTTTTGCAGTTGTCTTGGATGGTGAGCAATCATGGCAGCATTATCTGCATACTGTTATTTTAGCTCTGTTGATGTTAGCTCCATCTTAGTTCTTGCAGCAAACTTACATATATTGAACAGCCCGTTATCAAACCTATACTTAATTGTGATGCCATTTTTCAGTGTGTAGTGGTTATAGTAGTGGTAAGTAATAGCAACAAGGTATATATTGAATAAAACAGGTGGAAGAACACAGCCCTGTTTTATTCCAACGTGTACAGGAAAGTAGTCCGAATAATTTGGGATCATATTGAAATGGTATCCTGTATGATCAATCTTAAAGGTGGCAATATTTTGTTAGACTGAGTAAATCAGTCAATTGCAAGGTTGGAAATTCAAATGTAGATCAAGTTTTGTTGTGTGGTGATTTTAACTTCAAAGAAACTGATTGGGTGAATCACCTGGTGGATGGGAGTGAGGAAAGTGAGCAAGTAATCTTATATGATGTTGCTGAGAAGCATATCTCCATCAGCATGTGACGGAATTCACTTGCTCACACTGGACACACACTCCTTCAGCTCGACCTTGTCTTTACCAAAGACTAACTTGGTATATACAATATTGAATATTTCACCCCCATTGGTGCTAGTGACCATCCAATGTTGGTCCTTTCTCTCTTGGTTGAAGGTGTCATGACTCACGGAGATGACTGCTACAGTAAACAACTATTTCAAAGTTAATTATGAGAAGGCAAATAAATTATTTATAAATGTTGAGTGGGCCTGTGAGTTTGAGGGTGCTAATGTGAATGAAATGTGGACCAAATTTATTCACAGATACATGGAAGTGACTCAGAGGTGCGTACCTGCTAAAGAAACACTAATGTTGGGCTCTAGAACAAAACCCAATTGGATGACTCGCTATGTGATAAACCAGATTAAAAGGAAGGAAAAGGCATGGGAGCAATATCGGAAAAAGAAGACTAGAATCAGATATGAATAAGAAATAAAACTACTACTGTAGTGAGAAAAGCAACGTATCACAACATCAGCTGGCCAAAGATATCAAAAGTAACCCAAGAGCTTTTTATGCCTATGCCCGCAGCAAAACTAAGATTAATGAGGGTGTGAACCGAATAATGAAAGAGGGTGCAACACTAACTAGTTCCACCTTTGAATCATGTAAGGTGCTGAATGTGGAATTTTACAATTACCGAGAACCAGTTTCATGGCGATGTATTCACCCACTTTAATTTTACAGTGACATATCCAGTAAGTCTTAGAAAAACTCAAGGACACATCAGCACCAGGTCCAGATGGAGTACACCATAAAATGCTTAAGGAATGTGCCTACCCTTTCTCTGCCACTTCTATATATTTTTAAAGAATCAATAATATCAGGAGTAATCCTATTAGATTGGGCTAAAGCTAACATTACCCCAATATTCAAGAAAGGGAATAAAACAAACATCCTAAATTATTGTCCAGTAAGTCTGACATCCATCCCTTCCTTGCAAGACCTTAGAAAAACTTAGGAAGAAAAATATCATTGAGCATCTGGATAAGTATAAGATTCTGTCATGTCACTAACATAGTTTTTGATCTGGAAGGTCATGTCTTAACTACCGGAGTATTTTCAGGAACTGGAAGATGCCATTGAGGATAAGGATGATGTGGATATGATCTATCTGGACTGCAGGAAAGCTTTTGATATTGTTCCTCACAAACGTATTGATTGTGCCAAAATTTACAGAAGAATTAAGAACACAGAAGATAGGACAGCACTTCAAGAAGACCTTTGGTGCATACAGCAGTGCAGTGAAAAATGGCTGTTAACTTTTAATATGGATAAATGCAAAGGTTATGCACATTGGGAAAACTAATGCCAACTAAAACTACCACATGGATGGAATCTCATTGCAGTATACAGAAGAAAAGAAGGATTTAGGGGTATATGTGACACCAGACATTTCAGTAACTGTGCACATATCCAAGGCTGCTGCCAAGGCCAACTCCATGGTGGGGAGGATAAAAAGAACTTTCACATGCATGGATGACAAGATATCTCTTGCCCTATATTTGACACTGGTAAGACTTCACATGGAGTACGCTGTACAGGCCTGGTCTCCTTATAAGAAGAAGGATATAAATACTTTGGAAAAAGTTCAAAGAAGAGCTACTAAACTTGTCCCCCAACTGCAAGACCTACCCTACAATGAAAGACTGGCTGCCCTAGGATTCACAACTCTACAAGAGAGAAGAACACAAGGAGACATGATTCAAGTGTTTAAAATACTGAATGGATACAATGATATAGATAGCAGCCAATTCTTTCCAAGTGGAACAAAGAGACAGTTATGAGACTAGAGGACACAGCTGGAAATTGAAGAAACCAAGGTTTAGAACAATTAAGAGGAGCAACTTTTTTGATGCCAGAGTGGTAAACAACTGGAACAGTCTGCCAGAGTGTAATGAACAATTGTAGCATTAACATGTTTAAGAAAAGATATGACTGGCATAAGATAGAATTTAAGAGAAGAAGCTATTTTTATTAGCTCTGAGCTCCCTTGCCTCTTTGATTTCACTAAGGTAAGCATATATATATATATATATAAAATGATGCATTTTTAGAAAATTAATATCTCAGTAACCTCCTTCCTATTCATGACAATTTTCATATGCAAGATACTCTCAACCTTCCTTTTTCAAATGCAAAAACCAGAATTTTGATTACTTTTATAGCATTCTTGAACGTTACAAAAATAATAACAGGATAAAAAAACAAATATTGACTGTAAAGAATAAATAATCAGAAATTTAACCTACAGTAAATGATCAATTTGACTTCCACTTTGATGACTCACTAATCTTATTTTTTCCATCCACACAAACTTTTTCTTACTTAATGCCAATTTCCTGCCAAGATTCACATATTTTGCTTTTCAATTCTGGTTTAGTGAATTTTTCTCTCTGACCTCGGTAAACCTTCTCTTTAGTAACTCCCAAATTGAGTAATCCATGGGGTTACAATCTGGACTTTGCAGTGGCCACTCATTTTTCATTATTAATCTTGGCATATTGCTAATTAGAATTGAGTGTGTGGCGTGGCTTGTATGCGAAGGTGCTCCATCTTGTTGCAAAATAGTCATTTTCTTGATACAGGTGACAACAATCAAGCAACAACTTTGTTTTCAGGAGTTCAATGTAATTAGCAGAATTCACTTTTGTCTTTACAGCATTAATAAAATGAACATCTGTTTTGCCATTCTAAGAAACCTCTGCAGATATCATAACCTTTTTGGAAAATCTTGAAGTTTCATGATACAATATGCTTATTGGAATGTCACACTTTTTTTAGTTAAATACAAATAAATGAATCCTTTTTGACTCACCTCTTCTCACAGGGTCTTCTCAGTAAAATGCACAGAATATGAAAGACAGTTAAACCAAATACAATGAAGGGCAAAATCAACTTAACCATCAATCAGTTCACAACCTTAAATAAGCAGCCAGCTGATATCATTGACAGGCAACAATAGACCACTACTGACACCCCTTAGGAAATTCATAACAAGCTGGTCTCTCCTCCAATTGCCATTGCCAGAACAGTGAAAATGCAAACCAACCAAGAAAAAGGAACCTTTCACCACAGTCCTACTTAATCATTAAAAAGGTTGAGTTAGAGATTGGAGGTTAGGAACAACTATGGAACACCTCTTCACTCTACCAAGCCTGATGTGACAATGCCAGAACTTATGTCTGGCTGCCATTACAGTTTCATGATAAAATATGCTTATTGGAATGTCACATCTTTTACCACGCCCAGACCGCTGCTGCCTGAGAGCCCACCCTGGTGGTGCTTGGCGCTTGCATGGTGGTCCACATTTCAGGAAATGACTGATTTCTCTATGGTAGTCAAGAAGTTTAGGTTGGTTGATGAGGCCATTTAGTTCTCTGGCAACCTCATCTCTGTGTGCCTAGCTACTTTTCCTAGAATGTCTGACTGTTTCACATGCTGACCACTCCTGTGATGGTCAGTCGAGTGTGAGACAGCCCTCAAGCAGAAGAGTTATGCTTATATGCACTATAAGTGCTGCCCGAACAATTTCACTGTCGGTAAATTTCAGCGGGCCAGGTTCTGGTATATTTCGAAGCATGCCTGCTGCTATTCTTGGCGGGCATACGTGTCTTCACTTAATGGGAAAGACCCCTCTAGCAGAGGTGTGGAGGCAAGTTAAAAGGATTCAGGGTAAGTTCTTGCAGGACCTTCCTTCCGCTCTCTAGGAGAATTGGACTGCAATCTCGAACCCTGCGTCCATTGCAGAATCTTCCGCGACCTTTTTTCACATTCTCTAGCCAGGATGCTGCTCTGTCCAGCATTCAATGCTCATCATGATGTTGTGGAAGGCTGCTGACTGGACTTTACCTCTATAGGCAGAGAACCCTTCAATGACAGGTTTACTCATAGAGTTGGATTCCACTCTCGCTTTGTGTGCGGACACCGCCCCTGGTCCGGACGATGTCTTGGATGCCATGCTTCAACACCTGGGTGAGTGATGCATAGCCTTGCTGTTCGATTTGTTCAATAGAATCTGGGTGGAGGGTATCCACCCAGATTCCTGGCGAGTCGCCACTGTGCTCACTTTTTGCAAACCAGGGAGAGATCTCTCTACCCTAACTGGTTTCCACCCAATCTCTCTTAACTTCTCTGTGTGCAAGTTGATGGAGAAATTTGTAAATGTTAGATTAGCCTTTTTTCTGGACAGCAAGTTCCACACCACGTTGGATGCTCTGCTCCAACTGGAAAATGCCGCCAGGCCTTCCTTCGAGGACAGCACTTCATCACAGTGTTTTTTTTATCTGGAGAAGGCCTATCATATGGCATGGCGATACGGTATCATGGTGACTCTCCACATGGTGGAGGGTGAGTAGAGGCCTTCCAATCTTTATATCTGAATTTTTGCAAGATCATTGTAATAACTCTATTCTTTAGGGCAATATTTTGAGAGAACAACTGTTCAGAGTCACTATGATACCTTCAATCAATTCACCTGGTAAGGTTGATAATTTTTTATCAACAATTGCCCAGTCTTTGTGCGCTCTTTTATACTTTTAAATTTATATCATGGAAATTGAAACTTATTGCATATGGTAAATATAATGAATCAACTATCTACAAAGTAAATACTGGCCAGTGTACAAATGGAATTTAAACCAATAAACTTTCTTAACCCAAGTATTCTAAGCGCAACAGAACAATTTTTCCTTCTTTAAATAAATAGCACTCATGAACAGGATAAATGTTACAAATAACGCCAGAACCCGGTTCTCACAATACGATACGCTATACAATAGCTCTTAAAAACGGGACTGATCAACCCGATGTGTTATAAGTTAACACCAGAACCCGGTACTCATCAACAGGATAAGTTATACAGTAGCTCCTAAACATGGTATGTATCAACGAGATACGTTTACATTGAAGTAGCTATCAGCTGGGAACGTAATGGTGTGTTCACTTGTTTAAGTAGCTGTGGTGACCAGGTTGACTGGTTGATCACGATTAATGCACTGGTATGGTTGAAGAGCCCGGCTACAGTTGCTCCTACAAAAATAGGACAGTCAATCAGCTAATTAGCTGATCTCAAATTTACCAATTATATGATACAAGCAAAATGATCAAAATTGGCCAAATTTGGTGCCCTCTACCAAGATCTAATTATTGAGTGATTGGTACTCACCAGTTACGAGACTGAAGCAAACTGACTAGAAGTACTACTAGCGAGTGAGAACACTGGTGCAAATCATTAAGGCGTTAGATACACAGTCCCAACCTAGAAAACTCAGATTTTCTTTTCTTGCATTTAACCATCCAAGGATCCCCAAAACAATATGATACAACAAGGAAAGGATTGTCACCACAAAACTCACCTTCAGAGAGGAGAGTAGATCTAATTTGGCATTAAATAATATATTAATGAGCTTTGCTTAATCTAATCATTTAATATATATATATTATTAATTTAACAAAAATTTAAGTATTATCTGAAACACAAAAATTTCTATTAAGTAAGCATAAAGATTTGGGCAAGGACTTTTTGAAAACTAACTATTGGGAATTGGGTATGCAGAGGCACACCTCTACATCGTTGATTCCAAATACGCAGAACCCTCTCCAGCCCAATGAAGCAGGAAGAGGGTGTCTTGCAGGGAAGTGTCCTCAGTGTCACACTCATTACCATGTGCATCAATGGCATCACCTCAGTACTGCCGAAAGATGTTCTTGCTATGCTCAACATGGATTACCTTTCAGTCTCTTTTGGTGTGACCCAGATTACTCTGGAGCGTCGACTCTAACAGGCATTGAACCGTGTCTCTCGCTATGCTGAAGCACTCAGTCTTACGTTTTCCTTGGCCAAGACTAAGGTGGTGCACTTCTGCCGCCATCCAAGGCTCTACCTTGACCCACACTTGTTTCTAAATAGGGTGTGCCTAGAAATGTTGGACTCTCACCATTTCCTTGGTCTTGTATTTGACCGATGCCTCACCTAGGAGGGCTCATATTCGCAGCCTTAGGGTCTCTTGTACCCACGCTATGCATACTCTTTGCTCTGTGAATTTCAGCACCTGGGTCGCTGATAGGGCTACTACCTTACTTTTTTATCGATCCTTTGTTCATTTGTAGCTCAAAATATTGTTGAATGCTCATTCATTAATTCCTTGCCTAATTTTAATATATCCCCCGCCCTCTTTAAACTGGACCCTGTTATTTTTATGTATTCATAATTAGGTGTGTATGTAATTAATTTAGTGACCTAAATGTCTATATTTTTTGCTCACAGTTGGAATTTCTGGAAGTAGACATTATCTATTTGGTTTTATACTTCATATCCATCTTTGATAATATTTTTCTATTTTGTGTCCTTCCATTGTACATGGGTGGGGCATTACTCTCTTGTTTCTCATATATATACCACCTTTGTAAAATACTTGGAATCCGCCTTTCATTTTCCTGTAAAATCTTTTGCATATATATATATATATATATATATATATATATATATATATAGGTACCTATACATATGATAGCTATAGAAAGCCACTTCAACAAAGGTCATCATTGGGAGTAACTTGATCCAGGGTGTAACATGGCTACTCAGATTTGGCAAAAGTGGCACCATATAGTTGTTGGTTAAGTTCAAATTTATACCGTTTCTACAGGGTGTCCACAAAGTCTGGGTACATAGGGGATAAATACATACCTTTAGAACAAAACAATTTTATTTAATTATAATGTTAAGAAATTATATTTTCAATATGATTTCCATTATTTGCAATGCATAATTCGATGCGCCTTGCTAAATTCTGGTGAACTCGATTGAATAGGTGTACATTGCCGTCGATTTCAGCACACTTACTGATAATGCGTTTTCTCAACTGGTTTAGATTTGCAATCTTCATTGAGTAAACTTTCTCTTTTAACATAGCCCAGATAAAGAAATCAAGGGGAGAAAGGTCTGGTGAATGAGGGGACCACTCCACATGACCTCTTCTTCCAATCCAGTGAGGAAAAGTGCCATTCAGCCAATCTCTAACATTTGTAGCAAAATGGGCAGGGGCTCCATCCTGCTGAACCAGTCCGGAAGTCCCTCGCCTAGGCGCTCAATTTGAGGCATTAATTTGTCTCTCAACATGTTCAGATAAGTCTCACCGGTTACATGTTCATCAAAGAAGAAGGGTCCTAGCACATGAACTATCCACAAACCACACCACACCATTACCTTTTGGCAGCCTTGCTGTTTGGATGGATCCATCCAATGTGGATTGTCTTGGAGACCAGTATCGAAGATTCTGTCTGTTGACTTCACCATTAACATAAAACAAAGCTTCATCACTGAACAACAAAAGGTCTTTAGTAAAATTGATATTTTCATGCAATTTATTTGAAAACCATTTGCACATCTGCATCTGTCTATCGGGGTCGTCTTAATTTAAGTGATGCAATATCTGTAATTTGTAGGGATGGAACTTCTGCTCTACCAGGATTTTGTGGATAGTTGACCTTCGAACACCCAACTCCATGGATGTCCGACGAAGTGATTTCTTTGGGCTAGCATCAATCTTAGCCATGACAACCTCTTTCGTTTCGTCTGAAGTCTTTGGTCGCCTGGAACGGGGTTTGTCCAAGACACTGCCTGTTTCTTTAAACTTCATGACCAATTTCCCGACGGCAGTAAAATAAATAGGTTGCCGATCAGGGTGTCGAAGGTTAAATTCATCGGTGATTTTGCGATAAGACCATCCTTCTCGTCCACTTAAGATTACCAACTCGATTCTTTCTTCTTTAGACAGAGCCATCATTTGATCTGGGGAGGAAAAATAATATAAATAAATAAAATATTAAAATTCCTATGTACCCAGACTTTGTGGACACCCTGTATATATATATTTTTTTGTCAAGTAATCACGGCTGAGTTACAATTAAAAAAACATTCCCCATGGAAAAATTAAGGTTTGTCCAACCAATTATGTGACTGCAATGTTAAAAAAATGTGATGCCTATTTTCAGCATGCCCGGGACTCGATATTTAGTTCAAACTCATGCCTATCTGCCACAGGCATACTCACATTTGCCTGCCCACCCACCCACTTGCTCGCTCGATCGCACTACTATAATGTGAAAATCATTCTCTGTTAGTCTCATGATACACTACTCCATTCCTCAAAATTAAAATAAACCTTATATTTTAGACCTGCCAACTTTTAATTGCGTAATTTAACTCAAGCAAAGAATTTAATTTGTTCAAAATAGTTTTTATGCCTGGACAACACCGGGTATCTTTGCTAGTTTCCTCTAATTTCTCCTCATTGCCCCTGAAGATCAAGGTCCCTTCAGGTACAATTAGAATATCTTGAAGTATAAATGCTGAAATAAAATACTTTGATATTTAACATCCTAGCCATTGCATCACTATCACTCATTAACTCTATCTGTAGTTTTAAATTGGCCTATTTTATCTTGTCTTAGTTCTCTTTGCTACACAAATTACCTTCATGTCCGAGTTAGCTCATTATATCTCTTCTTTTTTTTATCTCATTCCATATTTAATTGAATTAAGTTTGCTCCCCTTGTTTCACCATTGACTGATCTGTTCAGTGTGTGTGGATTTATCTATGCGCTGCTTCTCTAATTTCAGTTTTACAATTTTTTTCCTAATCTTGACATTCCAGCTTGATATTTACATGTCATTCCTCTTCTGCATCCTTATTGTACACACTTATCACTCAGATGCACATTTCTTTATTTATATTTACAAACCTACCACACCAATACACTCCTCACACACATTTGTGAGAGAAACAATGAATCATGCGGATGCATACACATGCATATACACACACATTTTTATTCATCCTTCTTGATAATCTGAGGAAGCTTTCAGTTTCCTTAACTGTGTTAATAGCCTAATTCCACTCCCCAAATTCTATTGGAGTTTATGGAAGAAAACTACTTAATAAAAGTAGTCAATGAACCAACCTGAGGGGAAAATTTCCTAGACATAATTCTAACTAACAACATTAATTTTAGGGAAGGTATAGGTTCCAGCGATCACAAATCAATAGAGCTCAATATTAATATAAATCATAAGGATAATGATATTAAAGTGCCAGATTTGAAATATGCAGACTTTAATGGCTTCCACTGCAAGTTAAAGAGAGATCAAGTGAGATCGAACGATAAGAAATTTTAATCAGTGCCAGTCCTTTTTCATTTAGTATTTTAGAGAATTAAACCAGCAATTCATTCCACGAAAAAACAAATGAAATGCCTTAAATAAACCCAAATGGTGGAATTGTGATATTAAAGTCAAATTGAAGGATAGGAACTGTGCATACAAGCATCACAAGTCTAACTAATCCCAAGAAAATAATCAAATTTATGTAGCCTGATGAAGGGAATGTCAGAAGGAAATACAAAACACTTAAAGAAAATATGAAATTCAACTTGCCAACTAAAGTAAACATAACCCTAAGAAGGTTTTTAATTATGTATCCAATAGAGAAACCCGATAAAAGAAATAATAGGACCTATTAAAATGGCAATAATGAATTAGTTTTGGATACAGAAAAGGTGGCCAGTATATTAATGAACAATGTGATAAACTTTAACAAGCATAGTGTTTTAACCAATATTGAATTCTTCGAAGCAGAAATAGATTTTCTATCAGTAAGTTAAAATCCAGTAAATCTCCCGACCCTGATTTAATCTACCTGGCATATTTAAAGTAAATTTGAAACATGTTAGTGGGACCACTAATGAAATTTTCTAACAAATCTTTAGAAGAAGGTGTCATGCCCTTAAATTTTAAGCTAGCTAATATAACTTCCATTTTTAAAAAGGGTAAAAGAGAACTTCCAATCAATTATCGACCCCTAAGTTTAACATACATTGCAGGTAAATTCATGGAATCCATCATTCGGGATAGGGTGATCGATCATTTAGAAATGTTTAACTAATCTTTTGGAATTTTACCTCAGTATGATTAAAAGCTATGATGAAAGTAGATCTTTGGCCATAGTTACTTAGACTTTGCTAAGGCATTTGACACTGTTCTTCATAGGCAATTACTAACTAAACTTTTTGCTCATGGAATTAGGGGAAACTTCCTATAATGGATAGAGTCTTGGCTTAGTAACCGTAAGTAGAGATTGGTTTTAAATGGTAAATTTTTGGCATGGAAAAATGTAAATAGTGGTGTGCCCTAGGGGTCTGTGTTTGGACCATTGTTGTTCCTTATATAAACGATATGGACATCCACCTGCCTACTTGGTAAATTATCCCAATTTGTTGTGGAGGACACAAAAATTTGGGGTAAATTTTAAATGAAAATGATAGCAAATTAATTCAGCAGGATCTAGATAAAATCTTCCAATGGTATAATAAATGGAACATGAAATTAAATTTAGACAAATGTAGAGTTTTGCACATAGGTCAAAATAAGCCAAGTTCTAACTATGAAATGGGTGGGTGGTAAAAATCTTATCTCTATGGCTGGAGAAACAGATTTAGTGGTGCGGGTTTCAAAGGATTTTAAGTTTAATAAAGTGGGATGAAACGTGTAAGAAAGCAAACCGAATACTTAGATTTATCGTGAGAAATTTTCAGTACAAACACCACTTGATATAATCACCTCTATACAAAAGTTTAGTAAGACTATACCTCAAATATGCGATATAATTTTGGTCACCTTATACACATTTAAACATTAATAAAATGGAAAGAATTCAATGATGGGCTAACTAAACTAATTCTCCCAATTAGAAATCAGTCATATATCAAAAGATTAAATATATTAAAAATACCAACTCTTGAAACTAGGCGATTGTGAGGTGAACTTATAGAAGTATTGAAAAATTCTAAATAAATTTGAAAATAAGAATTATGAATCAAAGTTTAGGTATCACCATGGTAACACATGTAACAACAGTTTTAAACTAAAAGGAAGGAGTTTTCAGACAAATATAATTAAAAAAATTTCACTTTTAAAATCATTGATAAATGGAATGCACTCCCTGTAATGTGGGAAATGCTAGTAGTGGAATGGTTTTAAAAGCAAAATTGACAGTTATTTTATGAATTAATAATGTTTAAATACGGAACCCTGCTGTGGATTAAATATCACATGAGTAAACATCTTAATGACAATGTTCCAAAGAGGATTATTAGCATTTAGTATAGAATGGGACTGGCCTTTGAGTGGACTAAGTAGTCCTTGCTAGCTTCCTGAAACTATGTAACTAAATCCAATATATTATCAATCCTAGTTGGTTAGTTTATAACCTGTTTAAGAAAATTATCCTACACCAGGCATAAATTCCTCAGCCTCCTGATCATTTATAAGTGTTTCCCAGTCTATATTTCTATAATAAAATCACTGATTATACAAATATGTTTACTTCTACATGCACATTCTATCTCCTACTTCAGAGGATGCAAAGCTTACCCTCCTTAACATCTATCTATAATGAATCTGTGAGCATGTTTTAATTGTAGTGTTTTCACTACATTGGAGATTATCTCTATAAATAATCACCCCTCCTCCTTTCCTTCTATTCCTATTTGTATAAAACATTATATCCATCAATCTGGACCTCAGGCCTAAAGATCTTTTCTGCCAAATCCATTTTATTCATTATGCTCCTACTATTTGTGTAGTATATTTTTCAAAGTATCGCTTTTTATGGTCTTATCATCACTGCAGCACTCTACTTCCTAGTCCTCTTTCTACTCATTCCCCCATCTCTTGCTCTCCAACTTCATCTGAATGCCACCCATACCTGCCTCATCTTACCATGCAGCCTATGCCTATACTCCCTTCGAGACAATCACTTAACACTTTCACACCATTGCGACCTAATTGCAACCCATCCATTGCATACAAATCCTCCCGTGCAAAAAAACTCACTCTAGGTATCAAAAAACACTAGTCCTATACTATTGCACAATACTTTCACTCTTATTTATCCCACCTGCTTGCGACATCCACTCACTGCCTAAGTAAATTTCATGACACTACACACTTCCTACTACTATTCCAAAACTTTCCTAATAAATCCCTATATCTAGACACTAGCTCCCCCAACCTAGTTTTCCTTATCTCATTCACTCCCACATGTAATACAACAATTGCATCTCTTTTACTCAATCCTCTAACTTTTCGATTCTCTCACTCACATCCACTAGATATACACCTGGTAAACAAACCCTCATCCTCCTCTTGCACTCATATATTAAAAAGCCCTGCCTGAATACATAACCTGTGAATCACTCACCACAAGCACTTTAGGCATTTCATTTGCTTCACATGCACTTATAACCCTTCTCCTAAGACACTGAACCTATTGGTACAAACCTACTCTGTCTACCTAGGTCTACTATCCCCACCCCCTTAAAACTAGCATCCATACTTCCATCTAGAACAAAAGATGGCTCACTAGGTAACTGATTCCTTCCTCCTTTTATCACCCTTCACTCACTACTCTCTCCACTAGTCCTACTCCTAGCTAATTTAATGGGCCAACCTTACGATTCCCAGAACTCACCTTGGGCCTAGTGCTGAGATCCTTCCTAAGCTCATTGAATAACTCTTCCAGTATAGCTATTCTTTCAAAATCCCATGCTCTTCCCTCCTCTAACTCCAGCCCACACTTACACCCTATACATAACACAATCAGTCCCCATTCCAGATCCAGCACAATATCACAAGACTTGCTCATTCTCACCCTCAGCCATCCACCTTTCTCTTAACTCAATGCACTCAGCCATTTTAACCTAATTAATGTTTAGAAAATAAAAAAAGTCATTGATATATAAAAAAAGGAATATACACAAAAGTGAATGAGCAGCACACTAAATCACACTTTAAAGAACACTCACTTACTATATGAATTAATTTTGGTTTCACATCCAAACAACTGAAAACACTTATCTTCCCAACAAAAAACAAATACTAAATATCAATGTATTATTTAAATAAATAGACAATACTACACAGTCAAATCAAACTATCACTTCAAACTTATGATGAAAATCAAATCTCTCAAAGCTTCTTTGTATGCAACCTTCCAAGATAAAGCAAGACTCTCCTCTCCTAAATAATATAATAGTATATGGATAAAAAAAAAAGCTACTTCGCTGAAGTTTTCGACTTCTGTTCCTTGTGCTTCTGCTTTGAACATGCAGACTCATACTTTCTCAGAAAATGTTTACCATAACAGTGGTCATATCTACTATAAATATCATGACTGTTTGGAATGGCATGGTCTTGCTAAAATGTTGTGTTGTGATGGTACTCACTACCTATTAAAACATGGCAGAAGTTACGAGTTCACTCCTGTAAATGCAATTTCTTGACGCAATAATTTAAGATGAGAAGCAAGTTTCAGGGAAGTCCACAATACATAAACAAAGTATTATTGTACAAACAGTAATCCATAATAACTTTCTGATTCCTCTGAAGAACAAGATACCAATAAACCAGTAAAAAGAAATTGTTAGTAATATTTTATTTCCACCTAAAGCTCTTACTAGGGAACAGCAAAATAATTACTCTCCTACACTTTATAAAGATGAAGAAAAAACCCAGATTGGCCTGATATCTTCCAAAGAAAAATAAAGTACCATGTGCACTCGCTCTCATAGCTAATTTAAATAAAAGTCCAATAAGGCAGCCAAATATGACTGATAGAGACCAGCTATCTTACTCTCTATTGATGACTATCCTACCCAAAAACATAAGTGACAGAAGGCATAAAAACAATAAAGATACCTAGTGATCTACCCATACCTTCAGCTAAAGGCAAATATAGAAAGGAAGACTGATTGTAAATTTGCTAAGGTAATAAGCAAGGGAGGTAAGGCAACAACTGCAAACTGTCATTTCTTAAGCATATTACCACAGGGTGAAGATGAAGCCAGGTGCATGAACTTTAAGGATATTGCTTGGGAAGAAGTCCATCCTAATGATATTAGTGACACAGGAAATTTATTTTGGTATATCAACCAATAGCCATTGTTTTGATAATGCCAAACTCGAAGAAATTGAAAAGTGGAGTGAGTTTGAAATATTTACAGAAACTGAAGATACAGGGCAACCTATGATTAGTACAAGATGGTTCTGCACCAGAAAAATGAAAGGAGGGAAATTGATCTTAAAAGCAAGACTAATAGCTCACAGTTTTGAAGAAGACTCTTTATGTATGCGTCTGAGCCTACTATCTGCAAAGAAGTGAAAATTACAAACCATAGACATTAGGGTGTGTCATGTCAATAGGGGTTCAATTTAAAGATAAAATGATGTTAATGTGGAACTCTTTATTCCTTTTCTTTTCCAACATAAACAAAATGAGGGAAATTTTCTTTTGATTTGATGATATCATGTCACGCAGTCACCATACTTTCCTTCATGGATGAGAGAAATTGCATTGTATTACACAAATCAGTAATCAGTGCTTGAACTTTGTCAGGCTTCCTTTCTTGGCCGTCGGATACCTTTTCCAGTGCTCTTCGACAATATGCAGGAGGCACTGCAGCTGGTTCTCTGACTTCGTGCGAGGGTTCTTAGGACCCCTCATTCTGCAGCATCGTTGGTGATGAGAAGGTTGCCTATTCGACCCTGCCCTAGCCTGGTATATGGCATTTCTCGATTGACGTTGAGAAACCCTTTGTTGATTTCCAGCAGATCCAGGAATTTCTCAGTGTTTTTTGTGATGGAGGCAATAGTCTTGTTGTCTAAGTCGGTCTCCTCAACATGAACCTTGGGTGGATGTTCCTCTGATACCCCCATGCTTCAGAGGTTGGCAACAACATTCCACTTCTCCTCCAGGCACGCTTATCGTCAAAAAGCACAAGACCAACTGTCACTTCTGACAGGTACCACATGTGATATCCCAACGCTTTCAGCCCTGACTCTGATTGCCTTGTTCGTCTTTTGTGAGGGCTTAGTAAGGGTCAAGGTCGTTTCTTGGGGCTTTTGCTGAACACGCAGCTGAGAATGACTCTCAAATGTAGTAGCATATGATGAAGACACGGAACTCGCCCAGCTTTGGAGGAATTGCAGCCTTGACTGCATGTGAAGTGGATGTCCACTGTTTGTTGTATTCTGTGAACTGAAGCGCGAAGATCCACATTTTCAGTGTAAATTGCTCTTGGCATCCATTGAGCCCGATGGACTGCTCTAAGCTTGTGGAAAGAGATCTTGCATCCATGAAGGATTCCACCAAGGAACACAATGGCTAGTTGTGTAGCCTTGGCAGCAGAATTTGAGGATATCATCCACCCAGTCCTTCTTAAGCTTTTCGTTTGCTGTCCTGTACTGGTCTTGATCAACAAACTGCCAGAAACTCTCGGAAACGGACAAAGGCATTGATATTGACTTTGAGATGCTTCTGGGATGAGGTTCGAGAAAACAGCTTCCAGCACATGATAGCAATAGGCCAAATGCAGCAGATCTCATCCAAGGATTTGCTGCAGTCAAATGCACACTCCACCCTTGGATTCCATATTTGGCGCTGTTGTGTTGAAGCACAGTGCTCATATTTGATCGGAAATAGCCCACTCAGATGTAATGGAATGGATGGTGTTTGCTGTAGGCTCTTCTTTGCCATCAGTGATGGGAACTGCTAGGATCTTCTCCATGCCTTTCCCAGAAACGAGGATTGGCAGTCGGTCCTCAATGCCTTCTTTTGTGAGGGAGGGCATAAGTTTTCCAGCCCAGTGGAGTGTTAGCAGTACATCAGGAGCAAAGTTTTCTTTCAGCTCTGCAGCCTTTTTCTGGTGATGACATCTTCGCTGCCGATTGATCATGCTCATGCTCAATGACTTCTCCAGCATTTGCTCCCAGCTCCTGCAAATGGAAGCAGCATGTGTGCAGCTTGACAGTCACTTATGTTGGTCTGGTCCAGAGCAGCTGATACTTGCGGGGAGATGATTTTCTTCTGCGATGGTGCATGGCAGGATTGTTTTGGCAGATGAGTTACTATCACGCCTTACTCCTCAGACGAAGCAGCCGAGGTCGAAGGCTCAAGTTCAACGGTGGCCTGCCTTTCTGTGAATGCTTGACTTCTTTCACTGTCGCCCTACTGCTGTGTCCATTTCTCCTTTTCTACCCAGGCGAGATCCACACTGCCCATCTTTCCCTGCCTACCTGGCTTCCTCTCAGCTTCAAGGAACTCATGGTCCTCCTTGATCTTGATCAAGTACATGGCCTCACTATGTGCTACATTGAACAAATTTTTCAGGGAAGCAACAAAATTTGCTTGGTTTTCCTCAGCTTGCCTTGTTTGGGATTTTGATTTCTTCAATCCATTTTATTCTTGGTGCAGATGCTGTAATTTCTTGAAGATATCACCCGGATCAATGGTTGTAATATTCACCTTGGAGTACTGATATTGACTGCCGTCTGCCGAACTGAGAACGTCAAATCACATGGGTTTAGCTTTGTGTGCTACTGCAAAACACAGGACTTCCTCACGGTATGGGAGAACACTCAATGGCAGCTGTTGAGTTTCTGGGGCTCCTAGGAGCAATAGCTTGTCAGTGGACCTTGTGGAAGACATTTGTAAAAAAGAAAAACAGGAGAATAAGAAGACCAAGATCTTTCCATAACATAAAACAATACTGAAACCCACTTTGTTGTATGGGTTGTTGCAATTGGAACAAACTTCAAAGTGTCTGCGCGACATGAAGATGTCATGCTACAAGATTAGATTTTGCTTGTAGTGTTTCCTCATCAATATGCATGAACTGCTGGGCTCCGCGTTATAGTCTAAACACTTTTGATTTTTTTACTCACCCTAATAGACATTAAAAGTGTGTATCTGAGAGGTTTCCATTTTCTGTTAAATTTATCTTCAACCACCAGCTTGTGCAAATACAAGAATATTATAGATACTCAATAATATTTTAAATGCTTAGTTGATGCAGGCAGACAGTGGTGCATTATGATTGTCAAGGAATTTACCAAACAGGGTGCCAAACAAGCTAAAAATGATAAGAGCTGAAATCATTTATGAATTTTCCTGATGTCAATTCCACTTTTTGAAAAACACTGGATTCTTCCAATTCCTGATTTTGATTCCAAATAATTGTGCCACCACCATATGTTGTGCATTTTTATTCACTATCTCTCCTACTACTTTTTTATGAACTTCTTAGTAATTTTCTGGAAGAGATCTCATTGGTTTTTGCTTCTTAGTTTCAAAGAAATAACTTCCCAATTGCTGGACCTCATCCTCTCACTCATTGGAACCTTATATCCCATGAACCCCTTCCTTCTCTGACTCATTTTTTCCTGCTGCATTTTCCAATGCACCTATTTGGTTTGCTTTCTTACTACTTCCCAATGCACTTGTTTTCTTGACAAAGGCCCTTTGTTCTCATTTGAAAACTTTTTTTTTCATTCCTCTTAGCTCTCTGTTTGTCTTCCTGGTTGAGCTACATTTCTGATCACCCCTTACTCTTCGACCTTCCTTTTCATTTTTCCTATCCCTTTGCATTAATTTGACATGCTGATTCAAGATTAGCTTTGGTATTTTTGTATTATTACTTGAAATATGTCTGATTATACAATTTCAAAGAATAATTTTATAATTTTTATTTTTAGCGATATTTCTAATAGCATGTTATATTAAATGTGGAATTTTCTTGACATTTTCCAAGTAAAGCAGGTTTTTTTTGCAGAGATTGTATTCAGTTTACATGTTTATTGACAGGGTATTGTCAATGTCATGTGTACAATGGAATCAAATGAACCTTCTCCTTGTGGATCTTTGACAAGTGAAGATATAAAAGGTGGAGAAAATAGTAATATTGGAAATTTTTTTGACCTAAATGGGGTTCTAGAAGGTTTTCAAAAGTGTAAAAGAGAGGATCAAATTTATTTAGATGAATACCTGAGGGGATACATTGAATTGAACAAGTAAGTTTAGTATACCTATTCATTATCACTTTGATCAAAATAATTGGTTATTTTGCTTTATTTTAAATATGGAATGTCCATAATTTAGATAGTTTGTGAAGTTCATCTAATAGTTTTGATTCTAAGATGGAGTGATATTTTGTGTTATTGTTTTGACTGGTTTACTTTTGCTTTATTGTTATGTGCTTGCAAATTCTCAACAAAGTGGTTAAATTTGTACCATTGATCTTTGTGTAAACTATTTTTAATGTTAGCCAGAACACATGGAAAATGTTTACTAAACTGTTAACACTTCTACCAACTGTTGACTCTCAACTTATTTACAATACTAAATCTCTTGAAAATTCTTGTGACATTGAAACTGAATTAGATAACTTCATCCTGCCACCCCATATCTCCCCAAGGAGATACATGCCTGATAGAAACATTAACAGTAAATTATAATTTTTTTCTCTAAGTTGGATAAAATCAGTCTGTGTCATCATTATTCCTTAGTTCACATTCTAATTGACAAATTGCTTAACAATCTGTAGCCATTGATGGCATTCACTCAGCCTCATCAACTATTGCCTTCTCTTCATAATTTACATTAATAACATCTTCCATTCTTTCAATTACTAAATTTTATACACGGCTGATGATAACTGTATTTTTGACTCATAACAACCATCATATATTAATCACTACCCTTAACACTGAGCACTTTATTATCTATCATTGGCTTACTTACTGTTAACAGACTATACCTCAACATCTATAAAGCTACCATCCTTACTAATAGACAACCAATTTTTCAACCAATTTTTACTAAGTTACTTGGTATTTGCATTAATGATAGATGAAAGTTCTACACCAATGTGTACATACCCTTTAACAACTTGTCCCAGACTGGGCTCTTTAACCCTTAATCCATAACCTTAAAACTTGCACCTATCATAAGTATAGGTGAACTGTAACCATGTGTATATTTTTGATATAAAAAAAGATAAAAGTAATTTTGTCTACATTTTATTACCATATAATTTTTTATTAGTTACAATGCATTCATGGCAAATATATGTAACAAAGCAAAGAGTATTTATTTTGTAGATTTTCCAAAATAGTTATATTTCTATATAGATAATTTAATGAAAGCTGGAATTTCCAATCTTTTGTTCAACCAATTGGTTGCAAATTCATTCAATGAGTGTCAGAACTTTTGATTGCCTTAGTTGGGTATCTGTGCATCCTTTTGTTTTCTGAATGTATAACCCATGCTACTAGTGTAAAATAAAATGTCAGTACTGCTGAAATAAGGAAACAAGAACATTATTGTTCAAACACTTATAATAGCTTGAGTGAGAATTACTTGAAACTTTCAAGCTCTAATCATAACCTGAATGAGATATTCCTTGATAGTTATTTAAAGAATTAAATTGTTTAAGACGAAATACACCCATCACCGATAAGAGCTTGTACAGATCAAAGTAATATTATACATACACTTTATTTGTACACCAAGTAATATCCAGTATTTGTGCTTATTTCTTGAAATTGGTAGGTTTCATGATGGCATGTTGAATATATATTTATAAGAATATGGAAAGGAATGCAAAATGTGTTTCAGACAATTCTAAAACAGGAACATTACAAAAGCTACATAGTCCAAATTATTTGTACAGCAAGGAAATCATGATTAATTTCATAATTATACACATTTTAAGCACTGTATTTCAGGTATAGAGCATTCCCGAATATTCTCCCACCGGAATGTTCTAGAAATATCCCTGCCACTTAGTTACAAACATTATGTGGTGCACACATGTGTCATCCGTGTGAGTCTCTTATTGCCAGCATGATGGGAAAGATGAAGGAGCTTGTGTTGACTTATAGCAGAGATTATTAACTTCCACAAGTTGGGAAACAGTTACAGCATTATATCAAAACATCTGGCTATACCTAACTCAATGGTACAATCTGTTATAAAGAAGTTTAAGGAATGTGGCACGATGGAAACTTTGCCTGGGCAGGAAAGAAAACCAAAAATGTCAACAAGAACTGTACAAAAACTGTGTTGCTATGTTAATATGAACCCAAGAATTGTATTGGATGGCATTGCTAAAGAATTGGATACAAAGGGCATCAGCACAAGTACTCTTACGATACAATGTTATTTAAATAAGAATATACTGAATGGATATCGATCACCTCTTCACAATCCATGTCATATTGCTGCTTGGATAAATTTTTCAAAAAGCTTTGTAGATAAAGACAATAACTTTTAGCAATGTGTACTTTGGAGCGATGAAACAAAAATCCAACTTTTCGGGCATAACAATGCTAGGAAGATTTGGCGCAAGAAAGGTGAAGCCTTCCTCCCCAAAAACACAATATCAACAGTTAAATATGGATGCAGTTGCATAATGTTTTGTGGTTGTTTTAGCTCTAATGGGACCGGTAAATTAGTTTTAATGCTCGGAAGAATGAAATCTGAAGACTACATAATATACTGAATGGAAATCTGAAAACATCAGCTACAGATCTTGGGCTAGGATGAAGATTTACCTTCCAACAAGATAATGACCCCAAGCATTCATCTAAAACTGTGGCTGAATGGCTTCAGAAAAATAAGATAACAATATTGCCATGGCCCTTGATGAGTCCTGACCTGAATCCCATAGAAAATTTATGGGATGAATTGAAAGTTAAGATAACATGTTGGGCACTAAGAAATCTTCATGAATTAAAGGTTGTGGCCATTGAAGAATGGCTGAAAATCCCAACTGAAATGTTCAAATTTAATAAAGAATTATAGAAAACATTTGCTGGAAGTTGTAAAGATGAGATGCCTTGCAATTAACTATTAATATGGTGATTATGTTGACATTTCCCTGCTGTACAAATAATTTTGGTATGTAACTTTTGTAATGTTCCTGTTCTGGAATTGTTATATTACATTAATAGTCCTGAAACCCATGTTTTGCATTCATCTCCATTTTCTTATAAATATATATATTTAACATGCCATCATGCAACCTACCAATTTAAAGAAATATGCACAAATACTGGATATTATTTGGTGTACAAATAATTTCATCGCTCCTGAAACTAGTCTTGGGAATAAAGTTTTCCTGAAAAACTGCATCTCATTTAGAAGCTTGATACTGAATGAATAACCTTCTCTCTTGTATTCTATCTTGTTAAATAAAAAATATAATCTTTATTTATTACAGTCATGTTTGAATTTCCTATTATATCCCTATTCCATCTAAAATAAATACAAAGGATAGGCTTTCCTAAATGCTCATATTAGGAAGCCTATAAGCCAAGGGTGGGGAAACCCTTGCCCGCGAGCCCAATTTTTATCACCCCTGGCAGTCAATAAAAATGTTGGGTATTAATTTTTTTTAGATATTAATGCATGAGTATATCACACTATGTAATAAATTTATACATTTACAAAGATACAAGTCAAATTTTATTTACCACCTGCTGACTTCTTTCATTAGAAATTTTTACCCATGGCTCAAAAAAGTTTCCCTACCCCTGCCTTAAACCAACCTCATTTTCCTATTTTTAACATAATATATCACAATGTTTAATCAGCATAAGTGATTTAATAATTGTTCAAAAGGGATTAGTCACAATCATTACTATAGAATGATTATAAGTTTCAGTATGCGACTAGTTTAGTGCTTTTCATACAAGGAGTAAAATGCCTTAGCTTATGTTTAAGCACATCTTGAAAGATGGCTCCATTGTTAGAAAGCATATGAACGATAAGATAAGGAATTGAGGTGGCCTTATACCATGATATGGCCATATAAATCATCCCAGATTCATACCTATGTTTGAGATTTGGGACTATATTGTTCAGATATTAGGATTCCATACCTAAAGTCAGCCTTGTCATAATATAATTTATTCATTGGATCATACTCTTTGAGCCATCAGATTTCTGTCATTAAAGCTTTAGGAATTGGGGAGATATTGATGATAATGTGACTGCATGTACCTCTCTCCATACCTTGCATATCAGAACATAAAAAAAGATATTTTTGATTCTGTTTCACTTTTGCACCACCAGGTGAAAGATAGGCCCATCTTAGCTAAGGCCTTTAAGTGAAACAATTATCCTTGCATTGCACAATAATTATTAGTGACCAAGAAGCACTGCATCAGATAAAATGGGGAAAAGAAGAGCCCCAGGTGTGATTTTAAGAAGAAAGATGGATGGAGTAACAGGTGGGGATGATGATAAGCTGACTGGAGAAGAAGGCAGTCAAGGTAATTTGTGTGATATATGGCACCATATCAAATTTGAGGATGTAAGTTAAGCGTTATATAAGTTCCTTGTGGGTAACCAGGATAATGCCATTCATTGGTACTGCTCAAAGTGTAATGCTATAGTGGGAAAATTTGTCGAGCAAATTACCAACATTTCTAAAAGGTAAATGTAGTAACTTGTAATTCCAATTACAGTTACTTTTTATTATGTATATATGTTCGTGTGTTCATCTTGTTTTCGGTGTTCCTATTCCGAGTTGTAGTGAATAGTCGAGTTGCTTATGTTAGGAGTTCTGGCTTGACCGTCACCACATTTGGATCCGCAACTACTACTCCTACTACCTAGTTACTATTTCATACTAACTGAACATGGCCTACGTGACACATACTAAAGTAACTTTCCTACCTGACTACTGACGTGAACTCTAGACTTACTGATTCAGTAAAGTGTGTTAGGTTTGAATTCATCATTATCTAAGGTGAGTTGTACTCGTCTATTGCATTGTAATTATCATGTGTGTCTGTTGTTCATGTCTATTGTTATATGTGAATCCTGGAATGTGCTTACTAACCCAAATGGTAGACTTGGCTACTAATATCTATTTTACATGGGCTCTCACATAGTATCCCATCCTTGTTGCCACTATGTGAGAGCCCATATAAAATAGATATTAGTAGCCAAGTCTACCATTTGGGTTCATAAGCACTTTCCGGGCTTCACAAATAACAATGGACATGAACAACAGACACATATGATAATTAGAATTCAATAGACTAGTACAACTCACTTTAGATAACAATGAACTCAAACCTAACACACTTTACTGATACAGTAAGTCCAGAGTTTACGTCAGTAGAGTCAGGTAGGTAAGTTACTTTAGTATGTGTCACGAAGGCCTATATCCAGTTGGTAAGTATGAAATATTAACTAGGTAGTAGGAGTAGTAGTTGCAGATCCAAATGTGGTGACAGTCAACCAGAACTCGTAACATAGGCAACTCGACTATGCACTAAAACTCAGAATAGGAACACCGAAAACAAGATGAACACACAAACATATATACATAATAAAAAGTAACTGTAATTGGAATTACAAGTTAAGTGGGGTTAAAGAGGAACTCGTAAAATTGAAGGTACGTAGTGAAAAATATTCTGATGATAAATTTGGGCATATACTTCAGTGAATTCGATGAATTAAAATCTAATTTATATCTAGTGAGGAGAAATTCATAAACCTGTGGAATGCTCTTAATGAAATAAAAACTAAGGGTAGGTGCCTTGGCCTACTGTCCAACTCCAGGGGACAGTCAAAGGGCTGGAGATAGATGAGAAGCTGAACAAAATCCGAGAAGAGCTGAGGAAGAATTATGTCATTGTATATTGAGTGCCAGAGAGCAGAACATCAATGCGAAGAAGGCATATGGCATGAACTTTGTTATCAGGATGATTGTAGAGATGAAAGAGACAGAAGTGAATGAAAACAACATAATGAAAATGATAAGATTGGAACTGAAGAAAGATGATGAAAGACAGATGTGACCAATTCTGATAGGATTTGATAGCTACACAGCAAAGATGAAAATACTTAGGGGAACGAAACACCTCAAAGGTAAAGATGCATACAAGGAGGTCTCTTTAACCCATGACATGACAAAGACGCAACACACATTATTCAAAGCCACTATCGAAGAAGCCAAGAGACAGGTAGCTACCAACACATCAAGAAACTTCATCTACTGAGCTAGGGGACCTCCCGGTCAGAAGAGGGTGATGACGCTGAGGAACATGGAGAAGCGGCAGAACCAATCCCATAGCTGGCAGAGGGAGAAGCAGAATAGTTGACCACAATGGGAGATATGTACATAGAGATAGAGCACTTATTAATGTAAATAGCATAGCACCAGTTGTTACAGTTGACACACACATAGAAAAATTATGCTGTTGGTATACAAATGCTGACACCCTGTCCAATGAGATGCCAGACTTAAGGATGAGGTTAGCAAATACAGGGCAGATGCCGGATGTCATTCTTATCATAGAAATAAAACCAAAAAATTCAAGTTACAAGCTGAATGAAAGTAAAGTAGGATTAAGAGGATATGAGATGCACACAAACATTTCCAATACTGAGGGAAGAGGCATAATAATTTATACTAAAGACTCACTCATTTGCAGAGAAGTAAAATTAACACCAAATTTCCAGGAATCGGTTTGGATCACTGTTAAACTGAAGGAAGTTGACCAACTTCTGATGGAATCTGTGTACAGAATTCCTAGCAGTGAGAGACAGAATAACATTGACTTGCAGACCCTCCTTACAGCCACAGCAAATATGGAACGCACACACTTGCTGGTAATTGGGGATTTCAACTATCCAAGGGTTGAATGGAGGACATGGAGATCTCCTGGAGATGATGTATCAACAGATGAGTTCCAGTTTATCAAGATGCTGTGGGATCTGTATTTGCACTAACATGTTGAAGAACCAACCAGAGGGAGAGGAACAAATAACCCATCTCTTCGGACCTAGTGATGACTAACAAAGAAGAAATGATTGACAAGATCAACAAAACCCCACCCCTAGGTAAGAGTGACCACTGTGTGCTGGACATCAGGCTTAGATGTTACTCAATGGAAGCAGTCAGTGAGAAGACACTTTTACTATAATAGATGAGACTATCAGAGCATGAGAGTTGAATTTGACCCACAATGGAACCATACCTTGGAACAAGAACCAGACCTCAAATCACAATGGAAGATGTTTACAAATAAAATGAGCCAGAGTGAATTAAAACATCTCAAATAAGATGGTAGATGGCTGCAAGGCTAGCAGGAGCAAGGACAGAAGCCATTTTGACAAGGAGGCAGCAGCCAGGCTTTAAGGAAGAAAAGACTCATGTGGCAGAGTTATATGGAAACAAGAGACTGACAAAAATACTGAGAATATGCAAAACATTGGAATAAGGTTAGATCCATAACATATCAAAGAGACTACAAAGAGAAGCGGAGAGAGATGTAGCCAAGATCGCTAAGGAAAACCCTAAGAAGTTTTTTAACTTTGTTAAATTGAAACTCAAAACTGTATTCTGTATAGCAGATCTGGAGACTGGAACTGGAAGAAATGCAACTATAGATAAGGACAAAGTTGTAACACTTTCTGGGTTCTTCTCCACTGTATTCACAAAAGAGGGAAATGGAGATATTCCAGAATTCGAGATCAGAGACTATGGCAGGTACCTAGAGAACATTGAGGTAAGCAAGTCAAGAGTACAGGAGAAGATCAATAAACTAAGAATTGCTAAGGTGCCAGGTCCAGATGCTATCCACCCCAGACTGCTCCGTGAACTGCAACATGAGGTGAACTCAGCACTAGAAATTATATATTGGAATCCATTGGCTACTGAAACCATCCCCATCAATTGGAAAACTGCCAACATCAGTGCCATCTACAAAAAAGGAAAGAAAACATCACCAAGCAATTTTCATCCTGTGAGTCTCACTTGTGTAAAGTGTTGGAGTGAATTATCCGAGATGAAGTGATGGTACCCATTATGTGAAATCACTTGTTCTCCAAGAAGCAGTATGGCTTTATCCCAAATACATCTACTCTGATGCAGCTGCTCTATGCCCTTGACAAGTGGACAAAGACTCTTGATGCTGGAGGAGAGGTGGATGTGATTTTGCTCAACTTCAGTAAAACATTTCACACAGTGCCCCACAACAGATTCCCGAAGAAAGTGTCGGGTATGATATACAAGGAAATGTCTTTAGATGGATTACATTATTTCTGACAGGCAGAAAATGAGTTGGAGTAAATGGTGTTGTAGGGGAATCGTCCCTTCACCCCCCCCCCTCATCCCGTTCACTCTTGATGCAGTCCCAAAGCGGTTATCGCAAAGACATCCGCCCCAGGCATTGGCGGGTCCATTGCGTAACCGCAGCGTCGCCTATTTTGGTGCCATGAAAGACCTTAAAGGTCAAAATGTAAGATCTCCCCCAGGAGAGTGAGATCCAGTTTCACGTCAAATAAGAAATTGGAGATGTGTTTCTCCCAATCTCAAATCTAACGAGGAGCCGATGTTTGATTTCGTGTGAAAAACTGTTTGGAAAAGAACTCTCCTGGGGCCGTCCTCAAGCCCCTCCCCCCCTTACCACTCACCCAGTGGGGTGATGAGGTATGAATGAGGAAAATTGAGGTAGTATACATCAGGCCAGGGGACGAAGTCCTCGATTAAAACCGAGCTACCTAGACTGGATTGGTAGTATACGACAGTCTCTAGGTGATGAAGTCTTCGGATCAAACCGAACTACCGAGACTGGAGAGGTAGTGTACTTGGCTCCCCAGACCAAGAAGTACCCTGCAAGAGAGGCAGGGCTACCTACCTTAAGGGGCTAAGAAGAAGCTCATCCTCGAGCTAAGTCCCTGGTTATCAAACCAAACGATAAGTTAACTTTGGTAAGTTCAACTTACTCTCGCCAGAGAGAATACTCATATCCTGGTGCACCTTAAACACCAGGGGTATTCCTCGTCCTTGAGGAATTAAGAAAAGAAGAAGGAAAAGGCTCCCCCCTCGAGCCCGTTACTCGGTGGCCACACCGAACTTTAAGTAACTTATTCTCGCCAGAGAAACTCCCCTCCGTTATCCTCGCCCTTAAAGAAGACCCCCGAGTTCAGTCCTCATCCATAAGGAAATAAGTAACGAAGGAGAAAAGTTCATCCACAAGCTCGTTACTCGGTGGTCACACTGTAGCGGGCCGAAAATATATCTCTAATCCCAATCGATCCAACCCGCTTCCTACACTGTCCGGACGTGAGAAATCGAGGGAGAATGAAACGGATTGTATATACAGTCCCTTTACTTACAAAAGAATACAGTTATATTTACAGCAATTTATATTTACAAGGGAAGTGTGCACACTTCAAAATGAGGCCAAATTCCCCAATCCAAATAGGATACCAAAAGAGAATTTTCTAACGGGCGAATACAACAAATTTACTTATATATCTACACAAAACATAAAAAAAAACACAACAACCGAACGAAAAGGGGCACACGGTATCACTTGTGTGCTGGAGGTGGGTGGTAGTAGGCTAACATAAAAGGAGGCAGGATTGTCAGCCAATGCGGGTATGGTGGTCCAGGTGTCTAGCGAGGTATGAAAGCCCTCCATCTCAGGGCTGGGCGGAGCACTCATCTAGAGAACCCTTCTTGCCGTCCGTCCAAGCTTCCACTCTGTAGAAGAGATATATCCTCCGTTTATGACCCATTTACTTATACATGGAAGGGAAACTAATAAGTGGGCATTACCCGAGTAAATTTATCGACTAGCTTACCTCTAAATGTATATCCAAACAATCCTCAAAATATAATCTTTTGATAAAAGATTATTTTAAACAAAGTACTATTTTGTTTTAATTATAGTGATATATCAAAACTAGCTACTATCTTTCCAGAATATGGCGCCTGGAAAGAAAGAAAAACATGGTAATCATTTTATACATAAAATAAACAAAAACAAAACAAATCCATTCCCATTCACACACACACACATTCTTACAGAGGGAGGGAGAGGGTACTGAGAAAAGGGGTGGGAGAATGTCCCTTTTACACACACTCACATTCACTCCACCACACCCCTCCTTCCTTAAGCCATTCGACCAGCCACTCACAAAACCCTTTCAATCACTCTTCACGGTACCACTTGTGCTCAATCGCACCCTTCTGCACCCATTCACACTCTTCTACTGGTCCCTGGCTACGCGTAGCAATTGGTCGGGTTTGTTCGTCAGTCATCCTGTTAGTCTCATCGTCACTATTTATCATATCGTCCACCATACTTTTAGCCCTCATTACCAGTTCTCCCATCTCACAACAGAATTCTTTCATACCTTCCGTTCAGAACCTTCACTCATCATACCCCCATTCATCAACTCCTCACTCACAGCTCTCATCCAACTCAAAGTACATTCTTGCGAAACAGACAGGTCACTCACATCCCCTGTATTCGTAACAGGCATACCAGAAACCTGAAAAATCAGCCACTTCATCATTCACTACATCAAACTCACCCCTACTATTACCATTCATAAACTCCGAAAAATCAGCCACACTAGGTTCATTCTGCCCAAACACACTATCATTCATACTGTTGCCAAAACCAGAAAAATCAGGCACAGGCAGCTCACTCACTCGTCTACTTATACCAGACAAATCACTCACCTGTTTACGCAAAAACTCAATCTCCCTTTCAAGATCCCCCATACCAGAAACACTCTGCTCAGACTTACTTTCATTCGTACTTGCATTCTTCCTTTCACTCTTCTTTGTACGCTTTCTACTCCTCGAGACTAAGACTAGCTCTTTCCCAGACAGATCCATACTATCACATTCAATCTCATCATCATGCACTTTACCTCTCTCTCTACACAGTCCATACACCGGATGGCTCACTAGGTAGTCAGGAGGTTCTCTCCATCTCCTTAACTGACTCTGATGAGCCCGCACTCTCTCAGTCATACCGTCATTCAAACTCTCCCAAAACATACGTCACCCCATTTTCCCAAACCATCACAACTCTATAAGGTCCATCAAACTTCTCACTCATCTTTGACACATTCAACCTACCCTTCACTTCTTTCACCTTCAATACTTTTGCACCTAATTCAAATGAACGGAACCTTTCATGCGCCTCACCCCCGTAAGGGGCGCGGCGATTTGCCATCCTGGCCGCCGTGCTGACGGGATCCAGCGCCCCGTCCGGCCCCAGCTTAGCCTCTCTTCCTTCCTTCAGATAGCCTGTATTCCTATCCTACCTCGTCGCTTTTCATACAACCTCTCCCACAACTTTCTCTGGTCAGCCTCTAATTTCACAGGGTAGAAGCTGACCTTCTTCTCAGCCAATCGTCCCGGATCGGGGCTGAGGGGGGAGGGGACAATGTCCCCTAACCCCTGAGCTCCGGTCTGGGGTGGTTGGCTTTTAACAACCTGCTTCATCCCCACCCATACCTTCCTCACATCCCTTTTCCTCTCGTCTTCAAAATCTATCCATTTTACGCCGTGTTCAAGGTGGAGCCGCCATGCCGAAGGACTGCCAGGCCACCAGGCGGGAGGGGTGGTCCCAAATGGCGGCGCCTGGCTCTGCCGGGCCTGTAAGCACCTCTTGCAGTGCGGGCTACTGCAAGAGGTGGTGAGCGATTGCGTCCCGTAAAACAAAGAGGGTCACCATGCCCAATGATGAAAAAAAAAACCATCCCTTAATTCCCCCTATAACAACAACGGAGCCGCCCTCGTGCAGCTCCACAGAAAAGATGGAGGTTCCCCCCCCCCTGTGCTTGCGCAGGGGACCCTCCATACCTCTTTAACCGGAGAGGAGGCTTACTCCTCTCCTACGCCTATGGGTGTAGGGGACTGCCCCTCACCCCCTTCTCTGGAGGTGCTTTCGGGCACCTCCCTATCTCCAGCGGCAGTCCCCTCTGTTCTTTCCAAGGGAACTGCCAAGAAAGCCAGCAGGCAGCCCATTGCCGACCGCCCCTCGTACAAGCGGCTCGGTAGGGCAAACCCCCTTAGGGGGGAGAGGGAAGCCAGGCCCCTTCGGTCGCTTCCCTCAAAAGACCTGCTGGCAAAAATATTAAACCTTGCCGGGGTCAAGGCCTGTGCCTCCCCACTAAAGACTTATGACGCTGCCAAGGGGACCTGCGATGTCCTGGGAGGGGATTGCCAACTGGAGGCCCCTCCTGTGATGGACATGGTCCTTGAGGAAAACCAGCCTCAGACGGTAGGGCCTTCCATGGGGGGGAATCCGGGCTTGGCGCCAAGCACCGAACCCGAATCCGCCCCTATGCAAGGTCCTCATCAAACGGCTGTGGATTCTCAGGCAGGACAAGGAGGGGAGGGATCGGATCTCCTCCGGATGAATCCCCTGCGCCCACCGGGACCTTCTCCATTTCAGAAAAGGACCTGGCTGAGGCCGGTCCATCTGGCCTGGGGGCTTCTACCGGCGGGGGTGAGAAGCGGGTTCATTCCCCGCCCTCCTCTCCTAAAAAGAAGAAAAAGACAAGAAAGACGAAAAAGACTCGGGGCTCCTCTCCATCCGCGGGGGCTGCGGGGACGGATGGGTCTGCTGCCACTTTGGTAGGCGACCAAGCCAAGATCGGCAAATCCGGCCCCTCTACCCCCCCGTGTGCGGAGCCCCTGACCAAGACTAAGACGAAGAATGCACAGGGCGGAGCCTCGATGACATCGGGGCCCCTCATTCAGAGGTTACCTGGCGTTTTCGAGCTGCTGGCTTCAAACGCTTCCTCGTTATTCGCTCCACTGATGGCACCATGTTGTCTAAGGGCAACATGATCCATCAGAGGAGAGGATTAGCTAGTGCAATTGGTAGAGAGCCGAAGGTGACCCGTTTCTCGGACGGCAGCCTTCTGGCGAATGCGACGAATCCCGCCGAGGCGGCCAAGATAAGTGCTCTTCGGACACTTCATGGCACCCCGGTGAGTGTGATGCCGCACTCTACCATGAACTTTGTGAAAGGAGTAGTTTAGGCGAGGGAACTCGTTGACTACTCCATTGAGGACATCACCCTAGAGCTGGCCGACCATGGGGCGGTCAAGATCGAACGTGTGATGAGAAAACAGGGAGGGGCTTCGAGACCCACCCCTACACTCTTCGTCACGTTCGACTGTGACAAGCTCCCTGAGTCGGTGCGTGCCGGTTGGTACCGCTACCGCGTGAAGGCATTCGTGCCACTGCCGCGGCGGTGCTATTACTGTCACCGCTTCGGCCATACGAATCGCTCATGTAGACGTGCAAAGTCGGGGTCACCCGAAGTCTAGGTAAATTGCTCCAAGGTCGCACACGATAAGTCCAAATCGTGTGTGGCCAAGTGTGTCAATTGCGGAGAGCCGCACCCTGCTTCTTCGAAGCAATGTGGTGCATATCAACCGGAGAAAGAAATCCTGGCCGTCCAGGCCCAGGATAGACTCTCATTCCGCGAGGCTAAGGACTTGGTCCTGGCGCGCCCAGCTCTGCCTGGGACGTCATATGCCTCAGTAGTTCGAAAGGCACCCTCTGCTCCTGGCCCATCCAGGCCAACGAGCACGGTTGTTTCCGCGCCCATTCGGAGCCCTTCTGCGGGCTCTACTACACCCGGGCGCTCCCCTGGTAGAGCTGGCGGCAAAAAGGGTTCACACCCAGCGCCGGCTAAAACCAGGGCTCCCCCCTCTTCCCCCAGCGTGACCGTTTCCCGTAAGGCGAAACGGCCACGCGCCTCCACAGAGTCGTTAGACTCACAGGAGGCAACACCCCTGAAGATGGTCGCTAGGCCATCTTCGGGGGTTCCTAAAGCTGTCCCCCGAAAGGAGGACAGCAACAAAGGAGCTTCGGCTCCTTCGCCCAAGCCACGAGGTGGAGCGAGTGGCTCGGAGACAGTGGTTCCTCGAAAAGAGGGCCCCCCGCCTCCGAAGCCGCACGCCCGCCTAAGGTTTCGAGGCGGAGGGAGGAAAAGACTCGCATGGCAAGGTCAACCTCCCCCAATAAGTCCTCGAAGGCGACATCGCCTCCAGCGCCCGGGGTTCTGCCCCCGGGAAGCGTACGGCCATTCCCGTGAGGGTCTTCAATTCGAGGAGGGCCCCCGCGTCTCCTCCGAGCTAGGCCTGGAGGGCATATTCCTTCAATGGAATTGCCGTGGACTCCGGGCCAACTGGGAGGAGCTGCGGAGGCTCGCCTCGTCCCGTTCCCCGTTAGCTATTTTTTTTGCAGGAGACCATGCTAGGCGCGTGCCCACTGCCTGCCCTCCCGGGGTATAAGGGTCTTGCAACCCCACCACCGCGGGACGGCCGGGCTGGGGGATGCGCGGTTTACACCCGGCATGATGTCTCCGTTCTTCCTTTCTCTTTAGATACCTCCTTACAGGCAATGGCTGTGCAGCTGCACCTGGATAGGAGGTATACTATCATTTCTGCGTACATTCCACCGTCAGCTGACTTCGACGCGGGGGACTTCCGCCGCGTCGTGGCACGGTTGCCGAGGCCCTATCTCTTGCTTGGAGATCTGAACGGCAGGCATCCTCTCTGGGGAGATTACACCATAAATCCCAGGGGACAAGTCCTTGCCGATCTGATCGAAGAGCTTGAGATGGGTGTCCTAAACGTGGATGAGTTTACGCATCACTGTCCGAGAACCGCTTCATTTTCTTGCCTTGACCTATTTTTGTGCTCTTCGGATGCACAGCTTGATTTTGATTGGGGGGTGGTCGATGACCTCCATGGTAGTGATCACTTTCCCATTCAAATATCATTTTCAGGGCAACTGCCGCCTGAGAGACCACCTCGGTGGTGCTTGGCGCGGGCGCGGTGGCCTGCATTTCAGGAAATGACTGAATTCTCTATCTCAGTCGAGGAGTTTAGGTCGGTAGATGAGGCCGTTGAGTTCTTCTCCGGCAACCTTATCGCCGTGGGCCTGACTACTATTTCTAGGACGTCTGGCTGTTTTGCACGCCGACCACTCCCATGGTGGTCGGCCGAGTGTGAGACGGCCCTCAAACAGAAGCGTTATGCCTACATGCGCTATAAGCGCCGCCCGAACGATTTCACTGTCGCTGAATTTCGTCGGGCTAGGGCTAGGTTCCGGTATATTTCGAAGCACGCCCGCCCCTCTTCTTGGCGAGCATACGTGTCTTCACTTAACGGGAAGACCCCTTTAGCTGAGGTGTGGAAGCGAGTCAAAAGGATTCGGGGCAAGTTCTCGCAGGACCCCCCTCCCGTTCTCCAGGAGAATGGGACCGCAATCTCGGACCCCGCGTCCGTGGCGGAATCCTTAGCGACCGCTTTCTCTGCATTCTCTAGCCGTGATGCTGCTCCGCCAGCATTCAATGCACGTCGTGATGTCGCTGAAGGCCGCCGGCTGGACTTTACCTCCAGAGGCGGAGAACCCTTCAACGACAAGTTTACTGTGAGTGAGTTGCGTTCCGCTCTCGCTTCGTGCGCGGACACCGCCCATGGTCCGGACGATGTCCCGTACGCCATGCTTCGACACCTGGGTGAGCGAGGCATGGCCTTTCTGTTAGATCTGTTCAACAGGATCTGGGTGGAAGGTCTTCTCCCAGACTCCTGGCGAATCGCTACTGTGCTCGCCTTTCGCAAGCCGGGGAGAGATCACTCTACTCCGACCGGTTTCCGCCCAATCTCTCTAACCTCTTGCGTGTGCAAGTTGATGGAGAAATTGGTAAATGTTAGATTAGCCTATTTCCTGGACAGCGGAGGCCATCTGTCTTCTGCACAGTGCGGCTTCCGTAAGTTTCACTCCACGTCGGATGCTCTGCTCCGACTGGAAAATGCCGTCTGCGAGGCTTTCCTTCGTAGACAGCACTACGCCACGGTGTTTTTTGATCTGGAGAAGGCCTATGATACCGCATGGCGATACGGTATCATGGAGACTCTCCACACGATGGGGGCGAGGGGACGCCTCCCAATGTTTATATCTGAATTTTTGCGAGATCGTCGATTCCGCGTACGGGTGGGGGGAGCCCTCTCTGCCCCAAAGGAGCAGGAAGAGGGTGTCCCGCAGGGAAGTGTCCTCAGTGTCACACTCTTTGCTCTGAGCATCAACGGCATCACCTCGGTGCTGCCGGAAGATGTTCTCGCTACGCTCTACGTGGACGACCTTTCGATCTCTTTTGGCGCGGCCCAGATGCCAACTCTGGAGCGTCGACTCCAACACGCATTGAACCGCGTCTCTCACTATGCCGAAGCGCACAGGTTTCGGTTTTCTTTGGCCAAGACTAAGGTGGTGCACTTCTGCCGCCATCCACGGCTTCACCCTGACCCAGATTTGTTTCTTAATGGGGAACGCCCTGATGTGGTTGAGTCGCACCGTTTCCTTGGTCTTGTATTCGACCGACGCCTCACCTGGGAGGCTCATATTCGCAGCCTTAGGGTCTCTTGTACCAGCGCCATGGACATTCTCCGTTCCGTGACGTTCAGCGCTTGGGGCGCTGATAGGGCTACCGCCTTACTTTTTTATCGATCCTTTGTTCGTTCGAAGCTCGACTACGGATGCGAGTTTTATGCATCCGCAGCCGAGCGTTTATTGCGGAAGGTGGATTCAATCCACCACACCGGCCTTCGCCTTGCGACCGGTGCCTTCCGCACTTCCCCCATTGAGAGCCTGTTGGTCGATGCTGGGGAGATGCCACTCGCTCTGCGCCGCGTGCAGTGCATCACTCGCCTGTACGCGCGAGCCCGGCGCCTCCCTCAGTCGCCAACAGCTCTCACTGCATCCGCAGCTGATCTCGATGGTGCCTATGCCGCCGAGAGACGCCAGTCATACCCTAAGCCCTTTGGGTTTAGAGCCAGGAAACTCCTTCGAGAGGTAGATATAGCTCTCGGGCCGGTGGCGCACCTGGTTCTGCCCAGGACGCCACCCTGGAGGGTACCACATTTGGCTATTTGTCGCCACGCCTCTGCTCCCAAAGCTTGTACTGCGCCGGGAGTATTGCGTTCGACCTTTTTGGAGCACACATCGTGTCACGCTGGTACCGTGCCAGTGTATACGGATGGCTCCAAGTCCCAAGAGGTGGTCGGCTTCCACGCCGTATCCCCTCTGTTTGAAGTCAGCGGGGCTCTACCAGGCGCTGCGTCTGTCTTCACGGCCGAGCTGGTGGCAATACACCACTCGGTACGGGAGATTACGCGACGTGCCCGGTTCGGAGACCGGATTGTGATCTATAGCGACTCACAAAGCGCCCTGAGTGCTCTCGGGGCATTGGAATCTCCGCATCCCCTGGTTCGCGATATCCGTGACGCCACGGTTTTGGCGAGCCGGGCAGATGTCGAGATTATCTTCTGCTGGGTTCCTGGACATGTAGGAATTGCGGGGAATGAGCGCGCCGATGAGGGCGCCAAAGAGTCCGCGAGGACTCTGCGACCGGACCAGCGTTTCGCTCTTCCTCACACCGACTACATGGCAGGAATACGGGCAGCTCTTCGGACTGCTTGGCAAAGAAGATGGGAGACGGTCGAAGGGAACTTAAAGTTGCGTGCCATTGCGCCGCGACTGTTCCCATGGACCTATCCCCCAATGCCGCGGCGGCTTCAGGTTGCTTTCTGTCGTCTCCGAATCGGACACACTCGTGTGACGCATCGCTATCTGATGGAGCGCTCGCCTGCGCCCTATTGCAACGACTGCGTCGTCCCCCAGACTGTTCGGCACATTCTTGTCGAATGTCCCAGTCTGGGTGATCTTCGCGCACGACACCTGTCCCGGTACCGGGATGGGCGGGGTCGCTACCGCCTGTCCCTTGTTCTCGGGACGTGTGCGTGTACTTTGACTGGTCGACTTATTGACTTTTTGGGGGAGGCCGGCCTTCTCCCTTTTATTTAACCCGATTTAATTGTTGTTGTTGTTTTTGTAATTGTTTTGTTATTGCTTTGTTATTGTTATTGTTATTTCTTTTTATTGTTTTCTGTTTAATTTTTTAAAGTAGCCTAAATTAGGCTGTTTGTTTACGGCAACTTATGCCTTAGTCGGCAGTCGCCAGATAGCCCCTTAATTAAAAAAAAAATAAAAAAAAAAAATCATGCGCCTCACGCCATACACTCTGCTCACTTTCACTCAAATGAAACCTATCTTTCACTCGCCTTTCAAAATTCATCATAAACTGACATGGGGACATTCCAGTTGCACTATGCACAGTGGAATTATACGCCCACAACACTCTCCCCAGACCTACATCCCAGTCATTCACTGTCATACTCATCATTCTCAACATCTCACACAAGGTTCTTATAGTACATTCAGCTAATCCATTTGAAGACGGTACATACAGAGTTGTTCTCACATGCTCCACACCATTCTCTCTCAACATTTGCTCAAACACTTCCCCTACAAATTCAGGCCCATTATCACTCAGACATCTTCTAGGCTTCCATACACACATAGGAAAGAACAACTGCTCAACCACACGCGCAACAGTCACACTCCTTTTATCTCTCACAGGCGCTGCATACACAAACTTACTTTTATGATCAACCATAACAACCATCCCAACATTCCCAGCACTTGTACGCGGCAAAGACACACAATCAATCACTACCAATTCAAACGGTTCTTTCGCATCAACTTTCAACATCAGTGGTTTCACTTGCATACCTTGCACCTTTCGCTTCTGACACCTTTCACATGTAGTTGCAACATCATTCACAACAGTTCTCAGAAACGGATGGAACACACGCTCCTTCATACACTCCCACAGCTTAAACTTACCCATATGCCCATAATTATCATGCACAACCTTCACCAGACCAATCATACCAACTAAGGACATCACAGGTACATACATATCATCACCACCCTTCACATGCCTCACAAAATATACAACATCCATACAAACAACAAAATCCTTAGCATACCTTTTAAAATCACTTAAACACTCTGGCCATTCATTCAAATCAACACGCATCATTACACACTTCTTCAACTCACTAACAAAAGGACATATCTCTTGCATCTCTAGAATATCCTCATCACTTAAAATCACATTCTCATCAGCCATGACCAACTCAATCATACCGCCAAACTTGACAACATTCTTTGCACACTCATTCAACCTCATCACCTCACATTCATCTTTCATAAAACAATCCTTATCAGCATCCAAAGACATATCATTCAATCTCATAAAATCTACACCAAGCAAGAAACAACACGGCATTTGCTCATCCTTCAGAATCACAAAGTCACGCTTCACATTCACACCATTACCCAAACTCACTTTCAGACTAACCTGTTCCCATGCCACTATCATGCCATTCCCTAATCCACTTATCCGTAACTTCACAGGTTTATGCTCGCAACATTTAAACTCATCATACTTACTCAGAATCCTCTCATTCACTAAAGACAGGTCTGCGCTCCAGTATCAATCAAACCACAGAACAACCTTTCACCAACTTTCACTCTCGCTTCCATCATATCAGGTCCACCATGTTCGCAATACACAGAAGGAACAAGCACACCAACATCAGCACTGATATCCACACTGTCATTAACTCCCATATCATCACTCACCACACGCTCATCTTCATCCAGACAATCATTCTTCTCTCTTATATAGGAACACTTTTCAATCACCCAATTGTAGTGCACATCGCTCAAACATTGCAGATGTACCACATTAGGATTCAAACCCTTCATCTTCTCATCCTTGTACACAATCGGCCTCTCACCACCAAAGTGCACATAAACAATCACTCCATACAAATGACTCACTACAATCAACACTTCCTGAAATGGCGAGACCCCTTGCATACACATCGCTCTCAATTCTTTCATGAAGTTCCGCACCTTTGCCATACCAATGCTTTCAGGCTTCCTACACACTTCATTCATTACCTCCTTCCTTAAATCATCCACACTATCGGGCACTCTCACGTCTATTCCATCACTCTTCAAATCTTGCAAACCATTCCATACACTCTCAAACAAGGAATCACCACCACCCTTACTCTCTTTTCCATTCATAATCCCTTTCGGCAAATACTCAGGATCACTCACTCCACACACATTTTCATCATTCGTACCAGGATACCTTGACATCAAATCAGCCACTCCATTCCGTTCACCAGGCACATATTCAATCACATAGTCAAAGTCACTCAAATCTTCCAAAGTCCTTGCAATCCTACTATCAGCCCACTTCATACGCTGCAGATACACAAGAGGTTGATGATCGGTTTTTATCACAAACCTCACACCATACAAAAATGGACGCAACACTTTCAAACAATATCTTATCGCAGCCAGCTCTCATTCCACAGTAGAATACTTTCGTTCTGCAACATTCATAGCCTTGGATACATACCCAATTATTCGCCTGACATTCTCTCCATTCCAACGCTGCTCTTGCATCAGAAAACCTCCCATACAATACCCACTCGCATCTGTATACAATTCAAGCATTTTAGCATTTACACTATAATCTGGGTAAGCCAATTCAACATCTTCAGCCGCTGCCTCTTTCAATCTCTCATACGCCTCATTCATCTTATCATTCCACCTGACAACGGTACTACCTTTCTTGCCCATCCACTCAGTCAGAGGCTTACTCACACCAGAACACTCACATATAAACTTTCGCTGGAACTCAATCAAACCCAAAAACGACTTCAGTTGCTTCACAGTCACCGGTTTAGGAAACATTCACACCTTCTCAACATACTTCGGTGATTTTCGCAACCCATTCTCACTCACCATATGCCCAAGGAATTCCACTTCTTTGGCAAACCATTCACACTTCGCCACTTTCACCTTCACACCAACACTCTCCAACGTTCTCAACACATCACCAATCTCATATGCTCCTCAAAAGTCTCAGTCATAATCAAAATATCATCTATAAACGCAATCACATTCTTACTCGCAAACTTACTCAACACAACATTCATTGCCCGCTGGAAGGCTCCGGGAGCATTAGCTAACCCAAAGCTGAGGTTCCGGAACTGGTAATGCCTCTTTGAGGAAGAGAAGGCAGTTACTGGCCGGCTCTCCTCAGCAATGGGCATCTGGTAATACCCCCGTACCAGATCCAGCTTCGTAAACCACTCCATCCCATGCATTCTATACACACACTCAGATACCACACACATCGGAAACCTTTCTTTCACAGTCCTTTCATTCACCTTTCAAAAGTCCACACACAGACGCAATCTTCCATCCGGCTTACGTACAGGTACAATTGGACTATTCCATGCACTCTCGCTCTCTTCAATCACCCCCAATTGCTCCAATTTCACGCACTGCTCTTCAATCTCATCAGCAACTGGATGTGGGAAATGCCTTGGCCACTGATAGATTGGGGAGTCCTCCTTCAGGACAATCTTGAATTCCGGGAGCTTTGCAACCCCGAAATCCAGATCACCCTTACTGAGGGCTCCCTTTCATTCAAATATCATTCGATACACATCCTCCCTTTCATACTCAGTTAAACATCCATCCAATTCCACCATGCTCTTCACATCATTATATGTCCATTCACACGTCTCTTCACCTGCAACACTCACCCTGACATCCGTACTATCATCCATACCTACTCATTGACAGTGGAGAGGTGGCCCAGTACATCTCCGACTTGGATTCCCCTCACCTGCCCTTTCACACGTGGGTCCGCCTGCACACATACAAAAGGATCATTCATTCTCATCAAGCCATCAAACACACAAGCAACACGCCTTACCTTATAACATGCATCCTTTCCATCCAATATCACAGTGTTCTCACTCACATTCAAACTAACATCCTTACTCCAACTCACTCTAACAGACACCCTTTCACCCTTCACAAGCCTTACATTCTCCATAGCAGTCACCTCAATACCAGTAAACACACTCCTCAAAACGCTACCATCTTTCCCTACATACAACTTATACACCCCATTTTTACCAATCTTTCTCTCAATCTGATCACTCGCAGGATGCACAACCATACAGTTCATTTTCATAAAATCATAGCCCAAAATCACACCATACTCACTACTCACCTTATCAATCACAGAAAATTCACATTCATTCATCATCATACCATGCATTCGAACAGCTGACCTTATCATTCCAATCACAGGCACTCTCCTATTACCAATACCTACTAAACTACCCTTGCACTCAGACATGAGGGCTTTCTCGCTAACCTTGTCATACACATCTTTATACACCAAGCTCGCCTTGCATCCAGAATCTATTAAAGCCAAACACTCAATTCCATTCAATTCCACCTTAACACTCAGACACTCATACTTCCTACCAGACAGCACTTTCACACTAGACAGACTTACCAACACATTACTCACACTCATGCACCCAGAGGATACTTCAACAGGTACCCTCTTACCATTCAGTTTCCCGCTTCAGACTTTCCATTCACACCTTGCGCTCTCAGTCTAATCCAACACTTTTCACTTGAATGTCCTTCCATCGCACAATAGCTACATACATTCCTCTGGTCACGACACATCCTTGCATAATGACCAGCCTTTCCACAATTACCACATGCATATTTCATACTTTCCCCACCAGTGGCTCCACCATTCAACCTCGGACAATCTTTCTTCAAATGGCCTATTTCTTTACACTCGAAGCACTCTTTCACACTTTCCTGGCAATCCTTTATCATATGCCCTTTCTTACCACACCCAAAACACGCACCAGATGTCCACCTACATTCTGCCAACAGATGACCTTTCCTTCCACACCGACGACATTCCACAATCTTTCTCCCACCATTCGGTCTCTCGTTTGCTGGGACATACCTCGGTTTCTCTCTCATATATCCGTTCCCACGCTTGAAATTCATCTGCCCCCTTCCATTCGACCACCCTCCATTTGCCCATCCATTCTGCCGGCCCAGGAAGTTTGCCATCACTCCAGCTGGTGCAGCCTTCAGGGCATCCCTGTTGCTGACAAACTGCTGGGGTGGATGAAAGCTCCTGGGCTTCTTACCCCCAACATTCACACTGTACCATCCATCCTCTTCTAGATCGCTTTCATCATCAAATCGTCCATCTTCTAACAGTTCCAACACATCCTCCCACATCAACCGTTCACCTGTCAGTCTCACTCTCTCCTTTCTCTTTCCACTCAGCCATTCACTCACCTTTTGCGGGATCGTGTCCAAAAACTTCCTCATGAGTGGTTTACATTCATTTACATCATCATCACCATACCTCGTTCTTGCCATACTCTTAAGCCTATGTGCATACATATTCACACTTTCACTCTTCCCCATTCGAGCCTTCTCAAATTCATTCACCCTCTTATACTTCACACTCTCTTTCATTCGTTTCACCTGCCCAATCAATCTCTTCTTCACTACATCGTACTTTGGCTCTCCCACACTCGTTATCACTCGCAAGAACTCCAACACTTTCCCATCCAAACAATCTCCCAGAACACTCACCCAGTGACCCTTGTTCTGCGGGTACTTGAGCTTGCAGTACCGCTCAAAATCCCCGAAGAACTCATCCATACTCTTTCCCCCATGCAATCTAAACTTATCAATCCTTGGCACTTCCCTAATCAAAATTCCTTTCCCCACATTCACTTCACTCTCCGAAGAGCTACTCTCGGTCTCACTCATTCCAATCATATCGTCACTCTCTCCCTCATCTGAGTATAGCGAATCCACACTCTTCCCTCTCGCCTTCCTATCCTTAACCTTAGAACCATGCTTACTTCCTCTCTTACTTTCCACTCTCTTCCATTCACCCCCTTTCCTACCACTCACAGTATCTTCTTTAGACTCAATCATACTGCCATCCATTCCATTTAGCGGAGTCCCTTCAGTAGGAGCAGGGGTCAGGGTTGTAGGTCCTGGGACTGATCCAGCCCCTGTCATCATGTTATACAGGTCCTGCATCCATCTGATCCTGTCGGTCTCCCATTTCCTTCTTCATCCTATCAGTCTTTTCATTCATCCCTTTTATTTTATTCTCCATTCCCTCCATCATTCCCCGCAACATTTCACACTCCTCTTCTTTCTTTCTCAACTCCAGTCTCAATCGCACTACTTCTTCATTCAATGTTTCCGCTACAGCCATTGTTCCCAAGTTAGTAAAAAGATAGGAGGAGGGAAAAATCAATCAAACTACTTGTCACACTAATTGGGTATGGACTGCAATCCAATCCAGTCACTCTCCCAGTTTCGAAGTCTCACGTCCCTATTCGGGCGCCAAATGTAGCGGGCCGAAAAATTTAGACTAACCCCAATCGATCCAACCCGCTTCCTATACTAATCCGGACGTGAGAAATCGAAGGAGAATGAAACGGATTGTATGTACAGTTCTTTACTAACAGAAAAAAAGTACAATGATAATTACAGCTTATATTTACAACACTTCAAAATGAGGCTAAATTCCCCAAGTCAAATACGATACCAAAAGAGAATTTTATAACCGGCGAATACAACAATTTACTTATATTCTACACACACAAAAAAAACACACAACCACAACCGAACGAAAAGGGGGCACGCGCTATCACTTGTGTGCTGGAGGTGAGTGGTAGTAGGCTAACTTAGAAGGAGGCAGGATTGTCAACGAAGGCGGGTATGGCGGTTCAGGTGGTTAGAGAGGCACGAAAGCCCTCCGTCTCAGGGCTGGGCGGAGCACTCGTCTAGAGAACCCCTCTTGCTATCAGTCCACACTTCCACTCTCTCTTTCCAGAATATGACGCTTTGATAAAAGTTTATTTTAAGCAAAGTACAATATTATTTTAATTATCGTGATATCTCAAAATTAGCTACTATCTTTCCAGAATATGACGCTTTGATAAAAGATTAATTTAAGCAAAGTACAATCTTATTTTAATTATCGTGATATCTCAAAATTAGCTACTATCTTTCCAGAATATGACGCCTGGAAAGAAAGAAAAACATGGTAATCATTTTATACATAAAATAAACAAAAATAAAACAAACCCATTCCCATTCACCCACATTCTTACAGAGGGAGGGAGAGGGTACTGAGAAAAGGGGTGGGAGAATGGCCCTTTTACACACACTCACATTCGCTCCACCACATCTCCATCCTCGTTCTACTTGACTTCTCCTCTGCCTTTGATACTATTGACCATACCGTCCTACTTGATCGTCTCCACTCTTTCCTCGGCATATCAGGCACCGTGCTTGACTGGTTCCGCTCTTACCTCTCGTCTCGTACCCAATCCGTTGTGATTGACGACGTTTCATCCGACTCTACCCCCATTTGCTTTGGAGTGCCACAAGGCTCTGTCCTTGGTCCTCTACTATTTCGTATCTACCTTCTCCCTCTTAGTTCCCTTCTCCGTAATCTCGGTCTATCCTTCCACCTCTATGCTGATGACACTCAAATTTTCGTTTCCTCATCCCCCACGTCTCTTGCCTACTCTATCACTGACCTCCTGGCTGTCTACTCCTCCATTTGTGACTGGCTCTCTACCAACTTCCTCAGGCTTTATCACTCCAAAACTGAGGTCCTCCTCGTCGGCACCCCTGCTCTTGTCAAAAAATCTAAATCTCTCTTTCCCTCACTTACTCTGGGCGGTAATACTATCATTTTCTCTGACTGCGTTAGGAATCTGGGTGTTGTTTTTGATGAGCATCTCTCCTTTAAGCCTCATATCCGCAATGTCAGCAAATCCTCTCTATGTTTCCTTTGTAACTTCTCTCGCATTCGCTCTCACTTTGATCGCCAAAGTCTTGAGACTGCTGTTCATGCCTTCATCACCTCACGCCTTGACTACTGTAACTCACTGCTTGTGAATCTGTCATCCTCCTCTCTCCCCCCCTTCAACTTGTACAGAACTATGCCGCCCGGCTTCTCCTCCGTCGCCCTCGCTTCTCTCCCTCGAAACCCTTGCTGCATGAACTGCACTCTCTCCCTGTCAGATCCCGTACTCACTTCAAGATACTTCTCTTCACATTTAAGGCCCTAAACAACAAGGCCCCGTCTTACCTCTCTTCTGCCCTCTCGCCACGCCATGTCCCTCGGGCCCTTCAGTCATCACATGCACCTCTTTTGAATATTCCTCGTTCATCCCTCTGCGCAATGGGGGACTGCTCCTTCTCAATCTGCGCCCCTAAGTTGTGCAATGCTCTTCCTGCTGAAATCAGGTCTTCTCTCTCTCTCACCACATTTAAGCGTCTCCTGAAAACGCATCTTTTCAGTATTGCCTTCTCCCCCCCTCTTGAATTTCCATTGAATTTCCATTCTCATCTCAGCATAACGTGCGCTCTGGGAAGGCCTCAGGCCTTGAAGAGCGCATTACAAAAGACATTGTTTATTATTATTACCATCATTAATGGGATTTTCTGATTAAGTAACACTAATATTTTATGGTGCAAATTATTTGAGTATTGACAGAAATGAGTACTGTATGTAAATGTATTTATACTTAATTGCCTCCTGTATTTAATTTGTAGTGCCCAGGAGATGTTTGTCAGCAACAAGCATCTAATGGGAGTGATATCCCTTGGCTCCCTAAGTTTACCCTTGTTGACAGTATAGCTAAATGTAAACCTTCCCGAGGGGTCATTATAAATTTCTCTTCTACTCCTGTGCCCATTATGTTAAATTCTGTAGTAATTTCTAGCAGGTCCCCAGTTCTCATACAGAAAGGATATTATCATATTTATTCATCCTTTTTGTATCACCGCTGGCTGCTATGAGTGCTATCCACCTGTATGTTTAATACTTTAAGCTTAGTTTTTATGTAGGTAGAGTTAGTCCTTTATTGGCTTCCAGCTTCTTGCCACCTCATAGTTTATAAGTAGTTAGACTTTTTGTAGGAGGTGGTCTTTCCTACTATTCTTTTGGCTTTTGTCTTCCTCACTTTCACTTTAAGAGGAGTGAAGGCTGCATCTGCTGGTTGATCCATTTTCCACTTTACTGCTCTCATGAGGTGGGTACATCAAAGGTAACCGGTTACTCTCTTATACCTATTTCATTTGTGTGTTGAAACACCTTTATCATAGCTATGGACCTCTAAGTAAATGCCCTGTATAATGTTAAATTAATAATAGTAGGCTAAATACAAATAATGTTAAGGAGTTGGAGTCAGATAGTCAGTGGTTCTATGAGTCAGAGTCAGACCTTATACCTTCCGACTCTGCAGCCCTGGTTTACACAAGTGTGAAGAAGCATAAATCAACCATGTGGTGTGGTCAGTCACTGTCAAAAGAAATCAGTCAAAACTGGGTCAAGTTACTCGCCATTCATAAATCTCTGTTTACAAACAAAGAAGGACTGACCTAAGGCATTTATGTATTTTAATTGGATGATTAATCACTAACATAAGGGTGTGAAACAAAAAAAATGGATGAATCATCATAACATTCAGGGTGAATATGAGTCTAAACAAGTCTAAATTATGGCGATTACCATTACCAAATGGTGGATGGGTTAAAAAGAAAAGGCATACATGCAATGTATCTCCTTTCTCCTAAAGCCCCAAAAGAGCACTATTCAATATATAGATTCTTAATTGCAGCAGGGAAATATCCTAGAGTTTTTTTTTTACATTATAAAATAAGGTTTTCTTTGTTTTTATTTTATAATTTCATCTGCCTTTATTTAGGGCTTGCTTGGTTGATGGAGCTTCTTTTTTTTGTCAAGCTCATTTTTACTTATGGGCTTTATCACTGAGTCACATTGATTTTTTTTTAGGTCTTAGTGAGGATGGACAATTTAATGTGGAATCCAAACCATGGTTTGCTCTAGCAGATACAAAGTAAACCTAACTCAACTACATTGTGCAACTAACCATGTCCAATGTGGCTTAACTTCGCTCAATCTTGGCTAGGCCTTACCTTTTTTTATTTCATTCTTTATGCTTTCTTTATCTTTGACTTTTGTTTTTTCTTTTGATTTCATTATTTTAGTTTCACACCCCTCTAGCTTTCTTGTATTGTGTTTTAGCTTCTTTATATTTTCCTTCTTTCTTTTTATTTGTTTTATTCTGTCCTATGCTTCTGCCAGAAGATGCATATAAATGGTGTAAAACCTTGGTAAACAAGAAATTGTAAATTCATCTTTAATTGTTTTTCAATTATTTGCTGAGATTTTGGAAGTAAAAGAAAATTCACTAAATTAAGGTTTTTAGCTGCAGGTAGATATGAGCACCATCACTTTTTTGAACATTGTTGGTTCTTTATGTCTGCAGGTAATTGCTTCCATAGGTTTTAAAATTCATATAACTGAATTGAAGTTAGTGCTATATTTCTAATATCTTTTAATACATTAATTTCTTTGAATTGGAAAGTACTATTGAGCTTAATTTTTAATCAGAATTTTGAGGGAAGATTTTCTAATGCATTTTAGTTCTTCCTTATTTTGGTCATTTACATGATGTTTCATTATTTTTTACTTCAGGTTCTTCCAGCTTTTAGGAAACATCTTCAATTTTGTTGCAAGTGATGTCCAAAAAAAGGTGATTATTATACTTTGAATTTCTCTGTTCTTTGTAAAAAATTGACCCTGGAGTAGGTTTGAATCTGTTTGCTATTGCAGTCTTTGGGTTACCAGTACTTTCATTCCTTTCTTTTTTTATATAATTTTTCTATATTTTTCACTCTCCGCATCTTGAGTATACAGTAATACTTCAAAGCAATGAAATTTCCCTATTGTACACATGATATTTTTTCTAGAAAATTTAAACAGTATTCCGTATCTTTGGATAATTATTATATTATTACTCACAGCGAAGCTTGCATCTTGAATGTACTATGGGTGTTGCTCCAGACCTACCGCAGCAATTTGTGGTTATGAATTTAAAAATGCTGGTTAAAGTGGCAGTTCTAAACAATTAAAGATGCATAAATGGTTAACTTTAAAATAAAAATGATGGAAAATGTCACTATAAAAACTGGGTTGATACTGCATGATATATATTCTAAGCAGCTTTCCAGACAGACTTTCTGTTATTAATAGCATGGAATGTCTTTATTAATTTTTATTTTATAATGTGAGAACTATAGGCAAAACTCTGAGCACAGATAAAGCTAAAGTTCCCAAATTAGAGACCTGCACAGGCCAATATTTGGCATCTCACACCCACCCATACCTGTAAGCTTTTTATATAACCTGCTTGTACCCAGCCTGTATTTTATTCATTGAGAACCCGCCTGTACCCGGTCTGTGATATTTTATTCATGCTTTGGGAATTGGTATTCCCCATATTCACAGCTCGCGATTTATTTTGTTTTGGATCCTAAACATACCTGTGCATGACCAGTTATGTTTTTGTTGATAATTACTTATCTACTTCTTTCAAAAATATACCTATAAAAATGAAATAGATAGTAAAATTATTTAATTTTGTACTCACTGAATTGACAGGTGTTTTAAAATTCCAAATTGCAATGCAGAAACATAAGATCATCCACATTTTCTTCCTTTAAATTAGTTCTCCTCTGTGCAAGTGTAATTACCGCAGTACTATAAAGTTCCTTTCACTGGATGCACTGGATGCAGTAATATTTAAGTATTTTCTAGCCAGTGTAGCAAGCAGTGGGAACATGGATGTGTGATTTTTCCAAAACTGAAGAACATCATTTTCCTCTGCCTCATCAATTTTGTATCTCATGTACTGATCAAGTTCATTAAAAGAAACTAAACTTTGGGATTCCTCATTATGGCATTGCCTGTCTTCCCATTCCTAAAATTCTGAAGTCTTAACTCTTTTTGGAGATGAACAGGCTCTTTCAGGATCATCAGTTGCTTTCTTCTTCTCCCTAAAGTTAACATGAATTTTCTCACGAATACTTGTTAGCACTTCTGCATGTTCAATGTCAGTTAACTAACATTCTAAGCTGACCAAATTTAGGCCATAGAAATAGAGTAATTTTATGAATAGGCAACACTATATTTAGCATGAAGAAATTCTTTTGGATGTTCTTTCAAGGTTTTTATATTTATTGCATCATTTTCAGAAACATTCAAATGTTTAAGAAGTTTCAAGTGATAAAGCAATACTAGCTGTATAGTTGGAGATTTTTCACTTTCTAGCGCATTACTGGTTTCTTTAAATGGCTTCAAAAAAACATATTAACTCTTCAAGACTGCCATTTGAAATGCTCTGTAAGTGGTTCAAGTTTCTTTCTTCTATCAAATCCTTGACTCTAGCTTAGCCAGCTTTGAATTCCATCTTGTTTCTACTTCTTGATAGACACTATGTCTCAATTTGCTTACTAATCCACTTTGTTTCAATAAAGTGACAAGAGCCTTTGACTGCAGTATAATGTTTTGAATTTCTGGAGCATATTTTTCCAAATTTCCATTGAATGTATGATGAAGAATTGTATTTATAATGTGAGATAAGCAATAAGTCTGTTATAATTCTGCAACGCTTTGACTATGTTTGTGCCTTGGTCTGTTATGAAAGTTAGTTTCTGCGCTAAGTCATCTTCAAAGCTGAGCTTTGCAAATCTTCTTGTTATTTCCTTTTTTATGTTTTCACCAGTTTTATGCTCGTCATGAAACTGGCCGTAAACATAACTTTATTTACTAGTGTCCAATCATCATCAATATAATGAACAGTCATAGAAATATACAAAATCTTTTTATAATCATCTGTCCACGAGTCTGTTGTAACTGCACAGCATGAATTACTCATAAATTCTTTGATCTTTGGATAAATCTTTTGATGTACAGTTACTGCAGTTTCAGCTACATGCTTAGAAATAGTGGTAGGATGGGGAGTAACCTCATTTACGTCAATATTACCATATGATGTGCCAAGTGCAATAAGCTTTTGTGCAAGATTTAGGAAGCCTGTGCCTTTTAAAGTTTTAAATGGTCTTATGTCTTTAGCAGAAAAGTTGACACATGCATCTACCATTTCTTGTTTGGTCTTCATTGTCACTTGTACTTTCTTTTGGAAAAATGAAGCTCTGCTTTGTGATTGTAAAGTACTTGTGCCACATTTGTGATGGGAGAGATGGGAAGTGCCTCCTTTAGAACCACTATATGTCAGATCTTTTTTGCACTTTTTACATTGAACAAATTCTTGTTCCTTTTTACTGTTGTTATCAATAACCAAGTCAAATTATCCCATACTTTGCTTTTTCTGTTTGAAACTGCTTGTAGAATTAATTCACCCAAACAGAGTTTTGACTTATCACTGCTTTACTGATAGGATGTTACATTTTTGGGGTAGTTTTAATTTAATAAAATGTATAACATAGCATAAGATAATTTTAATAAGCAATTAAGGTAATTGACAAGTATTTGTTGCACAGTATGCACTAATTACACAGAAATGGTCAGAATATCACGAACAAATTTGAATTGAAACATTATTTTATAAGAGGGTAGTCTAGACTGCCAGAGGCAAGCAAGCCAAGCATTATAGTTGCATAGCTAAAAAAAATTGAGTTTGTTCCAGCAAATATTTAAGTTAAAAAAATTCTTATCGTTCAAACAAAGTTTCAATATTTTATGTAGTAAATAAAATGTAAATGAATTTTGGCTGTGATTTTTTATTATAATTATGTAACCTATACATAAATTTTATTTGGTAAAAAAAATTATTAGTTCGCAACTTCCAATCCTCCATTCCTATCCTAGTCATTTCAGCTCATTTCAGCACAAACTTTGCCTTGATAATACTGACATGTAATGAATTTGTACCCTTGTAGTGCCTTGCCTCACCCGCTTGCATGACCTTGTAGAGAGAGCTGGGCTGATGCTGATTGGCCAGTGGTTGTTGCTTTCTGATTTGACAGCGGCTCTCTTTTCTAAATATGATTCAGCCCACCTGTACCCAGCCAGTAACTTTTATAAACCTTATTCAACCCATCTGCGGGCTGGGCCGGTGTCATGGGCTTAGCCATACCCATGCAGATATCTATCCCAAATAGCCAGAAGAAATAGAAAATAATATTGAAGAGGGTAATTATAAAAATATTTTAACATTGATAAAACAGATTTATTATAAAAACAAATGATCTGCCAAAGTTGAGAATATAAATTTACAACAAGGTTACAATGTCTCAAAAAACTGAACATTTCTTGGGTAGAAATGCATCTAGTGAGTTTAATTTAAAACCCACACTTGATATTGCTTGTATTTCCAGCTGAATATCCAAAAGCTCACTTAACCTGTTTAGTTCTTTTGGAATTTATACAGATATGTGGTTATTAGAAAGCATTAAATGTCACTGCTCACCTCTTATAGTACTCTGGGCAATGCCTTAGTCACTACCAAGGAAGACCAAGTTTCAGTCACCCGTTTCATGCAGATCTATAAAGATCCATTCAAAACTAACTCCTTTGATCTCTTGCTGTTTTTAACAGAAAACAGGGAATTATCAATAATTTCTTTGGGTATCTATACAGAACCTATTTTGACCAGAGATGCTCATGCATCAATCAGCAATCAACCCTTCTAAAAAAAATAGATAATAAAATACTGATGGAAATTGGTGAATATTGTGCACACAAAGAATAAATATTATACTGGATGTCCCAGAAAAAAGTTAACCGTACTTTGAATTAGTATAACTCAAAAACTATTGGAGACTTTTGGGTCCTGCAAAAAGTATTTTATTTAACAACTATTTATCTGTCTATTCTGAAAATTTCATTAAATTCCCTTTTATGATATTGCTACACTAATGGGTTTAGTGGAGGCTATCAAAAATATGTTTGCGCGAGGAAATAAAGTAATGAAACAGAGCCTAGGAAGGCTAGGCCACCGTGCACTTTCAAGAGAAGCGTAGGTAGCCCAGGCATAGTGCGATTCTTCAAGCAAAGCCTAGGCCATTTTACAGTGGTTTTTCAGCCACACTGTGGTATGGTCTCTTCATTATTGCTTACTAAGCAAACCAAGCATTTCTATGAAAAAGTTTACTTCCATAGAACCTTTTTAATTATGCTGTTAACAAAAGATCAATGCGTATTTGTATTCACAAACTTTATTAAGACTGGCAGTATTAAACAAGTACAAGATTCATTTGAACAATGTTTTCCAGGTAGTCACCCACCAAGTAAGCCCACAATTTTGAAAAATGTTCGCAAATACCAACATGAAGGAACATGCTTAAATCTACATAAATGTAGGTCATTCAGGTTGTATGAGAACCATAAGAACAACAAAAAATATCGAAAATGTTCGGATGACACTTCTTCAAAATCCACATGTATCAGTCAGAAAGAATGGGTTACAATTGCCAAAGTCATCATTTAACCGCATTATTAAACATGACTTAAAATGGCATCCCTATAAGATGCATGCAAGACACCAGCTTCTTGATACTGATTTTCCTCATCGTAGACAATTTGTCGAATGGCTTGTCCATAAACCTGCTCGTTTCTTGGAAAACATTGTGATTGGTGACGAGGCAGCCTTTTTCATGAGTGGAAAGGTAAATAGCCATAACATTTGGCAATATGCGCCGCTGAACCACCCCCTAGCATTCAACTTTGACAGCAGAAAGTGTCTCTGTGGATCAGAATAACTGGAATGGTGCTGCCTACCTGAGGATGATTAACGAAAGGATCTTCCCGCAACTCTGCCAGATTTACATCAATCAATTCAATAGACTTTGGTGGATTCAGGACGGCACACCAGCTCATAGACAACTTGCTGTAAGAACAAAACTAAGAGAAACGTTTGACAACCGCATTGTCGCGCTAAATCATGCAATTGAATGGCCCCCAAGATCCCCTGACTTAACACTGTGCGATTATTTCTTATGGGGATATATAAAGAATAAAGTCTATTCTACTCCACCACAAAGCATCAACCAGTTAAGATATAGTATCACATGTGAAGTCAATAGACTTAAGGAAAATTACAAGTTAATCAAAAAAGTTGTTCAATCAATGCGATCAAGTGCGCAACTGTACTTGGAAAGAAATGGAGGACATGTGGAAGGAAACGGTGCTTAGAAAATTAAAATTCAATTTGTATTACCCATATGAAAGGTGTTTTTAATAAAAATAGATTTAAATATATTTGTTGATTTTAAACTTCAAAGTTTGATTATTTTACTTCCTTGCGCAAACATAATTTTGATAGCCTCCACTAAACCCATTAGTGTATCAATATTTTAAAAGGGAATTTAATGAAATTTCCACAACCGACAGATAAATAGTTGATAATTTGTTTTTTTTTTGTCAGGACTCGAAAATCTCTAATAGTTTGTGAGTTATACTAATTCAAAGTACGGTTAACTTTTTTCTGGGACACCTTGTATATGACCTCAGGTTGTTGCTACCAAGCAATTTTTGATGGATGAGACAAAAGTTTTTAATCATATTGACAAAGTTTGTGACAAATAATGATTCGATAGATAGCCCAATATTCAGTGCAGCAAATATTGCAGTTTGTATTTAATGTTATAAAGATTTGTCTTAAGAAAAAAGAGGAAACTTGTTCAAATAGAGTGACCAAATAATCGAAACACCAACTGTTTCTACTGTCATATTATTTTTACCTGTATTGCAGACACCTGATACATGATGTTGTTACCAAGAAGTTCCAACCATTAGCTGTCCAAAAATTTGCCTTTTTCTGAAAAATTGAGGTCTCTCATTTTGTTGTATAGACATTTAATTTTTTTTAAAAAATGGGCCAATTTTTGGACAGCCAATAAATAGCTGGAGTTTCCTGGCAATAAGGTGATCATCCTTCTTTTACCTCCTTTGTTCACTCAAATATTAAGTGTGGATTCAAGATTTATTCCTTTGCATCTGAGCATCTATTGTATAAGTTGGATTTGATCCAACATATCTGTACACAGTGTTTGATGCGCTTGTATGCATGAGTTCAGCATCACCTCCAGTCATCAATGGCTCCCATTTCAGCCTTCTCCAATTTTAATAGTGACTATGCTGTTGATAGAGGTCAAAAATGCCCTGAACCTGTCCTGTTTGGGGCTAGGAAATTTACTGAGATAATATAATTGCATTTTCTGTTGTCCCCGAATTACATACACTTGCAGGATGCAGTACAATCTGATTAAGCACTCCCCTAATGCAGAGACTTCTCGGACCCTCAGACTGTGCACAACCTTTGGTTGAACTTCCACATCTTGGGGAATTTCATGCATGCTACCTATCCCAGTGCTAGAGTCAGGCTAATTCACACTGGACTGTGGCATGATAGAATTTTTGGAGTAGGTATGCCACCATATCATTTTAAATTGTAACTTATATGCCATATACAGCTTCTGCATGGAATGGGTAAATCCTAATAGCAATGTCTTTTTTTATTATTATTTAAGCTATTTGTTCATCAATCAATAGGATTGTATTCATTGGATTTACATAAACTGTAGTTAACAATATCTCATTTTCAATTAACTGGATTTCTATTTTTTCATCAAGGAAACGATTCATTTAGCAATCAACCCCATGCTTGGGCTAGGCAAAATATTAAATTCTTCTTTTCCACCAGGAATGAGTCAGGAAATGAGATCTTCAACTTGTAACTTTTGGCTTACTGAAAATATGTGAGCAAATAGAGCTTGCATTTTCTTTTTAATACATCCTAAATAGACTTAGTCACTGAGATATTAAGATTATCAACCCCGTAAAGAGCACAGTAATGTGTTTTCCTGGCTCCCATTTTGGTGGGACTCAGAGCCTCATCTGGTCATAGCATAGCCCCTCTTCTCCTTCCACTAACATCTACTTTCTGCCTTTCTCTGTTAACTCTCCTCATTGCCTCCGTCCCCAGCTTAGCCTCTCTTCCTTACTTCAGATAGCTTGTATTTCTCCCCTACTTCGTCGCTTTTCATACAACTTTTCCCACAACTTTCTCTGGTCAGCCTCTAATTTCACAGGGTAGAGGCTGACCTTCTCAAGCCAACCGCCGTGGATCGGGGTTGAGGGGGGAGGGTACAATGTTCCTTAACCCCTGAACTCCGGTTCGGGATGGGGGTTTTTTAACAACCTGCTTCATCCCCACCCATACCTTCCTCATATCCCTTTTCCTTCTCAATTCACTGTCTATCCTTGATTTTACGCTGTGTCTAAGGTGGAGCTGCCATGCCGATGGACTGCCAGGCCACCAGGCGGGAGGGTTGGTCCCAAATGGCGGCGCCTGGCACTGCCGGGCCAGTAAGCACATCTTGCAATGCGGGCAACTGTGAGAGGTGATGAGCTGTTGCATCCCGTAAAAAAAGAGGGTCACCATGCCCAATGATGAGTCTACCCCCCCCTTTAATTCCCCCTGTAACAACGATGGAGCTGCCCTCGGCAGCTCCACCAAAAAAATGGAGGTCCCACCCCCTATGCTTGCGCAGGGGATCCTCCATATTTTTCTAACCGGAGAGGAGGCTTACTCCTCTTCTTCGCCTACGGGTGTAGGGGACTCCCCCTCACCCCCTTCTGTGGAGGTGCTTTTGGGCACCTCCCTTTTTCCAGCGGGTCCCCTCTTTTCTTTCCAAGGTGACTGCCAAGAAAGCCAGCAGGCAGCCCATAGACAACCGCTCCCATCGAAGTGGCTCGGTAGGGCAAACCCCCTTAGGGGGTAGAGGGAAGCCAGGCACCTTTGGTCGCTTCACTCAAAAGACCTGCTGGCAAGAATATTAAACCTTGCTGAGGTCAAGGCCTGGGCCTTCCAACACAAGACTGGTGACGCTGCCAACGGGACCTGCGATGTCCTGGGAGGGGATGGCCAACTGGAGGCCCCTCCTATGATAGACATGGTCCTTGGGGAAACCCAGCCTCAGAAGGTAGGGCCTTCCATGGGGGGAAATCCGTGCTTGGCGCCAGACACGGAACCCAAATCCTTCCCTATGCAAGGTCCTCCTCAAACGGCTAGGGTTTCCGAGGCAGTACAAGGAGGGAAGGGATCTCCTCCAACCGGTGCCCCTACGACTACAGGACCTTCTCCATTTGGGAGAAAGACCTGGCTGAGGCCGGTCCATCTGGCCTGGGGGCTCCTTCCGGCGGAGGTGAGAAGCGCGTTCATTCCCCGCCCTCCTCTCCAAAAAAGAAAAAGACAAAGAAGACTTGGGGCTCCTCTCCATCCATGGGGGCTGCGGGGATGGATGGGTCTGCTGCCACTTTGGCAAATGACCAAGCCAAGATCGGCACATCCAGCCCTTCTATCCCCCCATGTGTAGAGCCCCTGACTAAGACCAAAAGTGCACAAGGTGGAGCCTCAATAACATCGGAGCCCGTCATTCAGAGGTTACCTGGCATTTTTGAGCCTGCTGGCTTCAAACGCTTCCTCGTTATTCACTCCACTGATGGCACCATGTTGGCCAAGGGCAACATGATCCATCAGAGGAGAGGATTAGCTAGTGCAATTGGTACAGAGCCGAAGGTGACCCGTTACCGCGTGAAGGCATTCGTGCCACTGCCGCGGCGGTGCTATTACTGTCACTGCTTCGGCCATATGAATCGTTCGTGTAGATGTGCAAAGTCAGGGTCATCCAAAGTCTATGTAAATGGCTCCAAGGCCGCACACGATAAGTGGCCAAGTGTGTCAATTGTGGAGAGCTGCACCCCACTTCTTCGAAACAATGTGGTGCATATCTCCTTGAGAAAGAAATCCTGGCCGTTCAGGCCCAGGATCGACTCATTTCGCGAGGCAAAGGACTTGGTCCTGGCGCGCCCGGCTCTGCCTGGGACGTCTTATGCCTAGTGGTGGGCTGAGTGGCTCGGAGACCGTGGTTCCTCGAAAAGAGGGCCCCCTGCCTCCGAAGCCGATACGCCCGCCTAAGGTTTCAAGGCGGAGGGAGGAAAAAACTTGCATATCAAGCCCAACCAGCCCCCAATAAGTCCTCGAAGGCGATAGCGCCTTCAGCGCCCGGGGTTCTGCCTCCGGGAAGCGTACGGCCATTCCCGTGAGGGTCTTGTGTTCGAAGCGGGCCCCCGCGTCTCCGAGCTAGGCCTGGTGGGCATATTCCTTCAATGGAATTGCCGTGGACCCCGGGACAACTGGGAGGAGCTGCGGAGGCTAGTCTCGTCATGTTCCCCGTTAGCAATTTTTCTGCAGGAGACCATGCTAGGCGCGTGCCCCCTGACCGCCCTCCCGGGATACAAGGCTCTTGTGACCCCACCACGGCGGGATGGCCGGGCTGGGGGATGCGCGGTTTACACCCGGCATGATGTCTCCGTTCTTTCTTTCACTTTAGATACCTCCTTTCAGGCAGTGGCTCTGCAGCTTTACCTGGATAGGAGGTATACTATCATTTCTGTGTACATTCCACCGTCAGTTGACTTCGACGTGGGGGACTTCCGCCGCGTCGTGGCACGTTTACCGAGGTCCTTCTCTTGCTCGGAGATCTGAATGGCAGGCATCCTCTCTGGGGAGATTACTCAATAAATCTCAAGGGACAAGTCCTTGCCGATCTGATCGAAGAGCTTGGGATAGGTGTCCTAAACGTGGATGAGTTTAACGCATCACTGTCTGAGAACCACTTCATTTTCTTGCCTTGACCTCTCTGTGTGCTCTTCGGATGCACAGCCTGATTTTGATTGGGGGGTGGTTGATGACCTCCATGGTAGTGATCACTTTCCCATTCAAATATCATTTTCAGGGCAACTGCCGCCTGAGAGCCTACCTCGGTGGTGCTTGGCGCGGGCGCGGTGGACTGCATTTCAGGAAATGACTAAATTCTCTATCTCAGTCGAGGAGTTTAGGTCGGTAGATGAGGCCGTTGATTTCTTCTCCGGCAACCTCATCGCCGCGGGCCTGACTACTATTCCTAGAACGTCTGGACGTTTTGCACGCCGACCACTCCCATGGTGGTTGGCCGAGTGTGAGACGGCCCTCAAACAGAAGCCTTTTGCCTAGATGCGCTATAAGCGCCGCCCGAACGATTTCACTGTCGCTGAATTTCGTCGGGCTAGGGCTAGGTTCCGGTATATTTCGAAGCACGCCCGCTGCTCTTCTTGGCCGGAATACGTGTCTTCACTTAACGGGAAGACCCCTTTACCAGAGGTGTGGAAGCGAGTCAAAAGGATTCGGGGCAAGTTCTCGCAGGACCCCCCTCCCGTTCTCCAGGAGAATGGGACCGCAATCTCGGACGCCGCGTTAATGGCGGAATCCTTCGCGACCGCTTTCTCCGCATTCTCTAGCCGGGATGCTGCTAAGCCAGCATTCAATGCACGTCGTGATGTCGCGGAAGGCCGCCGGCTGGACTTTACCTCCAGAGGCGGAGAACCCTTCAATGACAGGTTTACTGTGAGCGAGTTGCGCTCCGCTCTTGCTTCGTGCGCGGACACCGCCCATGGTCCGGACGATGTCCCGTACGCCATGCTTCGACACCTGGGTGAGCGAGGCATGGCCTTTCTGTTAGATTTATTCAACAGGATCTGGGTGGAGGGTCTTCTCCCAGATTCCTGGCAAATTGCTACTGTGCTCGCCTTTCGCAAGCCGGGGAGAGATCACTCTACTCCGACCGGTTTCCGCCCAATCTCTCTAACCTCTTGCGTGTGCAAATTGATGGAGAAATTGGTAAATATTAGATTAGCCTTTTTCCTAGACAGCGGAGGCCATCTGTCACAGTGCAGCTTCCGCAAGTTCCAATCCACGTCGGATGCTCTGCTCCGAATGGAAAAATACCATCTGCAAGGCTTTCCTTCGTAGACAGCACTACGCACTGGTGTTTTTCGATCTGGAGATGGCCTATGATACCGCATGGCGATACGGTATCATGGAGACTCTCCACACGATGGGGGCGAGGGGACGCCTCCCAATGTTTATATCTGAATTTTTGCGAGATCGTCGATTCCGCGTACGGGTGGGGGGGGAGCTCTCTCCGGCCCAAACGAGCAAGAAGAGGGTGTCCCGCAGGAAAGTGTCCTCAGTGCAACACTCTTTGCCCTGAGCATCAACAGCATCACCTCGGTGCTGCCGGAAGATGTTCTCGCTACGCTCTATGTAGATGACCTTTCGATCTCTTTTGGCGCGGCCCAGATGCCAACTCTGGAGCGTCGACTCCAACAGGCATTGAACCGCGTCTCTCGCTATGCCGAAGCGCACAGGTTTCGGTTTTCTCTGGCCAAGACTAAGGTGGTGCAATTCTGCCGCCATCCACGGCTCCACCCCGACCCAGATTTGTTTCTTAATGGGGTACGCCTGGATGTAATTGAATTGCACCGTTTCCTCGGTCTTGTATTCGACCGACGCCTCACCTGGGAGGCTCATATTCGCAGCCTTAGGGTCTCTTGTACCCGTGCCATGGATATTCTCCGTTCCGTGACGTTCATCGCTTGCCGTGCATATAGGGCTACTGCCCTACTTTTTTATCGATCCTTTGTTCGTTCGAAGCTCGACTACGAGTTTTATGCATCCGCAGCCGAGCGTTTATTGCGGAAGGTGGATTCGATCCACCACACCGACCTTCGCCTTGCGACCGGTGCCTTCCGCACTTTCCCGATTGAGAACCTGTTAGTCGATGCTGGGGAGATGCCACTCGCTCTGCGCCGTTCAGTGCATCCTCGCCTGTACGTGCGAACCCGGCGCCTCCCTCAGTCGCCAACAGCTCTCACTGCATCCGCAGCTGATCTCGACGGTGCCTATGCCTCCGAGAGGTGCCAGTCATACTCTTAGCCCTTTGGGTCTAGGGCCAGGAAACTTCTTCGAGCACTAGGTATAGCTCTCGGGCCGGTGGCGCCCCTGGTTTTGCCCAGGACGCCACCCTGGACTGTACCACATTTGGCTATTTGTCGCCACGCCTCTGCTCCCAAAGCTTGTACGGCTCCGGGAGTATTGCGTTCGACCTTTTTGGAGCACACCTCGTGTCACGTTGGAACCGTGCCAGTGTATACGGATGGCTCTAAGTCCCAAGATGAGGTCGACTTCCACGCCGTATCCCCTCTGTTTGAAGTCACCAGGGCTCTGCCAGGCGCTGCGTCTGTCATCACGGCCGAGCTGGTTGCAATACACCACTCGGTACGGGAGATTACGCGACGTGCCCGGTTCGGAGACCGGATTGTGATCTATAGCGACTCACAAAGCGCCCTGAGTGCTCTCGGGGCATTGGAATTTCTGCATCCCCTGGTTCGCGATATCCGTGATGCCACGGTTTTTTCGAGCCGGGTGAATGTCGAGATTATCTTCTGCTGGGTCCCTGGACATGTAGGAATTGCGGGGAATGAGGGCGCCAAAGAGTCCGCGAGGACTCTACGACCGGACCAGCGTTTCGCTCTTCCTCACACCGACTACATGGCAGGAATACAGGCAGCTCTTCGGACTGCTTGGCAAAGAAGATGGGAGACGGTCGAAGGGAACTTAAAGTTGCAGGCCATTGTGCCGCGACTGTTCCCATGGACCTATCCCCAATTCCGCGACGGCTTCATGTCGCTTTCTGTCGTCTCCGAATCGGACACAATCGTGTGACGCATCGCTATTTGATGGAGCGCTCGCTTGCGCCCTATTGTGACGACTGCGTCTTCCCCCAGACTGTTCTGCACATTCTTGTTGAATGTCCTATTCTGGGTGATCTTCGTGCACGTTACCTGTCCCGGTACCGGGATGGGCGGAGTCGCTACCGCCTGTCCCTTGTACTTGGGACGAGTTTCTGCACATTGACTTGTTGACTTTTTGGGAGAGGCCTGGCTTCTCCCCTTTATTTAAGTAGGTTCTATTTTTTTTGTTTTTGTTATTGTTTTCTTTGTAGGTTGCATGCTCCTCCACCGGGGTGAGAGGGACCTTCCCCCGACGCCGGAGATGGCTTCCTAATTGTTAAGTTTTTCCAATTTTTAGCATTGTTATGTTTTCATAGTCTTATTTTAAAGTAGCCTAGTTCTAGGCTGTAGTGTTTCTAGCGACTTATGCCCAAGTGGGCAGTCACCAGATGGGCCCTAAATAATAATAATAATAAAAAAATCTCATTGCCCTCACTTCAGGGGGGTTTCCTGTGTAGCCTGTTATACTTGGTACCAGGAGTAGCTGCAAGTCCTTCCTACCTGAGTGGAAATTAGGGAAGCCTTCTCACTAGGTTAACATAAACACACTGATGGGGCCTGGGAAAGTTGTTGGTGTGCTGCTTCTACCCTCATTCCCTCTGCTTTTTTTTTTACTGACTCATTCACTCTGACCATCCACTCAACCTTTTATCTACCTGCACTTGGTACCAGGAGGAACTGTTCTGACCTTGGTAAAGTGGGTTGAATTGAACTCTGACATAGCCTGAGGAAGTTGATGCGCTTCCTCCTTACAGCATAAATAATGTGTATATTAGTTTTGCCCCAATAACCACTTTCATTTGTGAAATGGGCTGACCACCTCCTTGTGGCCATTCTCAAATTCATAAGGCTGTACCGCCTATGGCAGGTGGGCTTTACGGCCTTGTTGGCTAACAGGGCAACTAAAGGTCTTGGGGTCCCATCTCCTTCAACAGATCCTCAGTTCTTGGCTGTCCCATCGAGGATCAGTACATCCTATTAGGGAAATCTGCCTCTCTGGCTGCTGAGTTGGCAAATGCAGCCTTTGGCTAACTCATCGTCTCAGTGGCCTGTGCAGGTGCAAACACCGATGTTAGCACACCCAGGGTAGACCAATGGAAAGTCTGAAAGCCCAAGATAGGATATGTGGGAGCAGCTGGATGCAGGATATTGTCCAACAACCCTCTTTGTTCTGTAAAGTGATTGTAGGCTTAGGAATTCTTTTGTGTTGGCAAGTTTCAATAAGTTGACAACATTTTGGACTACATCCCTATTTCTAAATCCTCATCAGGGCAAAGGAAGTTTATAAGACAGCACCACTCTGACTGATGTAGGGGCTCCTCTCCAACCATTAGATTATGGCAAAGGAGTTTCCCCTTTGCCATCTCTGAAAACACACCTGAGCATTTCCACCCTCTTTGATGAAAGTAGGCTCCAAGTGCTTTCTCATGAGCACCTCTTTATTTCTAACAGGTTCAGGGTTTCCCCCCTTAACCCTTTTTATAGAGTTGCCTCTGGGCAACTCTCCATGTGTGGTAGGTCCAACTTTACCTTGTCATTGGCCTGCCATGAACATGGCAAAACAGAGGATGCCCTATATGGGTTCCAACCCCTCCCATTTGGTGTCGGATGAACCAGCATAAACCCCTTATAGAGGTAAAAGGCATTGTCATCCCTTGGGACTTGCAGCAACACCTCATCGAGTTGAAGTTTCTCAATTTGATGGGAGCTGGCGTGCTCCCCCTCCCTTTTCCTAATGCAGGTTTGAATGCCCGCCCCCCCTAGTGAGGTATGTAATGGGCCTTAGCACCTACCTATTTGTCCCTGGTCAGGATACCTGACACCTTAGTTTGGTCAGAATTGGAAGCCTTTCCAGAGGTGATGATCCTATAGGTGCTCCAACTTCAGAGTGCAGGGTCTTCAATAGGGGTAAACCTTGGGGACTCAGTCCTGACACTGAACTTGAGTCTGCTCCTGTGCAAGTCCTCGTCAGGCAGCACAGCTCCACAAGGGGAGCAAGGATGATTTACACCTGGTATGATGTCTCCGTTCTTCTATTTGCTATAAATACCTCCTCAATAGGAAGTATACTATTATTTCTGCTTACATTTCCCTCTCTGCCAACTTTGAAGCGGGAGACTTCTGCTCTATATTAATATCATTCCTGAAGCCCTTTCGCCTTCTCTAGGATTTGAACAGTAGGCACCCCTTCTGGAGTGACTACACAATCAATCCTAGGGGTTGTATCCTTTCTCACTTGATTAATGAACTAGAGATAGGTGTCTTAAATGTGGATACCTATCTCCCTGTGCTCTCCAAATACACAGCCTGGTATTGGGTGGGGTGATTGATGACCAGCATGGTAGTGACCTTTCCCATTCAACCTTCATTTTTTAGGATGCTGCTGCCTGAAAAACTGCCTTAGTGGTGCTTGGAGTGGATGTGGTGGTCCACATTTCAGGAAATGAGATTTCTCTGTCTCAGTTAAGGTATTTAATTGGATGAGGCCTTTAGTTCTCTGGCAACCACAATCCAGTTTGGAAACTGGATTGTGATATTTAGCGACTTGCAAAGCTCTCAGGGCATTGGAATCTCTGAACCCCCTGCTCCATGGTATCTGTGACATCACAGTTGCCAGAAATCAGGTGGATGTTGAGATTATCTTCTGCTGGGTTCCTGGAGATGTGGGAATGAGGTTGACCAGCCCATAATTTTGCTCTTCCTTGCACACAAATACATGGGAGGAATCTGCCCTGGCAAAGATGAAATATGGCTGACGGGTACTCAAAGTTTCATGCCTTTGCACCTCCACTGTTCCTATGGTCATACCCCTTAATGTCATAATGGATGGTGTCAGTTCACTTTCTGTCATCTTCAAATTGACACACTCCTTGACACACTGCCATTTGATGGAGCGCTTCCCTGCACCTTACTGTGACAACTGTGTTAACCCCCCCCTGACTGTTTGGCACATTCTTGTTGAATGTCCCAGTCTGGGTGATATTCACACATATTGTGAGGTTACTACAGCTTGTCCCTTGTACTTGGAATGGTTTTGTGCACACAGACTTGTGGACTATCTAACTTTTTGGAGTAAGTTGGCCTCCTTTATTTATTTAACGCCTTAGTGTTGATCACATGTTCCTGGGCTGGAGGGATGCAGGTCTCACCCTGATGTTGGAACATGCTTCCTTCTTGCTTTGGTTTTTGGTGTCATTTGCACTTTTTTTTGTAAATCTAACCTATCTTTAGGCTATGTATGGATGATTATGGAATTTATACCTTAGGAGGCAGTCGCCACATTAGTACTGAAAACTTGGAAAAAGATGCAGCATCCCCAAATATTTCAGTACCTTCATTTCTGTAGTATATTTACTTTTGAATGTTGTATTGTTGTTAGCACTCAGTTCCTAGTAAAAAAAAAATAAAAATCACCACTTCTGCAGCAGCATCCCTCAAAGGAGACTAATTGTTGTCCTGAAGAGTTTTATTTTAATAGAGTTTACAAGCATCTCTTGCACATATTTTTTCCCATCAGTTGTGTTGAGTTCATTCTTTGTCACCCATTTCAATTTGAATTTTGATTAGATGCTGATACCAGAATTGCTAATTTTGTTTCCTAGGATATTTCTATATTGGGAATTGAGGAAAATCATGAGGAAAACCACCTTCGTCACCAAGTTCAATAGTGGCTGCAGTACTGTAGAGGTACAGACAAAAGCGTAGGTAGAACATCATAGTAGCATTCTTTATCAGACTGGGGTCTTTTAAAGCAAGAGCAAAGGGACTCATCACTGTCACATACTCCCCTAGGTATTCTAGTTCTATTTTACAAAACTGAGGGTCTCCAAGTTCATGCAAAGGATATTTATGATGTAAAAGAACAGACAAACTGTCAAATATTGAGTTCCATTGCATTATATGGCAACTTTAACTGTCAACCTAGAGTGGACTTAATTATTTCAGCAGATTTTGCCCCTTCCCAAAGAATTCCAAATAGCAGAGCATTTGCCCTTTTGAATTTTTGAAGTCATGCTTTTAATTGTGTGAGAGCAGCAGCTTAAATGGTATGAAAGAATTATTTCTTCTGGTTCTTGTGCATCTAGGTGATACACCACATGAATTAGTGTCTAATTCTTCATCTTTGTCATACTCTGTTTCATCTTCTATGCATCAATTTTGATTCCAAACTCTTTAAACGTCTTCACAAAATTGGAACCATTATGTTACAATTAGCTACAATCTTATTCTCAGTAAGGGAATATTCTTGCTGGATATTATTCAGTTTTTCTGCTGTTCTATTGTAAATGTGTACTGCTTTTAATCTTCTAGAGCTCAGAGTTCCATTTCTTCTCAGTGTTTCCATTGATCTAATAATAAAAAGATAAACTCCATTAATATCTCAAAAAATTGTTCCACAAATCAACACACATCTCATATAATAATGAATTTAATTTTTATTAACTGCAGTTTACAGCCAACTGATATTAAGTGTAAATTCAAATCTATAATCATCCACCAATTATTATCAATGATTGAAGTCACACAAATCACAATATGTACATGTGATACAGCATGTGTGATGGGTGGAGATATTAATAAAATTATATTTATTACCCAATGCATTGTAACATCGAGGAAGCTACGGTGCTTAGTGGACCAAATGTCATCCATTGGGCAGAGATGTTGTAAAGCTATCAAGTCGTGTTTTAAATTTTGATGAAGTTCATCTGTTCCAAAAGCCATTGTGCAACTCAATGAATGGCAAAATGATACTTTAATGTCTAGTTAAAAACCTGAAATGAAATTTTGACTGATGTCAATAACTTAACATATATGTGAAATATTACCTTCAAAAAATTTTATAAACGAACAAATATACCATCTTCAATTTCTCAGTGTTGTTTTAAAAAATAAAACATGAAATCTATAACTGAACAATATGAATATTGTATTATGGTAAAATACGATAATAAATATACATAGTATCAGCTTGGTTACTCTACATATAATTATGAATAAAACTATATTCAATTCCAATGAAATAGTACTTCAAAAACAATTAATCAAATAAATGTAAGCTAACCTAGTGAATACATCTATTAACATACCTGCTAATTATTATAAATTTTCTCTGAGTAATTGCAAGTGCTGCCTTGCCAAACTGGAGAGTTTGGTTGCACATATTTGACTGTTTTTGACTTGCTGGCAGTATCCCCTGTAAGGGGCCTGGCAATCTGCCTTCCTGGCTGCTGTGCTGATGGGACTCTGCACCCCATCCAGCCCCAGCTTAGCCTCTTCTTTCAGACAGCCTGTGTTTTTACCTTACTTCCTCACTTTCCCTACAACCTCTCCCACAACTTTTTCTGGTCAGCCTCTAATTTCCAAGGGTAGACGCTGAACAGCTTCCTTTCACTCAACTATCTCGGATTGGGGCTGAGGGTGTAGGGGACGACGTTCACTCACCGGTGAGCTCCTCCCTGAGGTGGTGGGTTTTTAACAACCTGCTTTATCCATACCCATACCTTTTCACATACCCTTTCTTCCTCCTTTAACGCCATGTCGATGGGCTACCAGGTCACTAGGCAGGAGGAGTGGCCTCAAATGGTGGACATGCTCCCTGAGGTCACCCTGCCCCAGATGGTAGCATCTCCCATGAGGTCAAACCTGGGCTCAGTGCCAAGCACAGAACCTGTGTCTACCTCTATGCAAGCTCTTCTTCAGATGGCTCAGGTCCCTGAAGCCTCACAAGGAGAGGAGAGATTTTTCATCTCCAACTGGTGCCCCTGTGACAGCCAAGACCTTATCCATTTCAGAGAAGGATTTTGCTGATGCCGGTCCATTTGGCCTAGGGGCTCCTGCCAGCGGAGGCGAGAAGTGGGTTCATTCTCTGCCCTCCTCTCCCCATAAAGAAAAAGAAAAGACTTGGGGCTCCTCTCCTTCTGCGGGAGCCACTAGGATAGACGAGGCTACTGTTGTTTCGGTATGTGACCAAGCCAAGATTGACACATCAGGCCCCGGTGCCTACCCAAATGGGGATTCCCAGACTCCCCACCTCATTCAGAGGTTACCTGCCATTTTCGAGCCCACTGGTTTCAAATGCTTCATCATTATTCACTCCACTGATGGCAGCATGTTGGCTAAAGGCAACCTGATCCATCAGAGGAGAGCTTTAGCTAGTTTGATTGGTAGAGAGCCAAAGGTGACCCGTTTCCCAGATGGCAACCTTCTGGTGAATACGTTGAATCCCTCTGAGGCGCCCATGATTAGTGCTCTTCAAACACTTGATGGCACGCTGGTGAGTGTGACATGTTCAACAATGACAAGCTCACTGAGTCGGTGCATGCCAGTTGGGGTCGCTAGTGTGTAAAGGCATTCATGCTACTATTGTCACTGCTTCAACCATACTAATCACTCCTGCAGACGTGCAAAGTTGGGGTTACCTGAAGTCTGTGTAATTTGCTCCAAGGGCGCACACGATAAGTCCAAATCGTGTATAGAGCTGGCAGCATAAAGGGTTCATACCCAACCCCAGCTAAAACCTGGATTCCCCCTTGTTCCCCCAGTGTGACACTTTCCTGTAAGGCAAAACAGCTGCGCGCCTCCACCAAGTTGTTAGACTCACAGGAGGCAACACCCCTGAAGTTGGTCATGAGGCCTTCTTCCAGGGTTCCTAAAGCTGCCCCTTGAAAGGAGCTTTGGCTCCTTCTCCCACACCCTGTTGTAGGCTGGGTGGCTCAGAGACGGTGGATCCTCCAAAAGACAGATCTCCGCCACTGAAGCTGTCGAGAGATGTTCTCGCTATGCTATACGTGGATGACCTTTCACTGCATCTCTCATTATGCCAAAACGCACAGGCTTCGGTTTTGCTTGGCCAAGATTAAGGTGGTGCACTTCTGCCACCATCCACAGCTACACCCTGACCCAGACTTGTTATATTCTACGTTCTGTGACATTTAGCACCTGGGGCGCTGATAGGCCTACTGCCTTACTTTTTTATCGATCCTTTGTTTGTTTGAAGCTTGACTATGGATGCAAGCTTATGCATCCACAGCTGAGCGTGTATTGGGAAAGGTGGACTTGATCCATTTCACGGGCCTTTGCCTGGTGACTGGTGCCTTTCGCATTTTCCCCATTGAGAGCCTACTTGTCGATGCTGGTGAGATACCACTCATTCTGTGCCATGCACAGTGCATTATTCACCTGTATGTGCAAGCTCGGGGCCTCCCTCAGTCACGAGCAGTTCTCATTGCAACCACAGCTGATCTCGACAGTGCTTATGCTTCCGAGAGACGCCAGTCATACCCTAAGCCCTTTGTGTCTAGGACTAGGAAACTCCTTCGAGAGCTAGGTTAGCTCTCAGGTTGGTGGCGCTTCTGGTTCTGCAATGGACGCCACCCTGGAGGGTACCATCTTTGACTATTTGTTGCCACGGCTGTGCTCCCAAAGCTTCTACAGCGCCATGAGTATCCTGTTTCTCCCTTTTTGGAGCACACTCTGTGTCATGCTGGAACCATGCCAGTGTATACGGATGGCTCCAAGTCGCAAGAGGGCGACGGTTTCCACACCATATCCCCTCTGTTTGAAATCATTGGGGCTCTGCCAGGCGTTGCATCTGACTTCACAGCCGTCATGGTTGCAATACACTTCTTGGTACAGAGATAATGCTACGTGCCCAGTTCGGAGACCGGATTGTTATTTATTACAACACAAAACGCCCCGATTGTTCTCTGGTCATTGGAATCACCGCATGCTCTGGTTCGCGATATCCATGATGCCACAGTTTGGGCGAGCCTAGTGGATGTCAAGATTATCTTTTGCTGAGTTCCTGGACATATAGGAATTGCGGGTGGTGAGGGGGCCAAAGTGTCTGTGAGGACTGGACGGCCAGAAAAGCGTTTCGCTCTCCCTCATACTGTCTACATTGCAGGAATATGGGCTGCCCTCCGGGTGGCTTAAGAACATAAGAAAAGAAGGAGACTGCAGAAGACCATTCATGGCCTATACTTGGCAGCTCCTGTTCCAGTCAACACACATAAGATTTCTTACCAGAGAAAAGTCATCAACATTGTCACCCTTTAAGGAGTTTGTCAGATCTAATCTACAATATACATAAAATGCATCCAGAGGATTATGTCCATTCATGCAACCGCAAAATATAATCTCCCCACTCCTTAGAAAAATATATACATATGTACATAAAAAAAGTCAGTCCCATCTAGCAGCTTCATCCATATATTTATCTAATCTATTCTTAAAACTACCCAGAGAGGAGGCTTCTATCACATGTCTAGTGAGCCTATTCCATTCATCTACCACACGATTTGTAAACCAATTCCTCCCAATCTCCTTCCTAAACCTATACTTATCAAGCTTAAACCCATTGCTACGTGTCCTGTCATGTTCACTAAATATAAGAACCTTACCCAGATCCCCTTTATTATATCCTTTTACCCATTTGAAGACTTCAATCAATTCCCCTCTGACTCTTCTCCTTTCCAATGTATGTAGATTTAGTTTTCTGAGCCTTTCACCATAAGGTAAGTTCCTTAGCCCACCAATCATCTTTGTCATCCTTCTCTGCACAGACTCAAGCAAATCAATATTCTTCCTATAATATGGTGACCAAAATTGTACTGCATAGTCTAGATGAGGCCTAATTAGCGCCAGATACAGTTTTAGAATGACTTCAGAACTCTTATTGCTTACACTCCTCCTAATGAATCCCAATATCCTATTAGCTTTATTCTTAGCATTTAGGCATTGCTTTCTAGGACGAAGGTCTAAACTTACCAAAATACCCAAGTCCCTCTCACAATCGGTCCTCCCTAAAATTCTCCCATTTAATTTATAACTATTCAATGGATTATTTCTACCTATACTAAGTACACTACATTTGTCTATGTTAAACTTCATTTGCCATTTCTCGGCCCAATTGGACAGAATGGTCAATTCCTCCTGCATTACAACAGCATCAGAATCAGCCCTAATGGCCCTACCTAGCTTAGTATCATCAGCAAATTTACTCAGGTCACTACTTATACCTATGTCAAGATCATTAATATAAATTAAGAATAGCAAGGGACCCAAAACAGATCCTTGCGGAACTCCACTGCCTACAAAGAAGATGAGAGATGGTCAAGTGGAACTTAAAGTTACGTGCCATTGCGCCACATCTATCCCACGCTCCTATCCCCCAATGCTGCGGCGGCTTCAAGTTGCTTTCTGTCTTCTCTGAATTGGACACACTCGTGTGATGAGCCAACATTTAATGGAGTGCTCACCTGCACCTTATTACGATGACTGCGTTGTCCCCCACACTGTTCGGCGCACTCTTTTTAAATGTCCTATTCTGGGTGATCTTTACACACGTTACATGTTCCTTGTACTCAGGACTGGTTCCTGCACACAGACTTGAGGGCTATATGGCTTTTTGGAGGAGGCTGGCCTCCACTTTATTTTTATTTGACTGTTGTGGGTCGCATGCTCCTGCACCGGGGGAGGCAGACCTACTCCCGATGCTGGAGCACGCTTCCTTCTTGTTAGCTCTTTGCTTTGTTTTATTTTTTATTTTTAGTGTATGATCTTTTTAACCTTTTTATTTGTTTTTTAATATAGCCCAGTTTTAGGCTATAGTGAGTACGGCAACTTATGCTGCCCAAGTAGTCATTCACCAGATGGGCTCCTAAAATAGAAAAAAAATAAATAAATGCTGGCAGTAGCATCTGACTTTGTTCTTTTCTTCTGATGGTTCTTACTTTAATTGTCAAAACACACTAGCTTGCTTATCTGAATGCCCTCTCTGTTGATTGACTTAATCTTTCAATTCAAAAATACACTTGATCAGAATTGAGATATCTTTAAAATACTAAAAATTAATATTCTGATATGCTGACACTACTGTTACTTATATTTATTTGGTTAAACATGATCAATAAACATCAGTATATAAGCAAAAAATCCCACCGGAAATGAAATTAACTTTAAATATCTAAGGGAAATTTTCCACGAATGTATACAATTTTGCATTATCTTAATTTTCATTATGTTTATAGTAATGTTGCTAAAAAAATTATTATACCATAAAAAAGTGCATAAAATTTGCAATAAAATGATATACAAATACCCTAAAATGCGAATTTGGAACGAAAGAATTTGAAAAGTGACTAATGAAAAAATGTGCTATCCCCTTAAATAAATGAATATTGTGTGCAATACATCCCACCCATCTTAGAGTTAGATGGCTACATCATTATCATGAAAATATTCATACTATTGTAGAATTAACAGACATTATAACTCACAGAAATGCTACAGCTATAAATTATGTGTAAGAATTATATTATTGAAAATAATAAAAAAAACAACTAGTTTTTAAATCCCACTTGAGTAGTATCATTGATAGAATATTTGTGAGAATATTATTGGACTTAATATCCATGACAATAACATATCAAAGGAAATACAACTGAGACAAAACAATCAAACTAGAAAGCAACCAACCATTATTAATTCCAATTTACTCGTATCCTATATATTGTTAATATGTATAGGATAAATTGAAATGTATTGGGCACCAATTATCCTCTTTTTTTTCTAATATATTTAGGAAAAAACACTAAGCAAACAGAATCAATACCCCCTCTCCCCCCCATCTTATGTTAAACAACTAGATATCTCTCCCTAATGCATGCCTTGCTTCCAACATAAATACTCCTAACATAATACTTCTCTATCAATACAATCATAAGCTTTCTCCAGATCCCTGAATTCAAGATAATATACATTTCACTTCTTATACTTATTTTTTTCGCTAGCTGTCTTAATGCAAATACTTGATGCCCACATACCATAACCACTCTAAACCTTAAATTGTTTAGTCTTTTACATAAGAGTATTTAAGATATTAACTTGCCTATATAGCTAACTCTACTCTGTAAAATATAGTTCAAGATGTAAAAGAAAGTTAGAATCTGTTTGGTAATCCACTGAATTATTCCATTCTAGATTTTAGGGAAATGCAATAACAGTGAGGCTCTTAAAAATAAATTTATTAATCATTAACAAAGAAAAATAACAAGGAATATTGAAGAATAATACAAAAAAAAGAGGTTATTGAGCAAAGAGAAAATGTGGGGCTATGGAATATGAGCAAAATATATGTGAATATATAAGATATATGAATAAATATAAAAAAAGATATAGGAATGGATATAAGAATATATATAGGAATGGATATAAGAATATATATATGAATGGATATAAGAACATATATATAGGAATCATGACAGTTTAGGGAACTGCAAGTATAAAAAAAGGAACTTATTTACAATAAAATATTTTGGTTAAACAGTTGTAATTTTGACAAACCTTAACTACTAACCTGCCTCTATGAAGGTTTAATACACTATAAAATTTTATGTTTCCTGGCTCTCGCCCCAAGGCATTACAAGAGACGCCTCTGGTGACCTTGGAATACTCAGATGCTATTGGCAAATAGGCATCACATGATGAGATGTCTATATCGAGGGAACAACGTATCTTCCATGGTTTTGATTTTTGTACATTTGTTAGGCTTATATGATTTATAAATAAGACATTGATTATTATTGCCTACGTTAATACTTTAAAAGTAGTTACATATTTACATAGGTACTATGTTTGTAGAAATGTACATTGTATGGGCAGTTGTTACAAGTCCTTATCATTCCCTGTTATCCTCCTTATATACCCATTCAGATTTTTCCATCCACTAACTATATCACTTAAAAAACTTATCCCCTTCTAGTTTTGCATTAACTTTTCTCTCCTTCACCTTTATACTATGGCACTATTGCTACACTCTTCCACTTTTAAGTGCCTCACAACACAGCCACCAGATCCATTTTATAACATCTCACTGACTATATTATCTACTCAACCTGCCTTCCCATTTTTATGACCTCTCAAAATACTAACAACCTCTTGCATGCTTATCTCTTCCATACCCCAATACAGTCCTTGATTTGCACCCATGAAGACCTGATTTTTTTCCTTTCATTATACAACTCATCCTCTACTTTTGACCTCTTTGCTCACAAGCACCCTGCCATTCTTCTTTTCTTGTTCTTGATGTCCACACGGCTATTCTTCCCTTGCTCCTCACCCTTCTCACTTCCTTCCAGATTAGCTTCCTGTTACAATCATGATCCTCCTTCATCTTCTGTCCAAATGCTTCATTTGCTGCTTTCTTACTCTGTTTAATCACTTGTTTCAATTTCCTTGTGTACTCCCTGTATACATTCAACTGCATCTTCCCCACATTCTCATCTTCACTATTAGGCATTTACAAGTATACCTTCATTTTGATTTCCACTTTACACCACATCATCATTACACCATTCAGCATTTTTGCTTCCTCTTTCTAGGTCTGGTACACCCATACACAGCTCTTACATGGCCTACTACCATTTAAATTTGTTTCTTGCACTTATTTCCTCTTCTCGCACATTTTCACATACCCTTACTTAATAATTTTTTTTAAAAAGAGAAGCAATTTCACTTGGAATAAATTACTTGCACTTCATTAACTATCACTTTAATTGCTTTCATTGGTGACATCAGGTTCTGTGATTAATCAAAATACTCCCAGAGCCATCTAGTATTGTAACATTTATTAATGCCACTCACTTGGGGATCAACCTTAAGTTTAGTTTGCTGTGTGGCCCTCTTGTGTGGTAAATTTGTATACTTAATGAAACTTGGAATTGTGAAAGTTAAGTTTGACTTAGTTGTTAGCAACAGTTAATACAGAATGAATGCATTGTATGATTTCTTTTGATAGTTTTCTTCATTACATCTAACACAGTATACATGCTCTTTTTAGTCACTGAAATGTATTTCCTTTTGGCCAAACCTAACTTAACCTTCCACTCTGATTATATTATCCAATAATTATGCATTGGCAGTTGTCAATTCCATAAGATAGAAAGACAGGGAGGATAGGAGATAGTGGACAAAAATTGAAATAAAATAGGCTGCCTAATGGCAAGTCAAGGCTTGTAAACACCGCACATATACTCCAAGACTAACTCATTTATTGGTTTTACATTTTTCCCTATAATTTTCAGGTGACGATTCTTCAGTGCTATCGAAAAGGTGGAGCTGGTGATTTTTATTTCACAATTCAATCTATGATTGAATATGAGAAGGATAGTGACCTTCTGGATAGTACAGCTCAACAATCAGGTTCCAGGACACTTTTAAGGCTTCATCGTGCACTTGGTTAGTTTTTCATTTATGTACCCTGCCTTTCAAGCAAAGAACAAATGCATGAACTTAATATATTTCCTGCTTTATTAATTTATATGCTTATTTCTGTGAAAAATCATTATTTTGTAGTTTTTAAATACTGCTTTTCAATAATAGTTGTTTTCTCATTTTAAAAATTATTATTTCACTATTTCTTTCTTATGAAACTGTACAAAGAGGTTTCTGTATATATAGGGTGATCTAAAAGTCTTTCTTGTAATAAAATTGACTTGTTGAAAAGTGAAATAATCACTGTCTGTAGTGAAAATGAGTTTGTACAAATAAGGAATAAAACATGTCTTTTTCGCTAAACTGAGAATGATATATGTTTGTGTGTAAGCACAAGAATGATATTTTCAACACTTACTCTAATAATTGTATGATATATTGAATCTTCTTACCTGGAAGAGACTTCTAGATTACCCTATATTAATCCCTATATCCTAGATATTATCTTTTCTATATTACCTAGAGAAGTTATAGAAATATATTATGTATTCTTCATTCTCTCTTTCAATTTATTACCTGTCTAATTTATATTTATACATTTATTATTTGTATGTTTCATTTTTCTCTATGATGCATTCACCGACATAGGATGATCCAAAAGTCTCTCTGCAATAAAAAAATTACTGGTTGAAAAGTAAATAACTGTCTGCATTAAAACAAGTAAAAATGAAAAATGTATAACATCTTTGAAAATTAATTGAGAAGGATCAATCATTGTTGAGCACAAAGACAATATTTTCAACTCTTACTCTGTCATTGTATGACATATTAAATTTTCCTACTCTGGAGACACATTTGGATCACTATATTTGCCATTGCCTTCCTGGCAGAGGGTTAATATATTTGCTAATAGATGACCTGTGATGGACCTTGGTGAACTTTGTCATCTGGTATGATGTCCTTGTGCGGAGGCTTATAATGGACCATTTGAGGCTTTTATAGTGTTGAAGCTTTCTTATTATGATGTTTGTCATTCTTTTCCTTTATCTGTCTGCAACTTCCTCTCCAATGAGGACCAACCCAGAGGCCCACAAGGCTTGGCAGTGGTTGTCATTTGGATCTTGTACAGATGAGGCATCCCAAGGTTTTTTCAACCCTAATATAGCCTAACTTAATTTTAAATTTACTCCTAAACAACCTAATCAAGAATAGGCTAAGTTAGTTTAGGTTATATTAAGTTATATTAGGGTTGAAAAAAACCTTGGGCTGCCTCATCTTTACAAGATCCAAACTTTATTATCTGGTTGGAGGACCTTGTCCATAATTGAAAGTTACAGGCGGTGCAAATAATTAATTCATAAGATAAAAAAAAACATGCTGGCAAGATATTTAAATTCATATTTAGTATTTGTGATCAGATATTTATTCCTTATGAAGAGGAAAACACCCCACTAATAGCCACTGGGGGCCATCAAGATAAACTGTCCAGTGAGACATTCCTGACCACTAAAATCCAGATCCCAATCAGAGAAGCATCTGAAAGATTTGGTCAATTATATATATATATATGAACATGCATACAAAGGATGTTGTCAATCCGTAAATTGAACAAAAATTATCTATATATAATAGATTGGACCAAACAGTCCTAGTCAAATCATACAAAAACTATCCATATAGTGGTAGTGAGTTGCCCATCCATCCTTTACATTGTGGATGAAATCCTCTGGCTGGATAATAAAATGTATATAAAGATCAGTATGGCAAGCCTGAAGGTATCAGGGATCCATCTTCATTGGGGGTAAGGTGTTGGGCATTGTTGTGTTTTGACAAGTGACCATAGAACCTTTCATGGTTCCACACCAGGAGTATGTGGATATGAGTACACCCATAGTGACCTTCGTACTACACATCAAGGGTATGTGGATATGAAGGATACTAGTACTTCATCAGCAGGGTTCCGGAACAGAGGAGAAAGTGGGTATGTTGCCCTGTCCCGATGGAAGGGGAATGACAGCAGTATTGGGGATTGGCCACGTGTGTGATGACTTGAGTAAGATCTACCTACCTACACTGAGTTAGGCACAGCGTATTCACCTTTGTATAGTGGTCCAACTGATTTAAACTCTGTTATAGTGTCACTGCTAACCACCTTACTTGGGAAAGCATTCTAAAATCTCACCACACTGAATTAAAAAAAGTTCTTTCTTATATCTAACCTAGCCTTTGTCATCATCAGTATCCTCTCATGACCCACTAGTAGTCCTCCTCTCACCAGATAACTAAACAATTCATTCAAGATGGCTTCAACTGAAATATGTGAAATGCTCAAATACATGAATCATACCTGCCCCTCCCTCCCCCCTCTAGGCAATCTAGGACTGAAAGAAAACATTTCCAACTTATCAACCTATCATAGCCTACTGAGTCATGGAATAAGCTTAGTACCCCTATGTTGAACCTTTTCAATTATATTCATTGGGTTTAGGGCTAGGAAACTCCTTCAAGAGCTATATATATAGTTCTCGGGCTGGTGGCGCCCCTGGTTCTACCCAGGATGCCACCCTGGAGGGTACCACATTTGGCTATTTGTCGCTACGCCTCTGCTCCCAAAGCTTGTACGGCGCCGGGAGTATTACATTCGACCTTTTTCGAGCACACCTCATGTCACCAGTGTATACGGATGGCTCCAAGTCGCAAGAGGGGGTCGGCTTCCACACCGTATCCCCTCTGTTTGAAGTCACCGGGGCTCTGCCAGGCGCTGCGTCTGTCTTCACGGCCGAACTGGTGGCAATACACCACTCGGTACAGGAGATTACGCGACGTGCCCGGTTCGGAGACCGGATTGTGATCTATAGCGACTCACAAAGCGCCCTGAGTGCTCTCGGGGCATTGGAATCTCTGCATCCCCTGGTTCGCGATATCCGTGACGCCACGGTTTTGGCGAGCCGGGTGGATGTCGAGATTATCTTCTGCTGGGTTCCTGGACATGTAGGAATTGCAGGGAATGAGGGCGCCAAAGAGTCCGCGAGGACTCTGCGACCGACCCACCGTTTCGCTCTTCCTCACACCGACTACATGGCAGGAATACGGGCAGCTCTTCGGACTGCTTGGCAAAGAAGATAGGGGACGGTCGAAGAGAACTTAAAGTTGCGTGCCATTGCGCCGCGACTGTTTCCATGGACCTATCCCCCAATTCCGCGACGGCTCAGGTCGCTTTCTGTCGTCTCCGAATCGGACACACTCGTGTGACGCATCGCTATTTGATGGAGCGCTCGCCTGTGCCCTATTGCGATGACTGCATCGTCCCCCAGACTGTTCGGCACATTCTTGTTGAATGTCCCAGTCTGGGTGATCTTCGTGCACGATACCTGTCCCGGTACCGGGATGGGCGGGGTCGCTACCGCCTGTCCCTTGTACTCGGGACGAGTTCGTGCACATTGACTTGTGTACTTGTTGACTTTTGGGGTGAGGCCGGGCTTCTCCCCTTTATTTAAGAAGGTTCTATTTTTTTTTATTGTTTTCTTTGTAGGTTGCACGCTCCTGCACCTGGGTGAGGGGGACCTCCCCCCGCTGCCGGAGATTGCTTCCTAATTGTTAAGTTTTTCCAATTTTTATCATTCTTATGTTTTCATATTTTTATTTTAAAGTAGCCCTGTCCTAGGCTGTCGTGTTCCCGGCGACTTATGCCTAAGTGGGCAGTTGCCAGATGGGCTATATAAAAAAAAATCATCAATTATATTCAAATCTTGTACCATGTAGTGGCAACCCAATCATGAGCCAATTAGTCCAGATTGGTCATGCATAAGAATTATATAGCCTACAAATCACCTCTGGGCTCGTATATGATACTCCTCCTGGCCTGCGTGCAATTTGGAAGGCCTTTCCTTGGGTTCACTTGAACTCTATGATGTGGCCTGGGAAAGTTGCTGGTACTCTTTCCCTTTTCCCCCACCTAGCACTACTTTACCTTTTTTCATTATTATTATTAATATTATTAGCATTATCATTTGTTATGTATTATTATTATTAGTAGTATGTTATTACTATTATTATTTATCATTACAGCTATCTCCTCAAACTTTTCTACTTGCATTGGTAGAAAGCTAAAGGTGATGCTTTTCTTGGAGGGTGGCCTTCTGGGGAATCTGTCTGATCCCTCCAAGGTGGCCATAATTTGTGCCCTTTGGACACTTGATGGTTCACTAGTGAGTGTGATGCTGCATTCTATCATGAACTTTGTGAAAGTATAGATTTATGAGAGGGAACTCATGGAATACTCCATAGAGGGCATCACCTTACACCTGGCCAACCATAGAGTGGCTTAAGTCGAATTTGCAATGAGAAAATAGGGAAGGTCCTCGAGACACACCCCTTACACCAGGCATCGGCAAATCCTAGCACACGTGCCAAACTTGGCACCTGAGGCATCCATCCTTTGGCACATGAAGACATTTTTCCTCTCCTTAAGCAAGGACAGGATCACATTATAAAGTATATATATTAAAATTACATATTTTCTAATGATAACATTTAATATATTTCTTTTAACGCAATATTTACCATATCTTTTGGACACATCAACTTAGGTCTGTTGACTATGTTAGATTATGTACATTGGGCATTACAGTCACTTGGCACTCAAGACCAGAAATTGTTTTTCTTTTTTTTTAATGGATTGGCATGCAAGACTAAAAAGTTTGCAGACTCCTGCTTACACTTTTCGTCACATTGGACCTTGACAGGTTCCCTGAGTCAGTGGTGCTGGTTGGTATCCCTCCTGTGTGAAGGCATTCATGCCACTGCCACATAGGGGCTACTAGTGCCACCACCTCAGCCATATGAACCGCCCCTGTAGATACGCTAAGTTGGGTTTGCCAAAATTCTGTGTAAATTGCTCCAAGGTTGTACTTGATAAGTCCTTATTGTGTCTGGCTAAGTGTGTCAATTGCTGTTTCTCTCTTGCAGAAGGAAATCCTGGCTATGGATTGTCTCATTTTGTGAGGGTAAGGACTTGCTCCTGGTGCACCCAGTGCACCTGAGTTGTCTTATACCTGAATTAAAAAAAAAGAAGAATCCCTCTGCCCCTGGCCTCTCCAGCCCTATGAGCATGGCCATTTCCACGCCATTCAGACACTTTTGCGGGTTCTTCCCTTGGGTGCACCCCCAGTATAGCTGGTGGCACAAAGGGCTCTCACCCAGCTTCTGTTAAAAATGGGCCCCTTTCCCTTTTCTCCCCTAGCTGGCCATTTCCTGGAAGGCAAAATGGCTGTGTGCCTCCACCAAGTCGTTAGACTCACAAGAGGCAACACCCCCTAAAGATGGTCGTGAGGCCATCTTACAGCAGTGTTGCCACTCAGATTTGGTCAATGGAACATAAAATGATAGTGGAGTTGTTCAAGAGGTTTCTTGGCTAGGTCATAAATCCAGCCCAAATCAACTCAGGGAAGGAGTATTCAGAAAGGAAAGAGGAAAAGAGATAGTAGAAGAGTGAATAGGAAAAAGACTTGAATGGGCTCGATGTTCAAGGTTATGCACAACTGCAGAAATCAAGAAGAAAAGGGAACAAAGAGGCAGAAGCTTAAGAATTCGAGCAATTGGATTACTAATAGACAACATGCTTATAAGAATAGATTTATTTAAGTACTAACTACTACACAAAAAGCATATTTACATTTGGAGAAATGCCACAGAGGTTTGTTGGTCATTGGACAAAAATAGATCCACAATTAGAACCTAAAGAAAACAGAACCAATTTCAATGTCATGAACCCAACAGAACTCTTGCAAAAAAACATTTAATCATGATACAGATTTGCAAAAATCTACTAATTTAGGAGTTATCATCCAAAATGAATCAATATAAGTTTCACAAGTATATGTAAAGCAGATAAGGAAGTTCAAATCTAATGAACATACTGATATTAATCTAATTTATATATATATATATTTATATTAGACCTGTTCAAAATGTCACATGTTGCAAACATTTTTGGGCTACATGCTTTTGTTCCCCTAAAAAAGTAAAAGATTTATGCAAAATTTTATTGTAATCAAACATTGCTTAAGGGTCCTCCACAAAGCAACAATTTTTCAAAAACAAACAAAAAAGGAAACAAAAAGTAGGCAAATAAAAGAAGTTCTAATATATTTCCTTTCACACGTAGAGAAGTACAAATAGAATGACATCACTGAGAACTGAAACAAGACAAAAAACAGTTCTGAAAGGTCCTCCTTGCTTTATTCAGAGTCCGATCACTCAGGCTTGAGTAGGGCTGCCTTGGAGGTCATGGGGCACTCCTTCCTGTCCTTGGCCACCACCTTCCGAAGGAACTGCTTCTGAGCTTCTTGGGTAATGGCCACATTGAAGGTGGTCATTACGGCCACTCCCCGTTCGGCAATGTTATTGACCACCTTCACTTGGTCAATTGCCCTCTTCATCTTGCAGAAGAGATGATCCCCCTTCAATCTTGCAGGGCCCTTAGCCAAGAGTGTGGCCAGTTCCTCTCCTTGTCCTGGGAGCAGGAGATCCAGTGCCTTTCTCAACCGGGAACTGAAGAAGCCTGAAAGAGGCTTGTTGGGATTGAAGGCCTTTCCGTCCTGACGTTCCAGTCCCTTACCCTCCCTCTTCATGTTCTGGACCATGGAGGCCTTCTCTTCCTTTGTAACCCTTTCGTGGAAGAGAGAGAGAGAGAGAGGGGCACCGAGTCTTCTGACATGTACCAGAGATGGCGCTTGAATGCCTTTAGGGCCACTTCAGCAACATGCTTATTGGGGATTCCTCTGCAAAGTTCCATCATGAAGAGGAGATTGTTGTAGGGAGCAGGGAAAGGAACCATAGCCTCACTCTACAGAATGGCCTAAAGGAGGACAATGAAGAGGGACACCTGTTCCATGGCTCAAGTTTGTGAGAGGTCAGCCAAAACTGAGACCTGAAGAGGAAATTTTGAGAGTGTAGATTCCCTTTGACATCTATCTCACTGATGAAATGCTCCTGGTGCCCTCATCTTGAAAGTTGTTCCAATATTGCCTCCCAGGAAGATGTAGGAGAGAACCAAGATAATTTTTATTTATTTATTTTTTTTATATAAAAAAGGGGGCTATCTGGCGATTGCCCACTTGGGCATAAGTCGCCGCAAACAAACAGCCTTGTTTTAGACTACTTTAAAATAAATATTTGAACAGAAACAACAATAAAAAAGAGATAACAATCAGGAAGCACGCTCCGGCGTCGGGGGGAGATCCCCCTCCACCCAATGTAGGAGTGTGTGACCTAGAAAGCAAAAATAACAACAAAAACAACAACAAAACCTAGTTAAATAAAAGGGAGAAGGCCGGCCTTCCCCCAAAAGTCAACAAATCCACCAGTCAATGTGCACGCACTCGTCCCAAGTACAAGGGACAGGCGGTAGCGACCCCGCCAATCCCGGTACTGGGACAGGTAACGTGTGCGAAGATCACCCAGACTGGGACATTCGACAAGAATGCGCCGAATAGTCTGGGGGACGACGCAGTCGTCGCAATAGGGCGCAGGCGAGCGCTCCATCAAATAGCGATGCGTCACACGAGTGTGTCCGATTCGGAGACGACAGAAAGCGACCTGAAGCCGTGGCGGCATTGGGGAATAGGTCCATGGGAACAGTTGAGGCACAATGGCACGCAACTTTAAGTTCCCTTCGACCGTCTCCCATCTTCTTTACCAAGCAGTCCAAAGAGCTGCCCGTATGCCTGCCATGTAGTCGGTGTGAGGAATAGCGAAACGCTGGTCCGGTCGCAGAGTCCTCGCGGACTCTTTGGCGCCCTCATCGGCGCGCTCATTCCCCGCAATTCATACATTTCCATGAACCCAGCAGAAAATAATCTCGACATCCGCTCGGCTCGCCAAAACCGTGGTGTCACGGATATCGTGAATCAGGGGATGCAGAGATTCCAATGCCCCCAGAGCACTCAGGGCGCTTTGTGAGCCGCTATAGATCACAATCCGGTCTCCGAACCGGGCACGTCGCGTAATCTCCCGTACCGAGTGGTGTATTGCCACCAGTTCGGCCGTGAAGACAGACGCAGCGCCTGGCAGAGCCCCGGTGACTTCAAACAGAGGGGATACGGCGTGGAAGCCGACCCCCTCTTCGGACTAGGAGCCATCCGTATACACTGGCACGGCCCCGTAAGGGGCGCGGCGATTTGCCATCCTGGCCGCCGTGCTGACGGGATCCAGCGCACCGTCCGGCCCCAGCTTAGCCTCCCTTCCTTCAGATAGCCTGTTTTTCTCCCCTACTTCGTTGCTTTTCATACAACCTCTCCCACAACTTTCAATGGTCAGCCTCTAATTTCACAGGGTAGATGCTGACCTTCTTCTCAAGCCAACCGTCCCGGATCGAGGCTGAGGGAGGAGGGGACAACGTTCCCTAACCCCTGAGCTCCGGTTCGGAATGTGTTTTTTTTAACAACCTGCTTCTTTCCCACCCATACCTTCCTAACATCCCTTTTCCTCTCTTCACATTCTATCCATTTTTTGCCGCGTCTAAGGTGGAGCCGCCATGCCGATGGACTGCCAGGCCACCAGGCGGGAGAGGTGGTCCCAAGTGGCGGCGCCTGGGCGATTGCATCCCGTGAAACAAATAGGGTCACCATGCCCAATGATGAGAAATATAAAAATCTCCCCTTAATTTCCCCTGTGTCACCAACGGAGCCGCCCTCGGGCAGCTCCACCGAAAAAATGGAGGTGCCCCCTCCTGTGCTTGCACAGGGGACTCTCCATATCTCTCTAACCGGTTCCAGCGTGACACGAGGTGTGCTCCAAAAAGGTCGAACGCAATACTCCCGGCGCCGTACAAGCTTTGGGAGCAGAGGCGTGGCGACAAATAGCCAAATGTGGTACCCTCCAGGGTGGCGTCCTGGGCAGAACCAGGGGCGCCACCGGCTCGAGAGCTATATCTACCTCTTTAAGGAGTTTACTGGCCCTACACCCAAAGGGCTTAGGGTATGACTGGCGTCTCTCGGCGGCATAGGCACCGTCGAGATCAGTTGCGGATGCAGTGAGAGGTGTTGGCGACTGAGGGAGGCGCCGGGCTCGCGCGTACAGCCGAGTGATGCACTGCACGCGTCGTAGAGCGAGTGGCATCTCCCCAGCATCGACCAACAGGCTCTCAATGGGGAAGGTGCGGAAGGCACCGGTCGCAAGGCGAAGGCCGGTGTGGTAGATCGAGTCCACCTTAAATAAACGCTCGGCTGTGGAGAGAACCAAGAGCTCCTTGTAGTCGTCTCTTGGATGACTTTCTTGTTTGATGGCACTCTTGAGCTCGCTAGCATCAGACAGCTCGCCTGTCAGGAGATAAAAGAGGCTTTCTTTATCCATGGAGGATGTCTAAGATTTCTGGTCAAGGAACTCCCACTTATCCTGGAACTGGATGAAGAGAGGGACCTTAGGCCCGCCAGATGGCCCATAACACTTTTTGAAAACATCCTCAAGGATCACTTCCAGGATGTGGTGCCTGCACGCAAACTAGAGGAGATTCCTTCCCAGACCCTCCTGAATCTTGATGCAGGTTCCTTCATTGAGACCTGTGTTAGAGGCAGTAGTGTCAAACACGATTCCTTAAATACACACCTCCAGTCCAGCGTTGGATACCACCTTGAGGACAGCCTCCGCCATGTGATGCTCAGTGACTTGGGGGATCTTGGCTGCTTCCAAGAGGTACTCCTTGTCCTCACCTCTGACGTGAATGGCAAACCTCTCAACACATTCACATCCCCCATTGATGTCAGGCAGCTGCTTGGCATCCCAGTGAAGTAGCACAAGGCATCTCCCTGGGAGTTCGATCTACTGTGCAGTGGCCACTTCCTTGCGGTTCTTTTTCCTATGGCGGCGGATGGAGCTCGTAGAGAGCGTGATGTCGATGTTCTGACCGGTTGCCTTGGCCACAGATCCTATCACTGCCATTGCAGCTAGATTTGACCCCTTGAAGCAGTCCAGTTTGGTGGTCACTTCCTTTGACAGGATCATGGCAGACTTCTTTCCAGCTCTTCTCTCAGGAGAACTTAGGCACTTGAACTCGGCATCACTTCCATCCATTTCCCCGTGAGAGGACGAAGACGATGAGGCCACCTGGCTTGAAGGTACAACACTTAATGCGATCTTTTTCTCCATCTCCACAGCCTGTTTCCGCTTCACCTCCGCTTCTGCTTTTTCTCTTGGAGTCTCGCTAACACAGTGTCCAGTCCGGTCATGGAGGAAGTCGATTGATCCTCTCTTTGGCTGATGAGGAAGGCCCGTCCTCCTAGTTTTTAGTGTTCTCATGGGCATCTCTGTGTGCCACATCAAACAAGTTATCAAGGTCCCCTTGAAAGATTTCATTCATCCTTGCCATTTCTGAAGCTCTTTTTCTTGTGCTTCTGAAGACCCTCGTAGACCTCCACTAACTTGAACAGCTCTGCCTTGCTGTAACGCAGTGTGGAGGTAGGGAGACCTGCCTTCTCCTGGTGATGTTCTCCTCTGGGTGACCGATCAACCACCACTGTTTGCGAATAGAAACCATCGCACCTGTGAAAGGAAAAATGGGAATATTGAAGTTCTCTGTTCTGTTAGTGATCGTGACTGAAAATAATAACTTTCAGTTCCCCAAACAACAAGTAATATTCATACCAATTTACCACCAAAGGAATGAAGAAGTTGGTGACCTCTAGACACCAAACAAACGCTTCCAAAGGCCAATCCACTTGAGTGACTGCCAACGTCACCTCAATAAACGACCAGGTGGTGGCCGCATGGAGGGAGAGGAGAATATGTCGCTCCGGGGGACCTTTATATCTTATCCAATCTAGTTCAAATTTTATGTGCACCTATATGACCCCAAGTGGAACAAGAACAACATGTGGCCTGAAGTCTCCCACAACTTTTATATTTTCACAATATGAACTTGAACAGCCCTAATTTATATATACTTACTCTAACTGGGGCCCCCTTTTTCTTCTTTTTGAGGACAAATATTTGTTTTCCTCACAGTAAACTTAATGTTTTAAATTTCTAAAGAGAATACATATAATTACAGATATTTTTTCTCTCTAAAAAAATGAACTTATTCAAATATATTAACTTAACTTGCCTATCTAAATATTTAATTATATGAGTATATAGAAATTAAAAGAAAAGGAGAATAAAATCCTATTACAATGGGGTTCCTAAAGCTGCCCATGAAAGGCCAGCATCAAAAGAGCTTCAGGTCCTACGCCCCCACCCAGGGCTGAGCTGGGTGGCTCAGAGATGGTGGATTCTCTGAAAGAGGGCGCTATACCTCAGAAACAATCCGCCCTCCTAAAGTTTTGAGGTGGAGGGAGGAAAAGACTTGCATGGAGAGCCCAATCTCCCCCAATCAGTTCAGCCAACAGCACCCAAAATTCTGCCTCCAGGAAGCATACGACCATTCCCATCAGGTTATTCTCTTTGAAGAGGGCCCCCACATGTCCTCCAAATCTAGGCCTGGAGGGCATATTACTTGGAATTGCTGCTGACTCCTGACCAACTGGGGGGAGCTGCAGAGGCTTGCTACTCCCCTTTCCCGTTAGCTATTTTTTTTAGGAGACCATGCTGTGTGCGTGTCCTCTGCCTACCCTCCTGGGATATAAGTACTTTGCAACCCCACCACCACAGGATTGTGGCCAGGCAGGAGGATGTGCCATTTACACCCGCCAGGAAGTTTCGGTTCTTCTTTTTGCTTTAGATATCTCCTTTCAAGCAGTAGCAGTGCTGCTGCACCTGGATAGGAGGTATACTGTTATTTCCACGTACATTCCACCATCAGCCAACTTCGGTGCCGGGGGACTTGAGTTGCATCATAGCACAGTTCCCATGGCCCTTTCTACTGTTCGGGCATATTAATAGTAGACACCTCTCTGGGTCAGGTCCTGCCGATCTGATCAACAAGAAGGATAGGTGTCATAAATATGAATGAGTTTACCCATCACTGCCCCCAAACTGCTTCATTTTCCTCTCTTGATATATTCCTGTGATCTCTGGTTGCATAGCCTGATTTTGGATGGGAGGGGTATTGATCACTTTCCCATTCAAATATCATTTTCTGGGCTGCTGCTGTTTGAGAGACCCCACCGGTAGTGCTTGGTGCGGATGTCCACATTTCATGAAATGACATTTCTTTGTTCCACTTTAGGTCGGTGGATGAGGCCTTTGAGTTCTCCAGCAACTTCATCGCCGTCGGTCTAACTACTATTCCTAGAACGTTTAGCCAAACGCTTCTGTGGTGGTCAGCCAAGTGTGAGACAGCCCTCAAAAAGAAGCGTTATGCATACATTCGCTATAAGCGTCGCCCGAACGATTCCACAGTTGGTAAATTTCGTTGAACTCGAGCTAGGTTCCGGTATGTTTCGAAGCACTCCCGCTCTTCTTGGCGGGCATACGTGTCTTCGTTTAACGGAAAGGTCCCTCTAGCAGAGGTGTAAAGGCGAGTAAAAAAGGATTCGGTGCAAGTTCTCACAAGACCCCACTCTCGTTCTCCATGAGAATGGGACCGCATTCTGGGACTCCGCCTCCCACCTCCGTAACGGAGTCCTTCGCGACCGCTTTTCCGCATTTTTTAGCTGAAATACTGCTCCGCTATCATTGAATGCGCATCGTGATATCGTTGAAGGCCGCCCACTGGATATTGTAGCGGCGAGATCGCGAGTCCCCAGCCAAAAATTCCCGCCGCCCTGACAAGGTCCGCTCGGTGGTTCAAGGAGAGGGTATTGTGGAAAGAAGAGTATTTTCTATTTTTAATTTACAAACCAAAAAAATAATGATGAACCACAACCCCAGAAAACAAAAATGTAAATTTACCCAATTACCAAAATATTTACTATTTTTGACCACAACTGATGCATATATATATATATATATATATATATATATATATATATATATATATATATATATATATATATATATATATGTATGTATGTATGTATGTATATATGTATATATATGTAAAAATATCCAAGACAAATTGGTGCGGTTAAGGTAATGGCATAATTAGACAACTGCTCTGCTTCAGGTCCAGCAGGTGATCCTATCCTCCTTGAACTGGAAGACAACACTTAGGGATGACCCATCCATCAGCCCATAAGGGCTGATGGATGGGTCATCCCTAAGTGTTGTCTTCCAGTTCAAGGAGGATAGGATCACCTGCTGGACCTGAAGCAGAGCAGTTGTCTAATTATGCCATTACCTTAACCGCACGTATATATATGTATATATATTGAGTATTTTCTATTTTTAATTTACACACAAAAAAAATAATGATGAACCACAACCCCAGAAAACAAAAATGTAAATTTACCCAATTACCAAAATATTTACTATTTTTGACCACAACCGATGCATATACATATATATATATATATATATATATATATATATATATATATATATATATATATATATATATATATATATATATATATATATATATATGTATGTATGTATATATGTATATATATATAGTGGGCCTTACAACTTTACCTTGGCCACACACGCGCAAACAAGGAAATGTTTAGGGCTTCACAACCAGATTGCCCAGTGCCACCATGTGAGTCTGTCCAACTTTCTTCAGCTCTTGGAGCGCTATTACCGGTATGGGAGGGGGGGGGAGGAAAAGGGAGGTTCCTTTTTCTTAAGGGACTGGGAGTCCAGCTCCAGCCAAGGCGAATGATCCGCACTCAAGGACGGGGAAGTGGTGGTTCCAGTCAAAGCGGAAAGTGGGAGGGCTCAGGCTCCAATCGATGCGTCCCTTTACGGCCACGTGAGAGTCAAGATTGGCTTCAGCCGTCTCCCAAAGCCAGATGTCGGCGACAATCGGTACCACAGAGCTGGAAAAGAGAAGGCACATTCAGTCACCTATTCACTGCCACACTCAAACATCTTTACTCTTAACTCATTCAACCATATCCACTCTCACACAATCTTCACTCACCTATCCTCCTTCTAGGCGGCTCTTCCTTCTTCAGACACAACTAATGACTTCCAAACTATTACACTTTCTAAAATATTTGCTGAAAGAATCCGCCTAAAAAGAAAATAGGAGATGAATGGGGGGGAGCACGATAGAGATCCATCGAGTCCCCCCATACAAAGCAAAGACGGTGATCACACGATCCACACAGACACATTCTGCAAAAGAAGAAAGAGATTAGACATAGGGGAGGGGAGGCGGACAACAAAACTACTACAACATTACCTCCAGAAGCGGAGAACCCTTCAGCGACAGGTTTACATTGAGTGAGTTGCGTTCCGCTCTCTCTTCATGCGCAGACACCGCCCCTGTTTCGGGACGATTTTCCGTACGCCATGCTTCGATACCTAGATGAGCGAAGCTTGGCCTTTCTGTTAGATTTGTTTAACAGGATCTGGGCAGAGAGTATCCTCCCAGACTCCTGGTGAATGGCTACTGCATTCGCTTTTCGCAAACTGGGAGAGATCACTCTACCCCGGCCGATTTCCGCCCAATCTCTTACCTCCCTGTTCAAGTTGATGGAGAAATTGGTAAATGTTAGGCTAGCTTTTTTTCTGGACAGCAGAGGCCACCTGTCTTAGGCACAGTGAGGTTTCTCCAAGTTCCGCTCCACTTCGGATGCTCTGCTCCGACTGGAAAAGGTCATCTGCGAGGCTTTCTTCGTAGACAGCACAACGCCACGGTGTTTTTCGATTTAGAGAAGGCCTATGATACCGACTGTCGATACGGTAAGATGGAGATGCCCCACATGATGTGGGGAGGGGAAGCCTCCCAATCTTTCTGAGTTTTGGCAAGATCGTCGATTCCGGGTACAGATAGTAGGGAGCTCTCTATGGCCTAATGAGGCAGACAAGTGTCCTCAGTGTCGCACTCTTTGTCCTGAGCATCAAGGATTTCTGGGCCATTGCGCAGCTATTTTTCCCATTGAGCTACCTCCCAATGCCACCAGTGTTTCACATCGCTTTTTAGCCTATTCGAATTGGGCACACTCCCGGGGCGCACCGCCATTAATACAGCCCATCCTTCCACCCTACTGCGACGACTGCGTTTTTTCCCATCAGACTTGGGCAGCAAGACGAGCAGCGTCGATACCCCTTGTGCATTGTACTTGTGTCGGGTTCGTGCATACAGACTTGTGGACTATCTGACTTTTTGGAGGTGGCTGGCCTCCTCCATTTTATTTGACCCTGTTTGCTGTTGGTCATATGATCGTATGCCGGGGAAAGCGCGCCTCATCCTAACGCCAGAGCGTAGTTCCTTCATGAATGCTTTTTTTTGTTCTTTTTATCCATTTGTTTTTTATTTTCATATAGCCTAGTATTCAGCTGAAACTTAATTACGGCGACTTATGCCCTTGGTGGCACTTAACCAGATGAGAAAAAAAAATGAAGATTTCTGTCTGGCTTACACAGTGCAATATACGTTTGTATCTGCCCGTCTATAATCTCTGTTGATTGCCAATAGTTCTAATCTTGTCCGCGGTCGATTGCGACGATACTTTTGCCGATGTGAGATGCAAACCATACCCTAAACCTTTTTGGTTAGGGCTAGGAAACTTCTAAGAGAGTTTGACACGGCTCTCTTGCCGATAGCGCCGCTGCTTCTGTCCAGGACGCTTCTGCTTGAATATCTTTTACAGAACGCTGGAGCTGTGTCATTGTATACGAATGCCTCCAAAGAGGGGGTTGGCTCTCAGGCCTCCTTCTCCCCTGTTTTTATCTGGCATGGCTCTTATGGGCGCTGTCTTCATGGCCCATCTGGTTGCAATACACTGCTCTGCACGGGAGAGTACGTGCCATGCCTCGTTTGGGGAGTGAATTGTAATTTATAGCAACTCGGAGCGTGCTGGATGCCCTGTGGGGCATTGGAATATCTGCCCTTCCTGGTTTGTACTATCCTATGAGTGCCAAACAGTCAGCACGGACTGGGCGACTTGACCAGCCTCTTTTGTCTTTCCCAATCTGACCACATGGCATGAATAAGCTTAGCCTTTCAGGCCGCATGGCAAACAAGATGTGAAATGCCACACAGGAATCTAAAGTTGTGTCATTGTACTCCTCATTGCCTTGATTAGCTTCAGGTCTTCTCCCCATCTCCCCACTCCTGGAACTGGACACACTCACAGGACAGCATTATTTGATGGAGCGCTTCCTTGAACCTTTGTCATGCATGCTTGTGGTCCCCCGGATGGATAAGGCACCTTTTGGTTAAATATCATAGTCTGGGGGAGCTTTGCATGCACTGCCTGTCTTGGTACTAGGGTGAGCGGAGATGGGTTTTACACTGTATTGTAAATTAATTGAATTTTCGGAGGAGGTAGGCTGCCTCTGTATTATTTAGTCTGGGTGTGTTGAGTGCTTCTTCAAGCTCGTGAGGGAGCAATCTTCCCTCTAGCACCTGTGGGGTGTTTTTTTGCTGTTGTTTTTTTACTGGTTAGGAATAGTCCATTGAACTTTTTTGTGAAGACTTTCTTTCCCTCCCTGACTATACATTTTAGTTGAATGTCTGGGAGAGGTTCACATTCAGTACCTGCCCAAGTTTCATGATAAGGATGGACTGGAGGTTGGGGCTACTGCTTGATTGGAGATGGGCTCCTGCCCGTCTCTTGTATTGTAGGTGGGCTCCTGCCCATCACTGATGAAACTTTTGCCTACATACTATAAATCTTTGGTTGTCTACAACCCTGGGGAAGGCACAACTTTCCTTAAATTCCTAGGCATGTCTTTTATTTTATTATTTTGTTTATTTATTTGTTGTTTTTGTTAAGTAGCTCAAAGAGAGGCTTATGTTTATAATTTAGTGGCTGTGCCCCCATTACATAGTACCAAAAGGGATTGTGAAGTTTGAAAAAAAATCATGAATCCTCTTAATATTATTTTGTTTTAGATTTTGCTTATTAGAGTTTGAAATCCTCAGAATATTTTACAACTCTTGTTTTTTGAATTAATTACCCTGATATCAACACTGTTGTAAAACACAGATATGAGTGAAATTGGTGTGGATGCTGAGCTGGGACACCCCTTGTCTTTTTAACCCCCACCAAGCCCCAGTCTTTTTTTTTTCATTGTGTCAAAAACCAAAAACTTAATTAGCAGTTTGTGATAAATAATTGGGTTTGGATAATTGATGAATTGTGGGCCGGCAGAGTTTTGGGGTGTATGCTCTGCCCCCTGAGGGAGTTAACTTCTCTCCGACAACTAAGCCTGCATTTTTTGCTCCCCCCCCTCATTTGTTGGTTTTCTCTTTGTTTTTTATCACCAGCCTCTCGGTAGGCTGAAGTAAACTTTTGGTGACTCATAGATTAAAAAAAAAATAATTATTTGCCATTTAATCATGTTAGTGATCATGTTAATGATCATTTGGCTCTCTAAATTGTTATGTTCAAGTAAATTTAGAACTTAGTGAATTTTCCTAATATTTTCAGAATTCATTATCGAGTTTCTGAGGGAATTAGGGAAAGCAGAAGATGAAACAAAACTGGGTAGTATTTCAGCCGAGATTTACAACCGTACATTAGCAAAACATCATGGGTGGATTATTGCAAAGACTGTCAGCGCTGTCTTATATTTAATGCCCACGAAAGAAGTTATCATAGACAAGGTCTGATTACAAACCAGTTCTCTGTTGTATTTTCTGAAATTACCACTTTTTTTGTGACTATTTGAGTATTTAATATTTTTTCCTTCTTAGGTAACTAGAGGAGACAACCAAATTCGCATGCAAAATGAAGCAGCTTTGCCTCAGGTCATTGAAGTTATGACATCTGTGTACTCTATCACACAAAAGCTTTTTGAAGATTATGATATATTGAATCTTTCTTAAATAACCATCCCATACTTCTATGCTATTTATTGGTAATGACTTTTAAAATTTACCTCGCTAGAAAATTTTTTAAAATTGTTAAAGTTGATTTTTGATTTTAGAGTATTTAAATTTGGGAACAATGATGATTGTTAAAGTTGCTAAACATCCTCTATTTCTTATAATTTTATCAACTCTGTGATCACTGTAATGATAAAAGTTATCTCTGAGAATATAAAAATTGTTTGATTGGGCTTTTTCACCTAGACTGTTTTAGTAGCTTTATGACTTTTAAATTTTTTTTTAACAAAATTAACTAAAATCAAACTTGGTGGTATCGATACCAGCACACTTCGCCCTTGATCGTACATGTGTGGAAATGATTCAGAGAAAGTTTCATCAATATCGGTCCATATTTTCTGGTAGCACAAAATGATTGTTTCTCTAGAGAAAACATCACAAAAGAGAGAAAAAGGCAGAAAACGGAAGATAATTTATTCAAAGATGAGGGTCAAAACATCAGCCAATAAGTCTCGGATCCCGGAAGAGCCCCTTCACCACCTCTTCGGCTGTCTTGGATGGCCTTGACCACCTTGGTCTTAAGCTGCTCCTTTGTCTTTTTCGGCCCCGTAAGAGGCGCGGCGATTTACCATCCTGGCCGCCGTGCTGACTGGATCCAGCGCTCCGTCCGCCCCCAGCTTAGCCTCTCTTCCTTCCTTCAGATAGCCTGTATTTCTTCCCTACTTCGTCGCTTTTCATACAACCTCTCCCACAACTTTCTCTGGTCAGCCTCTAATTTCACAGGGTAGATGCTGACCTTCTTCTCAGCCAACCGTCCCGGATCGGGGCTGAGGGGAGAGGGGACAATGTTCCCTAACCCCTGAGCTCCGGTTCGGAATGTGTTTTTTTTAACAACCTGCTTCTTTCCCACCCATACCTTCCTCACATCCCTTTTCCTCTCTTCACATTCTATCCATTTTTTGCCGCGTCTAAGGTGGAGCCGCCATGCCGATGGACTGCCAGGCCACCAGGCGGGAGGGGTGGTCCTGAATGGCGGCACCTGGCTCTGCCAGGCCTGTAAGCACCTCTTGCAGTGCGGGCAACTGCGAGAGGTACAAATAGGATCACCATGCCCAATGATGAGAAACATAAAAATCTCCCCTTAATTCCCCCTGTGTCACCAACGGAGCCGCCCTCGGGCAGCTCCACTGAAAAAATGGAGGTCCCCACCCCTGTGCTTGCGCAGGGGACCCTCCATATTTCTTTAACCGGAGAGGAGACTTACTCCTCTCCTACGCATATGGGTATAGGGGACTTCCCCCTCAACCCCTTCTCTGGAGGTGCTTTCGCGCACCTCTATTTCCAGCGGCAGTGCCTCCTTCTCTCTCTAAGGGGACTGCCAAGAAAGCCAGCAGGCAGCCTATTGCCGACCACCCCTCATTTAAGCGGCTTGGTAGGGCAAACCCCGTTAGGGGGAAGAGACCCCGTAAGGGGCGCGGCGATTTGCCATCCTGGCCGCCGTGCTGACAGGATCCAGCGCTCCGTCCGGCCCTAGCTTAGCCAATCTTCCTTCCTTCAGATAGCCTGTATTTCTCCCCTACTTCGTCCCTTTTCATACAACCTTTCCCAAAACTTTCAATGGTCAGCCTCTAATTTCACAGGGTAGATGCTGACCTTCTTCTCAAGCCAACCGTCCCGGATCGGGGCTGAGGTGGAAGGGGACAATGTTCCCTAACCCCTGAGCTCCGGTTCGGGATGGGTTTTTTTTAACAACCTGCTTCTTTCCCACCCATACCTTCCTCACATCCCTTTTCCTCTCTTCACATTCTATCCATTTTTTGCCGCGTCTAAGGTGGAGCCGCCATGCCGATGGACTGCCAGGCCACCAGGCGGGAGGGGTGGTCCTGAATGGCGGCACCTGGCTCTGCCAGGCCTGTAAGCACCTCTTGCAGTGCGGGCAACTGCGAGAGGTACAAATAGGATCACCATGCCCAATGATGAGAAACATAAAAATCTCCCCTTAATTCCCCCTGTGTCACCAACGGAGCCGCCCTCGGGCAGCTCCACTGAAAAAATGGAGGTCCCCACCCCTGTGCTTGCGCAGGGGACCCTCCATATTTCTTTAACCGGAGAGGAGACTTACTCCTCTCCTACGCATATGGGTATAGGGGACTTCCCCCTCAACCCCTTCTCTGGAGGTGCTTTCGCGCACCTCTATTTCCAGCGGCAGTGCCTCCTTCTCTCTCTAAGGGGACTGCCAAGAAAGCCAGCAGGCAGCCTATTGCCGACCACCCCTCATTTAAGCGGCTTGGTAGGGCAAACCCCGTTAGGGGGAAGAGACCCCGTAAGGGGCGCGGCGATTTGCCATCCTGGCCGCCGTGCTGACAGGATCCAGCGCTCCGTCCGGCCCTAGCTTAGCCACTCTTCCTTCCTTCAGATAGCCTGTATTTCTCCCCTACTTCGTCCCTTTTCATACAACCTTTCCCAAAACTTTCAATGGTCAGCCTCTAATTTCACAGGGTAGATGCTGACCTTCTTCTCAAGCCAACCGTCCCGGATCGGGGCTGAGGTGGAAGGGGACAATGTTCCCTAACCCCTGAGCTCCGGTTCGGGATGGGTTTTTTTTAACAACCTGCTTCTTTCCCACCCATACCTTCCTCACATCCCTTTTCCTCTCTTCACATTCTATCCATTTTTTGCCGCGTCTAAGGTGGAGCCGCCATGCCGATGGACTGCCAGGCCACCAGGCGGGAGGGGTGGTCCCAAATGGCGGCGCCTGGCTCTGCCAGGCCTGTAAGCACCTCTTGCAGTGCGGTCAACTGCGAGAGGTGATGAGCGGTTGCATCCCGTAATAAAAAGAGGGTCACCATGCCCAATGATGATTCCAACCAAAAAAAAACATTTAACTCCCCCTGTAAAAACGACGGAGCCGATCTCGGGCAGCTCCACAGAAAAAAATGGAGGTTCCCCCATCCCCCTCCTGTGCTTCCGCAGGGGACCCTCCATATCTCTTCAACCGGAGAGGAGGCTTACTCCTCTCGTATGCTTACGGGTGTAGGGGACTCCCCCTCACCCCCTTCTCTGGAGGTGCTTTCGGGCACCTCCCTCTTACCAGCGGCAGTCCCCTCTGTTCTTTCCAAGGGGACTGCCAAGAAAGCCAGCTGCTCCACATCGAAGCGGCTCGGTAGGGCAAACCCCTTTAGGGGGAAGAGGGAAGCCAGGCCCATTCGGTCGCTTCCCTCAAAAGAGCTGCTGGCAAGAATATTGCACCTTGCCCGGGGCAAGGCCCATGCCTCCCCACACAAGACTAGTGACGATACTGCCAACGGGACCTGCGATGTCTTGGGGGGGGGGGGGGAAGGATGGCCAACTGGAGGCCCCCCCTGAGATAGACATGGTCCTTGAGGAAACCCAGCCTCAGACGGTAGGGCCTTCCATGGGGGGGAATCCGGGCTCGGCGCCAAGCACCGAACCCGAATCCACCCCTATGCAAGGTCCTCTTCAAACGGCTGCGGTTTCCGAAGCCGTACAATGAGGGAAGGGGGCTCCTCCGACCGGTGCCACCACGACTACCAGGAACTTCTCCATTTCGGAGAATGACCTGGCTGAGGCTGGTCCATCTGGCCTAGGGGCTCCTTCCGGCGGAGGTGAAAAGCGGGTTCATTCCCCGCCCTCCTCTCCATCCGCGGGGGCTACGGGGACGGTTGGGTCTGCTGCCACTTTGGCAAGCGACCAAGCCAAGATCGGCACATCCGGCCCCTCTCCTCCATCTGGTGCGGAGCCCCTGACTAAGACGAAAAGTGCACAGGGCGGAGCCTCGATGACATCGGGGCCCCTCATTCAGAGGTTACCTGGCGTTTTCGAGCCCGCTGGCTTCAAACGCTTCCTCGTTATTCGCTCCACTGATGGCACCATGTTTGCCAAGGGCATCATGATCCATCAGAGGAGAGGATTAGCTAGTGCAATTGGTAGAGAGCCGAAGGTGACCCGTTTCTCGGACGGGAGCCTTCTGGCGAATCCCGCCGAGGCGGCCAAGATAAGTGCTCTTCGGACACTTCATGGCACCCCGGTGTGTCTGTGACGCCACACTCTACCATGAATTTGTGAAAGGAGTAGTTTATGCGAGGGAACTCGTTGACTACTCCATTGAGGACATCACCTTAGAGCTGGCCAACTATGGGGCGGTCAAAGTCGAACGTGTGATGAGAAAACAGGGAGGGGCCTCGAGACCCACCCCTACACTCTTCGTCACGTTCGACAGTGACAAGCTCCCTGAGTCGGTGCGTGCCGGTTGGTACCGCTACCGCGTGAAGGCATTTGTGCCGCTGCGATGCTATTACTGTCACCTCTTCGGCCATACAAATCGTTCTTGTAGACGTGAAAAGTCGGGGTAACTAGAAGTTTGTGTAAATTGCTCCAAGGCCGCACACGATAAGTCTAAATCGTGTGTAGCCAAGTGTGTCAATTGCGGAGAGCCGCACCCCGCTTTTTTCGAATCAATGTGGTGCATATCTCTTTAAGAAAGAAATCCTGACCGTTCAGGCTCAGGATCGACTCTTATTCCGCGAGGCAAAGGACTTTGTCCTTGCGCCTCCCGCTCTGCCTGGGACGTCATATGCCTCAATAGTTAGAAAGGCACCCTCTGCACCTGACCCATCCAGGACAACGAGCACGGTTGTTTCCGCGCCCATTTGGAGCTCTACTCAATCCGGTCGCTGCCCTGGTAAAGCTGGCAGCAAAAAGTGTTCATACCCTGCCCCGGCTAAAACCAGGGCTCCCCCCTCTTTCCCCAGCGTGACCGTTTTCCGTAAGGCGAAACGTCCGCGCTCCTCCACCGAGTCGTTAGACTCACAGGAGGCAACACCCCTGAAGTTGGTCTCCAGGCCATCTTCTGGGGTTCCTAAAGCTGTCCCCCGAAAGGAGCTTCGGCTCCTTCGCCCACGCTTAGTGGTGGGCTGAGTGGCTCGGAGACGGTGGTTCCTTGAAAAGAGGGCCCCCCCGCCTCCGAAGCCGCAACTGGGAGGAGTTGCGGAGGCTCGTCTCGTCCCGTTTCCCGTTAGCTATTTTTCTGCAGGAGAGCATGCTAGGCGCATGCGCCCTGCCCACCCTCCCGGGGTGTTGGGGTCTTGCAACCCCACCACTACGGGATGGCCGGGCTGGGGGATGCGCGGTTTACACCTGGCATGATCTCTCCGTTCTTCCTTTCTCTTTAGATACCTCCTTTCAGGCAGTGGCTCTGCAGCTGCACCTGGATAGGAGGTATACTATCATTTCTGCGTACATTCCACCGTCAGCTGACTTCGACGCGGGGGGCTTCCTCCGCGTCGTGGCACCGTTGCCGAGGCCCTTTCTCTTGCTTGGACTTCTGAATGGCAGGCATCCTCTCTGGGAAGATTACTCAATAAATCCCAGGGGACAAGTCCTTGCTGATCTGATCGAAGAGCTTGAGATAGGTGTCCTAAACGTGGATGAGTTTACGCATCACTGTCCGAGAACCGCTTCATTTTCTTGCCTTGCCCTATCTTTGTGCTCTTCGGATGCACAGCCTGATTTTGATTGCGGGGTGGTCGATGACCTCCATGGTAGTTATCACTTTCCCATTCAAATATCATTTTCAGGGCAACTGCCGCCTGAGAGCCCAACTCGGTGGTGCTTGGCTCGGACGAAGTGGTCTTCATTTCAGGAAATGCCTGAATTCTCTTTGTCAGTCGAGGAGTCTAGGTCGGTAGATGAGGCCGTTAAGTTCTTCTCCGGCAACCTCATCGCCGTGGGCCTCTCTACTATTCCTAGGACGTCTGGCTGTTTTGCACGCCGACCACTCCCATGGTGGTCGGCCGAGTGTGAGACGGCCCTCAAACAGAAGCGTTATGCCTACATGCGCTATAAGCGCCGCCCGAACGATTTCACTGTCGCTGAATTTCGTCGGGCTAGGGCTAGGTTCCGGTATATTTCGAAGCACGCCCGCCGCTCTTCTTGGCGGGCATACGTGTCTTCACTTAAGGGGAAGACCCCTTTAGCTGAGGTGTGGAAGCGAGTCAAAAGGATTCGGGGCAAGTTCTCGCAGGACCCCCCTCCCGTTCTCCAGCAGAATGGGACCGCAATCTCGGACCCCGCGTCCGTGGCGGAATCCTTAGCGACCGCTTTTTCCGCATTCTCTAGCCGTGATGCTGCTCCGCCAGCATTCAATGCACGTCGTGATGTCGCGGAAGGCCGCCGGCTGGACTTTACCTCCAGAGGCGGAGAACCCTTCAACGACAAGTTTACTGTGAGTGAGTTGCGTTCCGCTCTCGCTTCGTGCGCGGACACCGCCCATGGTCCGGACGATGTCCCGTACGCCATGCTTCGACACCTGGGTGAGCGAGGCATGGCCTTTCTGTTAGATTTGTTCAACAGGATCTGGGTGGAAGGTCTTCTCCCAGACTCCTGGCGAATCGCTACTGTGCTCGCCTTTCGCAAGCCGGGGAGAGATCACTCTACTCCGACCGGTTTCCGCCCAATCTCTCTAACCTCTTGCGTGTGCAAGTTGATGGAGAAATTGGTAAATGTTAGATTAGCCTATTTCCTGGACAGCGGAGGCCATCTGTCTTCTGCGCAGTGCGGCTTCCGTAAGTTCCACTCCACGTCGGATGCTCTGCTCCGACTGAAAAACGCCGTCTGCGAGGCTTTCCTTCGTAGACAGCACTACGCCACGGTGTTTTTCGATCTGGAGAAGGCCTATGATACCGCATGGCGATACGGTATCATGGAGACTCTCCACACGATGGGGGCGAGGGGACGCCTCCCAATGTTTATATCTGAATTTTTTAGAGATCGTCGATTCCGCGTACGGGTGGAGGGAACCCTCTCCGGCCCAAAGGAGCAGGAAGAGGGTGTCCCGCAGGGAAGTGTCCTCAGTGTCACACTCTTTGCCCTGAGCATCAACGGCATCACCTCGGTGTTGCCGGAAGATGTTCTCGCTACGCTCTACGTGGACGACCTTTCGATCTCTTTTGGCGCGGCCCAGATGCCAACTCTGGACCGTCGACTCCAACAGGCATTGAACCGCGTCTCTCGCTATGCCGAAGCGCACAGGTTTCGGTTTTCTTTGGTTAAGACTAAGGTGGTGCACTTCTGCCGCCATCCACGGCTTCACCCCGACCCAGATTTGTTTCTTAATGGGGTGCGCCTGGATGTGGTTGAGTCGCACCGTTTCCTTGGTCTTGTATTCGACCGACGCCTCACCTGGGAGGCTCATATTCGCAGCCTTAGGGTCTCTTGTACCCGCGCCATGGACATTCTCCGTTCCGTGACGTTCAGCGCTTGGGGCGCTGATAGGGCTACCGCCTTACTTTTTTATCGATCCTTTGTTCGCTCGAAGCTCGACTACGGATGCGAGTTTTATGCATCCGCAGCCGAGCGTTTATTGCGGAAGGTGGATTCGATCCACCACACCGGCCTTCGCCTTGCGACCGGTGCCTTCCGCACTTCCCCCATTGAGAGCCTGTTGGTCGATGCTGGGGAGATGCCACTCGCTCTGCGCCGCGTGCAGTGCATCACTCGCCTGTACGCGCGAGCCCGGCGCCTCCCTCAGTCGCCAACAGCTCTCACTGCATCCGCAGCTGATCTCGATGGTGCCTATGCCGCCGAGAGACGCCAGTCATACCCTAAGCCCTTTGGGTTTAGGGCCAGGAAACTCCTTCGAGAGGTAGATATAGCTCTCGGGCCGGTGGCGCCCCTGGTTCTACCCAGGACGCCACCCTGGAGGGTACCACATTTGGCTATTTGTCGCCACGCCTCTGCTCCCAAAGCTTGTACTGCGCCGGGAGTATTGCGTTCGACCTTTTTGGAGCACACATCGCGTCACGCTGGTACCGTGCCAGTGTATACGGATGGCTCCAAGTCCCAAGAGGGGGTCGGCTTCCACGCCGTTTCCCCTCTGTTTGAAGTCAGCGGGGCTCTACCAGGCGCTGCGTCTGTCTTCACGGCCGAGCTGGTGGCAATACACCACTCGGTACGGGAGATTACGCGACGTGCCCGGTTCGGAGACCGGATTGTGATCTATAGCGACTCACAAAGCGCCCTGAGTGCTCTCGGGGCATTGGAATCTCCGCATCCCCTGGTTCGCGAAGTCCGTGACGCCACGGTTTTGGCGAGCCGGGCAGATGTCGAGATTATCTTCTGCTGGGTTCCTGGACATGTAGGAATTGCGGGGAATGAGCGCGCCGATGAGGGCGCCAAAGAGTCCGCGAGGACTCTGGGACCGGACCAGCGTTTTGCTCTTCCTCACACCGACTACATGGCAGGAATACGGGCAGTTCTTCGGACTGCTTGGCAAAGAAGATGGGAGACGGTCGAAGGGAACTTTAAGTTGCGCGCCATTGCGCCGCGACTGTTCAATGGACCTATCCCCCAATGCCGCGGCGGCTTCAGGTTGCTTTCTGTCGTCTCCGAATCGGACACACTCGTGTGACGCATCGCTATCTGGTGGAGCGCTCGCCTGCGCCCTACTGCAACGACTGCGTCGTCCCCCAGACTGTTCGGCACATTCTTGTCGAATGTCCCAGTCTGGGTGATCTTCGCGCACGACACCTGTCCCGGTACCGGGATGGGCGGGGTCGCTACCGCCTGTCCCTTGTACTCGGGACGAGTGCGTGCACTTTGACTGGTGGACTTGCTGACTTTTGGGGGGAGGCCGGCCTTCTCCCTATTATTTAAGCAAGGTTTGTGTTTTGTTTTGTTTTTTGTTTGTTTTTTCCTTTGGTTGCATGCTCCTGCGCCGGGGGGACCTCTCCCCGACGCACCAGCTTGCTTCCTTTCCCCATTTTGGGTGTTTTGTTTTGTTTTTTTCTTTAATTTTATTTTAAAGTAGCCTAGAACTAGGCCAGTTTTAATACGGCGACTAATGCCCAAGTAGGCAGTCGCCAGATGAGCTCTTAAAAAAAAAAAAAAAAAAAAAAATCTCCAGGAGAATGGGCCCGCAATCTCGGACCCCGCGTCCGTGGCGGAATCCTTCGCGACTGCTTTCTCTGCATTCTCTAGCCGGGATGCTGCTCCGCCAGCATTCAATGAACGTCGTCATGTCGAGGAAGGCCGCCGGCTGGACTTTACCTCCAGAAGTAGAGAACCCTTCAACGACAGGTTTATTGTGAGTGAGTTGCGCTCTGCTCTTGCTTCGTGCGCGGACACCGCCCATGTCCCGGACGATGTCCCCTACGCCATGCTTCGACACCTGGGTGAGCGAGGCATGGCATTTTTGTTAGATTTGTTCAACAGGATCTGGGTGGAGGGTCTTCTCCCAGATTCCTGGCGAATCGCTACTATGCTCGCCTTTCTCAACCTGGGGAGAGATCACTCTACTCCGACCGGTTTCCGCCCAATCTCTCTAACCTCTTGCCTGTGCAAGTTGATTGAGAAATTGGTAAATGTTAGATTAGCCTTTTTCCTGGACAGCGGAAGCCATCTGTCTTCTTCACAGTGCGGCTTCCGCAAGTTCCACTCCACGTCGGATGCTCTGATCCGACTGGAGAATTCCATATGCGAGGCTTTCCTTCGTAGACAGCACTACGCCACGGTGTTTTTCGATCTGGAGAAGGCCTATGGTTCCCAATGGAGATACGGTATCATGGAGACTCTCCACACGATGGGGGTGAGGGGACGCCTCTCAATGTTTCTATCTGAATTTTTGCGAGATCATTGATTCCGCGTACGAGTGGGGAGAGCCCTCTCCGGCCCAAATGAGCAGGAAGAGGGTGTCCCGCAGAGAAGTGTCGTCAGTTTCACACTCTTTGCCCTGAGCATCAACGGCATCACCTCGGTGCTGCCAGAAGATGTTCTCGCTACGCTCTACGTGGACGACCTTTCGATCTCTTTTCGCGCGGCCCAGATGTCGACTCCAACATGCATTGAACTGCATCTCTCGCTATGCCGAAGCGCACAGGTTTCGGTTTCCTTTGGCCAAAACTAAGGTGGTTCACTTCTGCCGCCATCCACGGCTCCACGCTGACCCAGATTTATTTCTGGATGTGGTTGAATCGCACCGTTTTCTTGTTCTTGTATTTGACCGACGCCTCACCTAGGAGGCTCATATTCGCAGCCTTAAGGTCTCTTGTACCTACGCCATTGATATTCTCCGTCCCGTGACGTTCAGCGCTTGGGGCGCTGATAGGGCTACTGCCCTACTTTTTTATCGATCCTTTGTTCGTTCGAAGCTCGACTACGGATGCGAGTTTTATGCATCCGCAGCCGAGCGTTTATTGCAGAAGGTGGATTCGATCCACCACACCGGCCTTCGCCTTGCAACTGGTGCCTTCCGCACTTCCTCCATTGAGAGCCTGTTGGTTGATGCTGGGTAGGTGCCACTCGCTCTGCGCCGCGTGCAATGCATTACGCGCGAGTACGGCGCTTCCCTCAGTCGCCAACAGCTCATTGCATCCGCAGCTGATCTCGACGGTGCCTATGCCGCAGAGAGGTGCCAGTCATACCCTAAGCCCTTTGGGTTTAGGGCCAGTAAACTCCGAGAACTAGGTATAACTCTCGGGCCGGTGGCGCCCCTGGTTTTGCCCAGGACGCCACCCTGGAGGGTACCACATTTGGCTATTTGTCACCACGCCTCTGCTCCCAAAGCTTGTACGGCGCCGAGAGTATTGCGTTCGACCTTTTTGGAGCACACCACGCGTCACGCTGGAACCGTGCCAGTGTATACGGATGGCTCCAAGTCCCAAGAGGGGGTCGGCTTCCACGCCGTATCCCCTCTGTTTGAAGTCACCGGGGCTCTGCCAGGCGCTGCGTCTGTTTTCCCGTCGAGCTGGTGGCAATACACCATTCGGTACGGGAGATTACGCGACGTGCCCGGTTCGGAGACCGGATTGTGATCTATAGCGACTCACAAAGCGCCCTGAGTGCTTTCGGGGCATTGGAATCTCCGCATCCCCTGGTTCGCGATATCCGTGACGCCACGGTTTTGGCGAGCCGGGCAGATGTCGAGATTATCTTCTGCTGGGTTCCTGGACATGGAGGATTTGCGGGGAATGGGCGTGCCAAAGAGTCCGCGAGGACTCGGCAACCGGACCAACGTTTCGCTCTTCCTCACACCGACTACATGGCAAGAATACGGGTAGCTCTTCGGACTGCTTGGCAAAGAAGATGGGAGACGGTCGAAGGGAACTTAAAGGGGCGTGCCATTGCGCCGCAACTGTTCCCATGGACCTATCCCCCAATTCCGCGACGGCTTCAGGTCGCTTTCTGTCTTCTCCGAATCGGACACACTCTTTTGACGCATCGCTATTTGATGGAGCGCTCGCCTGCGCCTCTTGCGACGACTGCGTCGTCTTCCAGTTTCGGCACATTCTTGTCGAATGTCCCAGTCTGGGTGATCTTCGCGCACGTTACCTGTCCCGGTACCGGGATGGGCGGGGTCGCTACCGCCTGTCCCTTGTACTCGGGACGAGTGTGTGCACCATGACTGGTGGACGGATAGACTTTTGGAGTAGGTCGACCTTCTCCCTTGTATTTAACTAGTTGTTTTTTGTTATTGTTATTTGTTTTGTTTTTTTTGTAGGTCGTAGGCTCCTGCGCCGGGGAGAGGGAGACCTCCCCTCGACGCCGGAGCTTGCTCCCTGATTGTTATCCCTTTTTATTGTTGTTTCTGTTAAAATTTGTATTTTAAAGTAGCCTAGAACTAGGTTGTTTGTTTGCGGCGACTTATGCCCAAGTAGGCAGTCGCCAGACAACCCCTTTAAAAAAAAATTCAAACTTAACTTCACCGACCAATGAGGACAAGATATCTACTATGGTATCCAGCCGCCCACATAATATCCTCCATTTTACAATGAAATTAATTGTCAAGGCGTTCTTCCCACGAGGGAAGAACTAAAAGTTTTTTTGATGACTCTTCACTTGGCTGTCATTTGCTTTAGGAAAACAAACTGGGTACACGGCCTTTTCCGGTGTTATCCAGTATTCGTATTTTCAACTCTTATGTATTGCTCCTGTCGGGGGCTAGTCTCATGGTAGGGTGTCAGTTATAGTTTCGTCATCTCACCATTATATCTTCCCCCTCACTTCACACTACCCTCCAAGCTGTTGCCGTGAGGGTTTTGCTTACTGTTTGCTCTATTTACCTCCTTCCTTCTTCAGCATTTTCAAGACCCGACCTTTTAGAACTTTTAGATCAGTTGCCTTCCCAGTTTTTATTACTCGGCGATTATAATGCCCGTCACCCATATTGGGGCGACATCACTCGGAATGTCAAATGCAGTGTTTTAGAGTCTGACTTTCTTTGCATTTTAAACACCGGCAATTTTATCTCTTATGTCCAGACGGATTCTTTTAGTTGTGTTGACCCCTCTCTGTTTCCCGCTTTGCTTCATTGATTTTCGATGGTCAGCCCTTGATGACCTCCATGGGAGTGACCACTTCCCTATTGTCTTGTCGGCCGTTCCTCCTAGCCCGCATACAACTATGCCTTTTAAGTGGGACTTAGGCCATGCTGATTGGGAAGGCTTCCGAGAGGCATCTTTCACAGGTGCCTCCTTGGTGACCTTTAATGATGTGGACGTGGCAGTGGCGTACGTCACATAGATTATCTACAACGCAACCACACAGACCATTCCACGGAGGTGATGCGTAATGGGTCGCTCAACCTTGCCTTGGTGAACCTCGGAGTGTGCGACAGTCGTCAAAAACTACAGGTTATCTCACCCGATTCCGACAGAACTCAACCTTGTGCAATAAGGTTGACCGAAACCAAGCTCGGGCGCTTCCCCAAAGAACCCTTTGTCAGGCTCGCCGAACTTCATCGCGCCGCTATGTTTCATCATTTTCCACTATGCCCCTTACCGGACAAATCTGGAAGAGGATTTAACAAGATCCGGTGTTGTTATGCCGGCCATAATACCCCAACACTCAATTTACAGGGATCCTTAGTGAATGACAGCCCGGTGGTTAGCAATGCCTTGGCCGACCACTTTCGATTCATCAGCAGTGTCCGCCGCTACAATAAGGCTTTTCTAGCCTATAAATCAACCGAAGAGTTCAATCCTCTTAATTTTACTACAAACTCTAACCTTCCGTATAATGCCTTATTCTCCATCCACGAGTTGCGTGCTGCATTGTCCCTTTGTAGATCTACTCCTGGCCTTGACGGGACCCATTTTGATATGATTTGGCACCTCCATTCGCACTCTGTCATTTTCTTCTTGCCTTGTATAACCTTATACCGGTAAAGGGTTTTTACCCATCATCATGGCGCGTTGGGATTGTCCTTTCCTTTGTCAAACCGGGCAGTGACGGGTTGGGTGCAGATCACTACCAGATGCCTTAGTAAGTTGCTAGAGAAGATGGTGCGCCAGAACTGGTTCACAGAAACCATTCACTCACTATCTCCATTTCAGTGCGGTTTTCGCAAGGGTCATAGTACCCTTGACCTCTTAATACGTTTCGAGGGATCGGTCCGGAAAACTTTCTCGTAAAAGCACCGAGTCTTGGCCATAATTTTCGACATTGAGAAAGCCTACGATACACCATGGAGATACAGAGTCTTAAAGCAACTATACGTTTGGGGTATGATAGGTCTTTTATTCAGTTTCTTAGCATCTCGATCCTTTATGGTGCGTTTTGAAGACGCCAACTCCGACCTGCAACCCCCAAATGAGGGAGCTCATCAGGGCAGCGTTTTAAGTTTTTATGTTTCGTATTTGCGATCAATGATATTTCCTGTCCCAGAGGGTGTAAACGCGACCTTGTTCGTCGATGACTTAGCACTCTACTTTTCCTCGCCTTCCATTAGCAGCGCGTCGGCTGCAACTGGCAGTTGATCCGGTATCGAAAAGTGCACAACTTAGGGGATTTCGCATTTCCACGAGCAAAACTAAGGCAACTTATCTCGACCGGGGTAGAGGGGCTCTTGTTCCGCCACCTATCTTCCTACAAGGTGTAGACATAAGAGTTCGTCTCTGAGTTTCCTTTTCTGGGCGTAGCTCTTGATTTCAAAATATCCTGGTTACCACAGCTACGCCATCTAGACATTTTGAAAGTCCTCTCCCACAAGTCGTGGAGCAGTGATCATTAATCACTGTGATCACTATACACTGCCCTCGTCCAATCCAAATTGGACTATGGGTGCTAAATTTACTTCTCGGCCATCCCCCTCATCCCTTAAAATGCTGAACCCCATTCGCAACCTCGGAGTTAGTCTTTCCAGTGGAGCCTTCCGCACTTCTCCCGTCAACAGCATTTACCATGAGAGTGGGTTGCTCTCCTTGCCATATCATCGACTCCAGATCTGCATGCGATACCACGGTTATGTGCAGCAGGCCCCTGTTTCAGAGGTTTACAGATGCCTGTATGCTGCCGAATCAACGGCGGCATTCAATAGGTTGCCGTCTCTACCCCTACCATTAAACCTCCGGATAGATCATCTCTAACCTGGGTGCTCTAAGGGTCCTTGCCGACCCTTAGTTAGCGTGCTTCAACTCCCACAGTTTGTACCAGGATGTGGAGCCTGGATAAGTCGTCCGTGGACCCTTTTTTCCTTAAGAACCTGTTCCTCGATCATGCGACCTCACATATATAACACTGCCCGATATACACGGATGGTTCCAAGTTAGAGTGGTGTGGGTGCGGCAGACACTTACTTAGTCACAAAAATCTGCAACTGGCTGGTCCAGAATGCGTCCCGATATCGAGTTCTATTTTGTTGGGTCCCCGGGCATGTAAGGGTCTTGGGCAACGAGAGGGCCGTTCAGCTTTAGATAGAGGAGGGTAGGAAAAGGGGCAAAGAAAAAATAGGAGCGTAGACGAGTTGCGAACAGCTGCCCGCGTCACTGGACCACTGTTAGTCAGCGGTGAACCCACTCGGCCATCCTAAGCCTCAAGAAGACTCATTTAAGCCGCTCACCTGCACTTCTCGTACGCTACGGAGCGTATTTTGAAGAAATGAAGAGAACCCGTTTAAAAATGTTAGCCAAGGGCTAACGCTCCCCCTCCCGGATCTGGGCACCATTGTGGATAGAGGAGAGTCGGGAAAGGGGCAAAGAAAAAATAATAGTGTAGGCGAGTTGCGAACAGCTTCCCGCGGCGCTGGACCACTGTTAGCTAGCGTCGAATCCATCGGCTATCTTGACTCTCTTTCAAAAAAAAACTCAGTCAAGCGAAGCTTTTAAGACGCTCGCCTGCACTTCTCGTACGTTACACAGCCTATTCTGTGTCCCCGGATAACGGCACTGCCTTTTCAAGATTTTCCCTATATAAGAAAATATATTCTTTTCAGTTGTGGCAGGACAAATGTGATGGGTGATCATCATTTAAATCTCTGAGTTGTCGAGAATAACGACATTTTTTTTTGAGGGAGCTCATCTGGCGACTGCCTGCTTGGGCAGAAGACGCCGTACACGACACAGCCTACTACTAGGCTATATTAAGAACGAACACAAAAATAAGAAAACAAATAAAAATATGTAGGTAATAAATAACAACGCTAAAAAAAATAACAAAAAAAACAACAACGCAGGAAGGAGTTTAAGTTAAAGATAAAACAAGGTGGCAGCCGCCCAATCCTAATGGATTCTCATTGGCAGCACTGTTAGAACTGGGTCGTCCAAGAAGAGGCGTGGGAAACACAATAAAAATGTAAAAAAGCAATGGTTTAGAAGAACAGCACAACACACACTTAAATTACAGGCATACATCACACATCCTAAAAACAAGAGTGGCTGGGGCAATAAACAAATGACATGCGCCAGCCGCACGGGAGGGCGCAAGGCAAAAGATAAACAATAAACCTAAACACAAAAATGGAAAGACGGTTGATAAAAATGTAAGTGGGGAGGACGACCAAAGAGAGTCCTCTGTTAAAAGAAAGTGAAGTGGAGCAGGGTGGGTGGCGACGCCAGAAAGGGTAGGAAAGCAAGAATTTCAAAGAGAAGCAGATCGAGGACAAACTACTAAGATGTGAGCCACATACAGCTCGCCACCGCAACAGGGGCAACTCGACCTCCACCCGAAACTAAATAGCCATGGGTGAGTAGCGTCTGCCCAATTCGCAAACGGCAAAGAGCAACCTCCCAAGATCGGAGTCGCTGAGAGCTAGAGGACCAGGGACGGACAGAGCGTTTAATAGGGAACAGCTTAGAAAGAGGGAGGAGGGGGGGGGGCGAATCCCACTCTATCTGCCATAAACGAAAGATATGCGCCTTGATTAAGGGTTAGGAATCCCCAAAGGGCAGATGAGTGGGAGCCGAACGGCCGCCTCGTTGCCCGGGACCCTAACATGAGCCGGAGCCCAACAAAACGCCCCCCTATAAATGCCTCCCAAAGAATTGATGGATAAAATCAAATTAAAAGTCAAAAGAATGGCTGTCAACTGCAGTAAAAACGGATGCTACAGGAAGGAGAACGGACCGAAGGGACTCCGTAGAGGACACCGCGGCCGCCTCAGCACCGAGGTCTGACTTCGAGCCGTCAGTATAGATGAGGCGCATGAGAACACGCATGTTCAAGAAGCAGGCGGTTTAATAGACAGGGGTCAGTAGGCCCTTTATCGAAATGCCCCAAAGAAGTACAGACCTCTGGAGGGCGAACGCTCCAACACATAGATTGTGGGAATAGGAGGGCCAACACCCAGGGAGGAGAGTTAGTCCCCAACCCGGAGCCCCAGAGGCCGGGGTAGAGATGGCCGCCGATCAAAAGAGGACGGGGCAAAAAGGCACTCATGGACTGGGAATGAAGGGTACTGCTGAACACGAAACAGGGATCGTAGGCATACCTGCATGCCGGTGATATTGCAAGGGAAGAATGCCACCGTCCATAAAGAGGCTAGGGATAGGCGAGGTGCGAAAAGCTCAACTACTAAGACGGGCTCTAAGCGAACGAACCGAGTCGAGTAACTTAAAGCCCGAATGAGATTGAAGAGTACACCTGACAACCGTAGTCCAGCCGGGATTGAACCAGCGCCGAATGAAGCAACCACACGGTGTGCCTATCACGGTGTGCTTCGGGATAAAACCCGAAGCAAATCCATAGCCTTCGAACTGAAAGCCCTCAATCGACGCAAATGGGGCACCCAAGTGAGCTCATTATAAAGTGTTTAACCCAAGAACTTAAAAACAGGGACATACTCAATCGCCGTGACGTCCAAGAAGAGGGGAGGGGGACTAAGGACCCCATGGCCCTGATAAAAATGCATGGCCTTCGTTTTCGTGACCGGAAACCCTTGGACACGACCCGACATGGCATCAATTGCCAGCCGTAATGAGCGGGCAGCCGAAGGCAAGCAGGGAGATTATCAAGACGACGCCAAGTCATCCACGAAGAGAAAAGCCGAAACCCCCTCCGGAAGAGTGGACACGAGACTATTAATGACAACGGCGAAACATGTTACACTTAAATCACACCCCTGGGAAACACCCTCCTCTTGAACCCGCAAGCCTGAGAAAGCATCCCTAATATGAACCTTAAAATAACGGGGCGATAAAAATTCTTGAATAAAAACCGGCAAAAAGCCCCTCATACCCCAATCATTTAACTGACGTAAAACACCATATCTCCAGGTGGTATCGTAGGCCTTCTGAATGTCGAAGAACACGGCAAAGAAATGATGCCTGAAGAAAAAAGCGCGTAAAATAGTCTTCCAAACGGATGAGGTGGTCAAGAGTACTACGGCCGCTGCGAAAATCACATTGAAATGGAGACAGGAGCGAGTTGGACTCCAAAAAAGAAGTAAGGCGAACTTGAACAATCCTCTAAAATACTTACTGAGGCAGCTCGTAAGAGCAATCGGGCGATAGTGACTGGAGTCCAAACCGTCACTCCTGGGCTTGAGAAAGGGCATAACAACCCACACAAGTTGTAAAGGTTACCAAAAATAACTGAGTGGGAATGGTGACAACGAAGAAATTCGTAGTGGATGCAATCATCACCGGCAGAGGTGGAGCCACAGTGAGAGAAAGCATCCCGCAACTCATAGACAGGATTTTTTATTTTTTTTCAAGGGGCTATCTGGCGACTGCCCACTTGGGCATAAGCCCCCGCAAACAAAAAGCCCAGTTATAGGCTACTTAAAATAAAAATTTTAACAGAAACAACAATAAAAGGGGATAACAATCAGGAAGCAAGCTCCAGCGTCGGGAGGAGGTCCCCCTCCCCCCGCGCAGGAGCCTGCACCCTACAAAAAAACAAAACAAACAATAAAAAAAAAAACAAGTTAAATACAAGGAAGAAGGCCGGCCTCCTCCCCAAAGTCAACAGGTCCATCAGTCATGGTGCACGCACTCATCCCGAGTACAAGGAACAGGCGGTAGTGACCCCGCCCATCCCGGTACCGGGACGGATAACGTGCGCGAAGATCACCCAGACTGGAAAATTCGACAAGAATGTGCCGAACAGTCAGGGGGACGACGCAGTCGTCGCAATAAAGCACAGGCGAGCGCTCCATCAAATAGCGATGCGTCACACTAGTGTGTCCGATTCAGAGATGACAGAAAGCGACCTAAAGCCGTCGCGGCATTGGGATATAGGTCCATGGGAACAGTCGTGGCGCAATGGCACGCAACTTTAAGTTCCCCTTGACCGTCTTCCATCTTCTTTGCCAAGCAGTCCGAAGAGCTGCCCGTATTCCTGCCATGTAGACGCTGTGAGGAAGAGCGAAACGCTGGTCCGGTCTCAGAACCAAGCACGTCGCGTAATCTCCCGTACCGAGTGGTGTATTGCCACCAGCTCGGCCGTGAAGACAGACGCAGCGCCTGGCAGAGCCCCACTGACTTCAAACAGAGGGGATACAGCGTGGAAGCCGACCCCCTCTTGGGACTTGAAGCCATCCGTATACACTGGCACGGTCCCGGCGTGACACGTGGTGTGCTCCAAAAAGGTCGAACGCAATACTCCCGGCGCAGTACAAGCTTTGGGAGCAGAGGCGTGGCGACAAATAGCCAAATGTGGTACCCTCCAGGGTGGCGTTCTGGGCAGAACCAGGGGCGCCTCCGGCCTGAGAGCTATATCTACCTCTTAAAGGAGTTTCCTGGCCCTAAACCCAAAGGGCTCAGGGTATAACTGGCGTCTCTCTGCGGCATAGTCACCATCGAGATCAGCTGCGGATGCAGTGAGAGCTGTTGGCGACTCAGGGAGGAGCCGGGCTCCCACGTACAGGCGAGTGATGCACTGCATGCGGCGAAGAGCGAGTGGCATCTCCCCAGCATCGACCAACAGGCTCTCAATGGGGGAAGTGCGGAAGGCACCGGTTGCAAGGCGAAGGCCGGTGTGGTAGATCGAATCCACCTTCCGCAATAAACGCTCGGCTGCGGATGCATAAAACTCACATCCGTAGTCGAGCTTTGAACGAACAAAGGATCGATAAAAAAGTAGGGCAGTAGCCCTATCAGCGCCCCAAGCGCTGAACATCACGGAACGGAGAATGTCCATGACGCGGGTACAAGAGAACCTAAGGCTGCGAATATGAGCCTCCCAGGTGAGGCGTCGGTCGAATACAAGACCGAGGAAACGGTGCGATTCCACCACATCCAGGCGCACCCCATTAAGAAACAAATGTGTGTCAGGGTGAAGCGTGTATGGCGGCAGAAGTGCACCACCTTATTCTTGTCCAAAGAAAACCCAAACCTGTGCTCTTCGGCATAGCCAGAGACGCGGTTCAATGCCTGTTGGAGTCGACGTTCCAGAGTTGGCATCTGGGCTGCGCCACAAGAGATCGAAAGGTCGTCCACTTAGAGCGTAGCGAGAATATCTTCCGGCAGCACCGAGGTGATGCCGTTAAGGCTCAGGGCAAAGAGTGTGACACTGAGGACACTTATCTGCGGGACACCCTCTTGCTGCTCATTTGGGCCCGAAAGGGCTCCCCCCACCCGTACAGGGAATCGACGATCTCGCAAAAATTCAGATAGAAACATTGGGAGGCGTCCCCTCGGCCCCATTGTGTGGAGAGTCTCCATGATACCGTATCGCCATGCGGTATCATAGGCCTACTCCAGATCGAAAAACACCGTGGCGTAGTGCTGTCTACGAAGGAAAGTCTCGCAGACGGCATTTTCCAGTCGGAGCAGAGCATCCGACGTGGAGTGGAACTTGCGGAAGCCGCACTGTGCAGAAGACAGATGGCCTCCGCTGTCCAGGAAAAAGGCTAATCTAACATTTAACAATTTCTCCATTAACTTGGACACGCAAGAGGTTAGAGAGATTGGGCGGAAACCGGTCGGAGTAGAGTGATCTCTCCCCGGTTTGCGAAAGGCGAGCACAGTAGCGATTCACCAGGAGTCTGGGAGAAGACCCTCCACCCAGATCCTGTTGAACAAATCTAACAGAAAGGCCATGCCTCGCTCACCCAGGTGTCAAAGCATCGCGTACGGGACATCGTTCGGACCATGGGCGGTCTCCGCGCACGAAGTGAGAGCGGAGCGGAACTCACTCACAGTAAACTTGTCGTTGAAGGTTTCTCCGCCTCTGGAGGTAGAGTCTAGCCGGCGGCCTTCCGCGACATCACGACGTGCATTGAATGCTGGCGGAGCATCTTCCCGGCTAGAGAATGCGGAAAAAGCGGTCGCTAAGGATTCCGCCACGGACGCGGGGTCTGAGATTGCGGTCCCATTCTCCTAGAGAACGGGAGGGGATCCTGCGAGAACTTGCCCCGAATCCTTTTGACTCGCTTCCACACCTCAGCTAAAGGGGTCTTCCGGTTAAGTGAAGACACGTATGCCCGCCAAGAAGAGCGGCGGGCGTGGTTCGAAATATACCGGAACCTAGCCCTAGCCCGACGAAATTCAGCGACAGTGAAATCGTTCGGGCGGCGCTTATAGCGCATGTAGGCATAACGCTTCTGTATGAGGGCCGTCTCACACTCGGCCGACCACCATGGAAGTGGTAGACGTGCAAAACGGCCAGACGTCCTAGGAATAGTAGTCAGGCCCACGGCAACGAGGTTGCCGGAGAAGAACTCAACGGCCTCATCTACCGACCTAAACTCCTCGACTGAGATAGAGAATTTAGTCATTTCCTGAAATGCAGGCCACCTCGCCCACGCCAATCACCACCGAGGTGGGCTCTCAGGCGGCAGTTGCCCTTAAAATGATATTTGAATGGGAAAGTTTGAAGCCAGTGGGCTGGAAAACGACAGGTAACCTCTGAATGAGGGGCCCCGATGTCATCGAGGCTCCACCCTGTGCACTTTTCGTCTTTGTCATTGTCAGGGACTCCGCACCAGATGGGGCAGAGGGGCCGGTTTTCCGATCTTGGCTTGGTCGCTTGCCAAAGTGGCATAGACCCATCCGTCACCGTAGCCCCCGCGGATGGAGAGGAGTCCCGAGTCTTTTTAATCTTTCTTGTCTTTTTCTTCTTTTTAGGAGAGGAGGGCGGGGACCAACCCCCTTCTCACCTCCGTCGATAGAGGTCCCTTGGCCAGATGGACCGGCCTCAGCCCGTTACTTTTCCGAAATGGAAAAGGTCCTGGTGGTCGCAGGGGCACCGGTCAGAGGAGATCCCTTCCCTCCTTGTACTGCCTTGGAGCCCTGAGCCGTTTGAGGAGGACCTTGCATAGGGGCGGATTCGGGTTCGGTGCTTGGCACCGAGCCCGGATTCCTCCCCATGGAAGGCCCTACCGTCTGAGTCTGGGTTTCCTCAAGGACCATGTCTATCACAAGAGGGGCCTCCAGTTTGCCTTCCTCCCCAGGACATCGCAGGTCCCCTTGGCAGGGTCACCAGTCTTTTGTGGGGAGGCACAGGCCTTGACCCCGGCAAGGTTTAATATTTTTGCCAGCAGGTTTTTTGAGGGAGGCGACCGAAGGGGCCTGGCTTCCCTCTCCCCCCTAAGGGGGTTTGCCCTACCGAGCCGCTTACACGAGGGGCGGTCGGCAATGGGCTGCCTGCTGGCTTTCCCCTTAGAAAGAAAAGGAGGGACTGCCGCTGAAAATAGGGAGGTGCCCGAAAGCACCTCGAGAGAAGGGGGTGAGGGGGAGTCCCCTTCACATGTAGGCGTACGAGAGAAGTAAGCCTCCTCTCCGGTTGAAGAAATATGGAAGGTCCCCTGCGCAAGCAAAGGGGAGGGGACTTCCATTTTTTCAGTGGAACTGCCCGATGGTGGCTCCGTCGATGAGCAAGGGGGAATTAGGGAAAGATGTTTTTTTTGCATCATTGGGCATGGTGACCCTCTTTGTTTTACGGGACGCAATCGCTCACCACCTATAGCAGTAGCCCGCACTGCAAGAGGTGCTTACAGGCCCGGCAGAGCCAGGCACCGCCATTTGGGACCACCCCTCCCACTTGGTGGCCTGGCAGTCCATCGGCATGGCGGCTTCACCTTGAACACGGCGTAAAAAAGATAGATTTTGAAGACGAGAGGAAAAGGGATGTGAGGAAGGTATGGGTGGGGATGAAGCAGGTTGTTAAAAACCAACCACCCCAGATCGGAGCTCAGGGGTTAGGGAACATTGTCCCCTTCCCCCTCAGCCTCGATCCGGTATTTGGCTGAGAAGAAGGTCAGCATCTACCCGGTGGAATTAGAGGCTTAACAGAGAAAGCTGTGTGAGAGTTTGTTTGAAAAGCAACGAAGTATGGGAGAAATACAGGCTATCTGAAGGAAGGAAGAGTGGCTAAGCTAGGGCCTGACGGAGCGCTGGATCCCTTCAGCACAGCGGCCAGGATGGCAAATCGCCGCGACCCTTACGGGGCATAGACGGAAAAGAGAGCATTATAAGAGTAGGTGGCGAACGTGGTAAAATCTAAAAGGCGAGACTATGGCGACCTTATGATGGAGAAACCGTCGAGGATAGCTTCCAGCGCTACTCACCGAAGCATAATGGTCAGCCAGAGCTTCGCTGACCAACCGGCTGTCCGACACAAGCGAGCCGCTGATATCCAGAGTGGAGATGGCATGACCAGCGTATCGACCACACATCTTATTGACCCGCTTTCAAACCTTAGTCAACGACCTGGACGAAGAGATGGAAGATATGTACCGTGGCCAAGACTCGGCGAGCACGACGGATGGTCATCTGGCGGATGGCACGAGCCCAATTCCGATCGATCATATTCGAGACGGTCGGGTTCCGCATATAAAGGGCATGAGCCAAAGGATAGGCAGAAATAGCTGACGCGCAATCTTTGGACTACCGGGGAACGGTGGAGCGCCCCGCAACAGGGCACCTCCGCGGAACAAAGCCTTCAGAAGCCTAGAAAATATTAGAGCGCTGAATCAACGGTCTCGAAGGAACCCCGGGCAGCATCAATAAAGGAAGCCTCCCGGAACCCAACCTAAGTTCCTCGACGCAGATCCCAACGAGAAGGAGGGGGAAGCACGGGCCAGCAAAGGCGGCCGACAGGACGATAGGGAAGTGATCACTACCGGAAAGGTCGTCCCGAATCGATCACCAGAAATCAAGGAAACAGTCGGGCGAAGATAAGGACAAGTCTGTAGCACTAAAAGAATCCGTTCGAACATGGTAAGAAATAAAATTGCCGGAATTTAAAAGATAAAAGGGAATCAGATAATAAGAGGGACTCAACCACTCCGCCCTGGGGATTACGGGCAGCATCACCACAAGATGGGTGGCGAGTATTAAAATCACCAAGTAATAAAAACTGGGTAGGTAACTGATTTGTGAGCTCTAAAAGGTCATACGACTCAAATTAAAATCCAGGGGGATGTACACAGAACAAACAGTTCAAAGCTTGGAAATAAAAACCCTCGCAGCAACAGCCTGCAAGGTAATACGGAGGGGAAGTGGCACAGAAAATGGCGAAGAGGAAATTAAAAGAGAAGCAGCATTATGGGGAACGCCCCAGGCGGGGGAAGGGGTGGGGGTTGAATTAAACACCAGGAAGTGCGAAAGCACCGGGAAGGGGCGAGTCCCAAGCTTATTTTCTTGCAAACAGACCACCAAGGGCCGTAGGCTAGAAAGCAAGAGCTTGGAGTTCGTCCCACTTGGGGACAACCCCTTGACAATTCCACTGTAGGATGAGAGACATTACTGTCGTCTCGACACCAACGTCGGCATTCTAGTGACTGAAACCATCGAAGATTCCCAACGACTAGAAGAACCTAGAGGGTACAAGCGACAAATGGCGATGAGCCGCGGGACACACCCGGCCACAGAATTGGAGCATGAACGGCGGGAGGCGACAGGTGAGAGCCAGACCGACCCCCAACGTGGACGGCTCATGGCCCGGATGGAAAGGAAAAGCGAGCAGAGACGGACGAGAACTAGGATGCGAAGAAAATGGAACGGAAGGCGGAACATGGACAGAGGGTAAGAAGGGAACAGAGTCAGGGGGTAAGGATGGAATTGGGTCAGATGGAGAGGAAGGAACTGGATCAGAGGGTGAGGGGGAAAAAGGGTCAGAAGATGAAGTAACAGGGGTAGGAGGCAAGGGAGACGGAACTCGGGTAGGAGGCATCAAAGACTGAACAGAGGTATGGGGTAAGGGGGACGGAACCAGGTGAACCTCCGACCTCACAATGACATCGGTGATACCAACGGGGAAGAAAGCATCAAAACGGAGGGCACCTTAACAAACGACTAAGGGACGAAAGAAGCCTCATCAGAGGCAGCGCGCTTGGACTCCTAACAGGGTGAGGAGGAATCCTTCCGTCTGCGCTGAGGCAAAGGAACGGAAGGAACAGCGGGGGCAGATGCCTGGAGGGACTGCCGGATGTCCTCCAGCGTCAGAGCTCGGTCGGCGACAGAGGGAAGAACATGAGAAGAGACAAAGGCAAAAGAGAGGGCGCAACGGAGGAACGGCGGGGAGGGATCGAAGGCAAAGGAGAGGGAGCAACAGAGGGACCGCGAGAAGACAAAGAAGGAATGGGGCGACCTGGAGGAGGACGGCGGGAACCCGCCTCCCGGAGTACGTCAGAAAAGAGACGGCTGGAGGGGGCTAGCTGTCCCCGCACCCTACGACGGCTCTCACGAAAGTCCAGCCTGAAGGAGTCCCGAAGAGCCAGAACCTCCTTCTCAAAAAGGAATACGGGGCAAGAGGAGCCATGGTATGCCAACGCACAGTTCACACAGCGACGAGCCTGCCTACAATTGGTGCTCATATGGTCAAACTGGTGGCAATTAAAACAACGTTGGGGAGCTCAACATAACGGGACACAGAGACACGAAGATAACCAGCACGAACAAACTGGGAGAGATCCTGACGCACAAAGGGGCCGATGAGCGTACTCGTAGGAAGCTTAGCGGAATCAACAGACTTAGAAACCCTATAAACGTCTGTAACCCTCTGGCACAAAAGTTTATCCTTTAGTCTCGAGACATCATATTGCAGTAATTCGTTGGAGCGAATCACTTCCTTAGCAAAATTAAGGTGAGGGTGTGGCACAACCGAAACCGGGACCTCCAAAAGGGAGGACAAATCCCGCACGGCACCACACTGCTCTCGCGAAGATACCTCAACCACTACATCGCCACTACCACGGGCCCACATACGGCGGCGCGCATCACAGCGGGACTCAAACTCCTCATTCAAATTAAACACGTCCAATTTAGAAAGCGGAGACCCGGAACTGGAATTCAGCACCAGAAAACGAGGATAGTCCAAATCAGGATCTATCTCTTCTGCAAAGGGATGTCACATACGGAAAAGAGGACTTATTGACAGGCGTAGTACGACTGCGACTTCTGGGAGAGAAGTTTTTTATTATTAACCATATAAAGTAAAGTATAAAAGGGGGAGGGGGCGAACTCGCGCAGTGCAGTCACTGTCTACCGTCGCGACACCTACTCTGAGCACCGGCACAACCAGGAGGGTAAGCCCATCGACCCCTGACCCAACCATCGTTTTAAAAATGGCCAGCCAGCCACGGAAATATACCAGTTGTGAACGCAAAGACTCCCAAGAGCGCCACAACGGCTCAGGCTCCCACAAACCAACACAACCATGGGGTTGCACCCCCTGACGAACAGCTCTGATACACCGAGATTGCCAAATAAACGTAGGTGGAAGGACGATGCAGGGTGAAAGAGAATTGGTACAGAAGACGAAGTAAGGGTTAGCGAAAAAGGAAAAATGCCAAGCTGGGGCCGGACGGGGCGCTGAGTCCAGTCAGCACGGCGGCCAGGAGAGCAAATCGCCCTGCCCATTATAGGTAAACTTATAGTGTGCGGCGTTGGAGCAATTTACACAGACTTCGGGTCATCCCGACTTCGCACGTCGACAGGAGCGATTAGTATGGCCGAATCGCTGACAGTAATAGCACTTTCGCGGCACTGGCACGAATGCCTTCACGCGGTAGCGATACCAACCCGCGCGCACCGACTCAGAGAGCTTGTCACATTCAAACGTGACGAAGAGTGTAGTGGGTAGGTCTCGAGACCCCTCTCTGTTTTCTCATCACACGCTCGACCTTGACAGCACCATGGTCAGCAAGTTCTAAGATGATGTCATCTATAAGGTAGACGAAGAGTTCCCTCGCATAAATAACTCATTTCAACAAGTTCATGGTAAAGTGCGGTGTCACACTCACCAGCGTGTCACAAGTGTCCGAAGGGCACTAATCATGGCTGCCTCGGAGGGATTCGACGCATTCGCCAAAAGGCTCACCTCAGAGAAACGGGTCACCTTCGGCTCTCTACAAATTACACTAGCTAATGCTCTCGTCTGATGGATCATGTTGCCCTTGGCTAACATGCTGCCATCAGTGGGACGAATAACGAGGAAGCATTTAAAGCCAGCGGGCTCGAAAACGCCAGGTAGACTCTGAATGAAATTAAACTTCACAGAACGGAGAATATCCTTGGCGCGGGTACAAGAGACCCTAAGGCTACGAATTTGAGCCTCCCAGATGAGACGTCGGTCAATTACAAGACCAAGGAAACGGTGTGATTCAACCACTTCCAGGTGTAGCCCATGAAGAAACAAATCTGGGTCTGGGTGGAGCCGTGGATGGCGGCAGAAGTGAACCACCTTAGTCTTGGCCTAGGAAAACCAAAACCTGTGCGCTTCGGCATAGCAAGAGACGCGGTTTAATGCCTGTTGGAGTCGACACTCCAGAGTTAGCATCTTGGCCGCGCCAAAAGAAATCAAAATGTAGTCCACGTAGAGCGTAGCGAGAACATCTTAAAGCAGCAGCGAGGTGATGCTGTTGATGCTCAGGGGCCACTTCCTTGCGGGAAACCCTCTTCATGCTCCATTGGGCCAGAAAGGGCTCCCCCCACCCATACGCGGAATCATCGATCTCGCAAAAATTCAGATATAACCATGGGAGTCGTCCCCTCACTCCATCGTGTGGAGAGTCTCCATGATACCGTATCGCCATGCGATATCTTGGGCCGTCTCCAGATCTAAAAACACCATGGCGTAGTGCTGTCTAGGAAGGAAGGCCTCGCAGACGGCATTTTCCGGTCGGAGCAGAGCCTCCGACGTGGAAGTGGAACTTGCGGAAGCCACACTGTGCAGAAGACAGATGGCCTCCGCTGTCCAGGAAAAAGGCTAATCTAACATTTACCAATTTCTCCATTAACTTGCGCACGCAAGAGGTTAGAGAGATTGGGCGGAAACCGACCGGAGTAGAGTGATCTCTCCCTGGTTTGCGAAAGGCGAGCACAGTAGCGATTCACAAGGAATCTGGGAGGAGACCCTCCGCCCAGATCCTGTTGAATAAATCTAACAGAAAGGCCATGCCTCGCTCATCTAGGTGTCGAAGAATGGAGTAAATACATATTTCAGACCATAAGCGGTGTCCGCGCACGAAGCAAGAGCGGAACGCAACTCACTCACAGTAAGCCTGTCGTTGAAGGGTTCTCCGCCTCTGGAATTAAAGTTGAGCCAGCGGCCATCGGTGACATCACGACGTGCATTGAATACTGGCGGAGCAGCATCACGGCTAGAGAATGCGGAAAAAGCAAGCGCGAAGGATTCCGCCATTGACGCGGGGTCCGAGATTGCGTCCCATTCTCCTGGAGAACGGGAGGGGGGGTGCTGCGAGAACTTGCCCCGAATCCTTTTGACTCGCTTCCACACCTCTGCCAGATGGGTCTTCCCGTTAAGTGAAGGCCCGTATGCACGCCAAGAAGAGCGGCGGGCGTGTTTCAAAATATACCGGAACCTAGCCCTACGAAATTAACCGACAGTGAAATCGTTCGGGCGGCGCTTATAGCGCATGTAGGCAAAACGCTTGTGTTTAAAGGCCGTCTCACACTTGGCCGACCACCAAGGGAGTGGTCGGCGTGCAAAACAGCCCGAAGTTCTGGGAATAGTAGTCAGGCTCGCGGCGATGAGGTTGCCGGAGAAGAACTCAACGGCCTCATCTACCGACCTAAACTCCTCAACTGAGATAGAGAATTCAGTCATTTCCTGAAATGCAGGCCACCGCCACCACCACCACGCCCGCACCAAGTTCCCCGGAGGTGGGCTCTCAGGCGGCAGTTGCCCTGAAAATGATATTTCAATGGGAAAGTGATCACTACCATGGAGGATATCACCCACCCACAAATCAAAATCAGGCTGTGCATCCGAAGAGCACAAAGATAGGTCAAGGCAAGAAAATGAAGCAGTTCTCGGACAGTGATGCGTAAACTCATCCACGTTTAGGACACCTATCTCAAGCTTTTGGATCAGATCGGCAAGGCCTTGTCCCCTGGGATTTATTGAGTAATCTCCCTAGAGAGGATGCCTGCCATTCAGATCTCCAAGCAAGAGAAAGGACCTCGGCAACCGTGCTTCGACGCGGCGGAAGTCCCCCGGGTCGAAGTCAGCTGACGGTGGAATGCACGCAGAAATGATAGTATACCTCCTATCCAGGAGAAGCTGCACAACCACTGCCTGAAAGGAGGGATCTAAAGTGAAAGGAAGAACGGAAACATCATGCCGGCGTTTAACCGCGCATCCCCGAGCCCGGCCATCTCGTGGTGGTGGGGTCGCAAGAACCTTATACCCCGGAAGGGTGGGCATGGGCCCGCGCCTAGCATGGTCTTCTGCTTAAAATAGCTAAAGGGGAACGGGACGAGACGAGCCTCCGCAGGTCCTCCAAGTTGGCCCGGAGTCCACGGCAATTCCATTAAAGGAATATGCCCTCCAGGCCTAGCTTGGAGACGCGAGGGCCCTCTTCGAACAGAAGACCCTCACGGGAATAGCCGTACGCTTCCCGGAGGCAGAACTCTAGGTGCTGTCGCCTTCGAGGACTTATTGGGGGAGGTTGGGCTTGCCATGCGAGTCCTTTCCTCCCTCCGCCTCGAAACATTAGGCCGGCGTTGCGGCTTCGGAGGCGGGGGGGGGGGCCTCTTTTCGAGGAACCACCGTCTCCGAGCCACTCAGCCCATCACTAGGCGTGGGCGAAGGAGCCGAAGCTCCTTTCTTGCTGTCCTCCTTTCGGCGGACAGCTTTAGGACCCCAGAAGATGGCCTGGCGACCAACTTCAGGGGTGTAGCCTCCTGTGAGTCTAACGACTCGGTGGAGGCGTTTGGCCGTTTCTTCGCCTTACGGGAAACGGTCACGCTGGGAGAGAGGGGGGGAGCCCTGGTTTTAACTGGGGGTAGGTGTGAACTCTTTTTTTCGCCAGCTTTACCAGGGAAGCACCCGGGTTGAGTAGAACCCGAAGAAGGGCTCCAATTGGGCGCGAAAACAACCGTGCTCGATAGCCTCGGTGGGCCTGAAGCAGATGGTGTCTTTTTAAACATTGAGGCATAAGACGTCCCACACAGAGCCGGGCGCGCAAGGACCAAGTCCTTAGCTACGCGGAATGAGAGTCGATCCTGGGCCTGAAAGGCCAAGATTTTTTTCTCAAGGAGATATGCACCACATTGCTTCGAAGAAACGGGGTGCGGCTACTGCAATTGACACACTTGGCCACACACGATTTGGACTTATCGTCTTCGGTCTTGGAGCAATTTACACAGATATCGGGTGACCCTGACTTTGCACGTCTACATAAACGATTCGTATAGCTGAAGCGATAGCAGTAATAGCACCGCCGAAGCAGTAGCACGAGTACCTGCACGCGGTAGCGGTACAAACCGGCACGCACCAACTCAGGGAGCTTGTCACAGTCGAAAGTGATGAAGAGTGTAGGGGTGGGTCTCGAGGCCCCTCCCTGTTTTCTCATCACACGTTGGACCTTGACTGCCCCATGGCCGGTTAGCTCTAAGGTGATGTCCTGTATGGAGTAGTCCACGAGTTCCCTCGCATAAACTACTCCTTTCACAAAGTTCATGGTAGAGTGTGGCGTCACACTAACCGGGGTGCCATGAAGTGTCCAAAGAACACTTATCTTAGCCGCCTCGGAGGGATCCGCCGCACTTGCCAGAAGGCTCACGTCCGAGAAACGGGCCACCTTCGGCTCTCTACAAATTACACTAGCTAATGCTCTCCTCTGATGGATCATGTTGCCCTTGGCCAACATGCTGCCATCAGTGGGACGAATAACGAAGAAGCATTTGAAGCCAGCGGGCTCGAAAACGCCAGGTAACCTCTGAATCAGAGGCCTCGATGTTATCGAGGCTCCACTCTGTGCACTTTTGGTCTTACTCATAGTCAGGGGCTACGCACCCGGGGATGCAGATGGGACGGATGTGCCGATCTTGGTTTGGTCGCTTACCAAAGTGGCAGCAGACCCATCCGTACCGCAGCTTTACCAGGGAAGCACCCGGGTTGAGTAGAACCCGAAGAAGGGCTCCAATTGGGCGCGAAAACAACCGTGCTCGATAGCCTCGGTGGGCCTGAAGCAGATGGTGTCTTTTTAAACATTGAGGCATAAGACGTCCCACACAGAGCCGGGCGCGCAAGGACCAAGTCCTTAGCTACGCGGAATGAGAGTCGATCCTGGGCCTGAAAGGCCAAGATTTTTTTCTCAAGGAGATATGCACCACATTGCTTCGAAGAAACGGGGTGCGGCTACTGCAATTGACACACTTGGCCACACACGATTTGGACTTATCGTCTTCGGTCTTGGAGCAATTTACACAGATATCGGGTGACCCTGACTTTGCACGTCTACATAAACGATTCGTATAGCTGAAGCGATAGCAGTAATAGCACCGCCGAAGCAGTAGCACGAGTACCTGCACGCGGTAGCGGTACAAACCGGCACGCACCAACTCAGGGAGCTTGTCACAGTCGAAAGTGATGAAGAGTGTAGGGGTGGGTCTCGAGGCCCCTCCCTGTTTTCTCATCACACGTTGGACCTTGACTGCCCCATGGCCGGTTAGCTCTAAGGTGATGTCCTGTATGGAGTAGTCCACGAGTTCCCTCGCATAAACTACTCCTTTCACAAAGTTCATGGTAGAGTGTGGCGTCACACTAACCGGGGTGCCATGAAGTGTCCAAAGAACACTTATCTTAGCCGCCTCGGAGGGATCCGCCGCACTTGCCAGAAGGCTCACGTCCGAGAAACGGGCCACCTTCGGCTCTCTACAAATTACACTAGCTAATGCTCTCCTCTGATGGATCATGTTGCCCTTGGCCAACATGCTGCCATCAGTGGGACGAATAACGAAGAAGCATTTGAAGCCAGCGGGCTCGAAAACGCCAGGTAACCTCTGAATCAGAGGCCTCGATGTTATCGAGGCTCCACTCTGTGCACTTTTGGTCTTACTCATAGTCAGGGGCTACGCACCCGGGGATGCAGATGGGACGGATGTGCCGATCTTGGTTTGGTCGCTTACCAAAGTGGCAGCAGACCCATCCGTACCGCAGCTTTACCAGGGAAGCACCCGGGTTGAGTAGAACCCGAAGAAGGGCTCCAATTGGGCGCGAAAACAACCGTGCTCGATAGCCTCGGTGGGCCTGAAGCAGATGGTGTCTTTTTAAACATTGAGGCATAAGACGTCCCACACAGAGCCGGGCGCGCAAGGACCAAGTCCTTAGCTACGCGGAATGAGAGTCGATCCTGGGCCTGAAAGGCCAAGATTTTTTTCTCAAGGAGATATGCACCACATTGCTTCGAAGAAACGGGGTGCGGCTACTGCAATTGACACACTTGGCCACACACGATTTGGACTTATCGTCTTCGGTCTTGGAGCAATTTACACAGATATCGGGTGACCCTGACTTTGCACGTCTACATAAACGATTCGTATAGCTGAAGCGATAGCAGTAATAGCACCGCCGAAGCAGTAGCACGAGTACCTGCACGCGGTAGCGGTACAAACCGGCACGCACCAACTCAGGGAGCTTGTCACAGTCGAAAGTGATGAAGAGTGTAGGGGTGGGTCTCGAGGCCCCTCCCTGTTTTCTCATCACACGTTGGACCTTGACTGCCCCATGGCCGGTTAGCTCTAAGGTGATGTCCTGTATGGAGTAGTCCACGAGTTCCCTCGCATAAACTACTCCTTTCACAAAGTTCATGGTAGAGTGTGGCGTCACACTAACCGGGGTGCCATGAAGTGTCCAAAGAACACTTATCTTAGCCGCCTCGGAGGGATCCGCCGCACTTGCCAGAAGGCTCACGTCCGAGAAACGGGCCACCTTCGGCTCTCTACAAATTACACTAGCTAATGCTCTCCTCTGATGGATCATGTTGCCCTTGGCCAACATGCTGCCATCAGTGGGACGAATAACGAAGAAGCATTTGAAGCCAGCGGGCTCGAAAACGCCAGGTAACCTCTGAATCAGAGGCCTCGATGTTATCGAGGCTCCACTCTGTGCACTTTTGGTCTTACTCATAGTCAGGGGCTACGCACCCGGGGATGCAGATGGGACGGATGTGCCGATCTTGGTTTGGTCGCTTACCAAAGTGGCAGCAGACCCATCCGTACCCGCAGCACCCGTGCATGGAGTGGAGCACGGAGTCTTCTTAGTCTTTTTCTTTTTAGGAGTGGAGGGCGGGGATTGAACCCGTTTCTCCCCTCCACAGGCAGGAGACCCCAGGCCAGATGGACTGTTCGGAGGAGATCCCTTCCCTCCTTGTACTGCCTCGGAAACCAGGGCCGTTTGAGGAGGACCTCGCATAGGGGCGGATTCGGGTTCGGTTCTTGGCGCCGAGCCGAGATTCCCCCTCATGGAAGGCCTTACTGTCTGAGGCTGGGTTACCTCAAGGACCATGTCTATCTCAGGGGGGGGGGGGGCTCCAGTTGGCCATCCCCCCTCCAGGACATCGCAGGTCCCTTTGGAATCATTGTCAGGTGTGGGCAGGCAACTGGCCTTGACCCCGGCAGGGTTCCAATATTCTTGCCAGCAAGTCTTTAGAGGGAAGCGACCGAATCGGCCTGGCTTCCCTCTCCCTCCTAAGGGGGTTTGGCCTACCGAGTTGCTTCAATGGGAAGCGGTTGGCTATGACCTGCCTGCTGGCTTTCTTAGCAGTTCCCTTGGACAGAAAAGGAGGGACTGCCGCTGGAAACAGGGAGGTGCCCCAAAGAACCTCCAGAGAAGGGGGTGAAGGGGAGTCCTCTACACACATAAGCGTAGGAGGGGAGTAAGCCTCCTTTGTGGTGGGAGAAATTTGGAGGGTCCCCTGCGCAAGTACAGGAAGAGGGGGGAGGGGCGAGCTCTAATTTTCTGGGGAGCACGGAATCGACGATCTCGCAAAAATTCAGATATAAACATTGGGAGGCGTCCCCAAGCTCCCATCGTGTGGAGAGTCTCCATGATACCGTATCGCCATGCGGTATCATATGCCTTCTCCAAATCGAAAAACACCGTGGCGTAGTGCTATCTACGAAGGAAAGCCTCGCAGACGGCATTTTCCAGTCGGAGCAGAGCATCCGACGTGGAGTGGAACTTGCGGAAGCCGCACTGTGCAGAAGACAGATGGCCTACGCTGTCCAGGAAAAAGGCTCAATCAACTTGCACACGCAAGAGGTTAGAGAGATTGGGCGGCTAACCGGTCGGAGTAGAGTGATATATCCCCGGTTTGCGAAAGGTGAGCACAGTAGCGATTCGCCAGGAGTCTGGGAGAAGACCCTCATCCCAGATCCTGTTAAACAAATCTAACAGAAAGGCCATGCCTCGTTCACCCAGGTGTCGAAGCATGGCGTACGGGACATCGTCCGGACCATGCGAGATGTCCGCGCACGAAGCGAAAGCAGAGCGCAACTCACTCACAGTAAACTTGTCCTTGAAGGGTGCTCCACCTCTAAGGGTAAAGTCTAGCCGGCGGCCTTCCGCGACATCACGACGTGCATTGAATGCTGGCGGATCATCATCCCGGCTAGAGAATGCAGGAAAAGCGGTCGCTAAGGATTCCGCCATTAACGCGGCGTCCGAGATTGCGGTCGCATTCTCCTGGAGAACGGGAGGGGGGCCCTGCGAGAATTTAAACCGAATCCTTTTGACTCGCTTCCACACCTCTGCTAAAGGGGTCTTCCGGTTAAGTGAAGACACGTATGCCCGCCAAGAAGAGCGGCGTGCGTGCTTAGAAATATACTGGAACCTAGCCCGACGAAATCCCCCTGCCTTAAAATCGTTCTGGCGGCGCTTATAGCGCATGTAGGCAAACCGCTTGTGTTTGAGGGCCGTCTCACACTCGGCCGACCACCATGGAAGTGGTCGGCGTGCAAAACATCCTAGGAATAGTAGTCAGGCCCACGGCAATGAGGTTGCCGGAGAAGAACTCAACGGCTTCATCTACCGACCTAAACTCGACTGAGATAGATTTTTTTTTTATTAGAGCTCATCTGGCGACTGCCTACATGGGCATTAGTCGCCGTATTAAAACTGGCCTAGTTCTAGGCTACAGCAAAATAAAATTAAACGAACAAAAAAAACACCCTAAATGGGGGAAAGGAAAAAAAAAACAAATGCAAAAAACAAAAAAAAACAAACCCTAATTAAATAATAGGGAGAAGGCCGGCCTTCCCTAAAAAGTCGATAAGTCCACCAGTCGATGTGCACGCACTCATCACGAGTACAAGGGACAGGCGGTAGCGACCCCGCCCATCCCAGTACCGGGACAGGTGTCATGCGCGAAGATCACCCAGACTGGGACATTTGACAAGAATGTGCCGAACAATCTGGGGGACGACGCAGTCGTTGCAATAGGGCGCATGCGAGCGCTCTATCAAATAGCGATGCGTCACACGAATGTGTCCGATTCGGAGACGACAGAAAGCGACCTGAAGCCGCCGCGGCATTGGGGGATAGGTCCATGGAAACAGTCGCGGCGCAATGGCACGCAACTTCAAGTTCCCTTAGACCGTCTCCCATCTTCTTTGCCAAGCAGTCCGAAGAGCTGCCCGTATTCCTGCCATGTAGTCAGTGTGAGGAAGAGCGAAACGCTGGTCCGGTCGCAGAGTCCTCACGGACTCTTTGGCGCCCTCATTCCCCGCAATTCATACATGTCCAGGAACCCAGCAGAAGATAATCTCGACATCTGCCCGGCTCACCAAAACCGTGGCGTCACGGATTTCGCGAACCAGGGGATGCAGAGATTCCAATGCCCCGAGAGCACTCAGGGCGCTTTGTGAGTCGCTATCGATCACAATCCGGTCTCCAAACTGGGCACGTCACGTAATCTCCCGTACCGAGTGGTGTATTGCCACCAGCTCGACCGTGAAAACAGACGCAGCGCCTGGTAGAGCCCCGCTGACTTCAAACGGAGGGGATACGGCGTGGAAGCCGACCCCCTCTTGGGACTTGGAGCCATCTGTATACACTGGCACGGTACCAGCGTGACACGATGTGTGCTCCAAAAAGGTCGAACGCAATACTCCCGGCGCGGTACAAGCTTTGGGAGCAGAGACGTGGCGACAAATAGCCAAATGTGGTACCCTCCTGGGTGGCATCCTGAGCAGAACCAGAGGCGGCACCGGCCCGAGAGCTATATCTACCTCTCGAAGGAGTTTCCTGGCCCTAAACCCAAAGAGCTTAGGGTATGACTGGCGTCTCTCGGCGGCATAGGCACCATCGAGATCAGCTGCGGATGCAGTGAGAGCTGTTGGCGACTGAGGGAGGCACCGAGCTCGCGCGTACAGGCGAGTGATGCACTGCACCCGGTGCAGAGCGAGTGGCATCTCCCCAGCATCGACCAACAGGCTCTCAATGGGGGAAGTGCGGAAGGCACCGGTCGCAAGGCGAAGGCCGGTGTGGTGGATCGAATCCACCTTCCGCAATAAACGCTCAGCTGCGGATGCATAAAACTCGCAGCCGTATTCGAGCTTCGAGTGAACAAAGGATAGATAAAAAAGTAAGGCGGTAGCCCTATCAGCGCTGAACGTCACGGAACGGAGAATGTCCATGGCGCGGGTACAAGAGACCCTAAGGCTGCGAATATGAGCCTCCCAGGTGAGGCGTCAGTCGAATACAAGACCAAGGAAACGGTGCGACTCAACCACATCCAGGCGCACCCCATTAAGAAACAAATCTGGGTCAGGGTGAAGCCGTGGATGGCGGCAGAAGTGCACCACCTTAGTCTTCCAAAGAAAACCGAAACCTGTGCTCTTCGGCATAGCGAGAGATGCGCTTCAATGCCTGTTGGAGTCGACGCTCCAGAGTTGGCATCTGGGCCGCGCCAAAAGAGATCGAAAGGTCGACCACGTAGAGCGTAGCGAGAACATCTTCCCGCAGCAACGAGGTGATGCCGTTGATGCCCAGGGCAAAGAGTGTGACACTGAGGACACTTCCCTTTCGGACACCATCTTGCTGCTCCTTTGGGCCGGAGAGGGCTACCCCCACCCGTACGCGGAATCGACGATCTCGCAAAAATTCAGATATAAACATTGGGAGGCGTCCCCTCGCCCCCATCGTGTGGAGAGTCTCCATGATACCGTATCGCCATGCGGTATCATTGGCCTTCTCCAGATCAAAAAACACCGTGGCGTAGTGCTGTCTACGAAGGAAAGCCTCGCAGACGGCATTTTCCAGTCGGAGCTGAGCATCCGACGTGGAGTGGAACTTGCGGAAGCCGCACTGTACAGAAGACAGATGGCCTCCGCTGTCCAGGAAAAAGACTAATCTAACATTTAACAATTTCTCCATCAACTTGCACACGCAAGAGGTTAGAGAGATTGGGCGGAAACCGGTCGGAGTAGAGTGATCTCTCCCCGGTTTGCGAAAGGCGAGCACAGTAGCGATTCGCCAGGAGTCTGGGAGAAGACCTTCCACCCAGATCCTGTTGAACAAATCTAACAGAAAGGCCATGCCTCGCTCACCCAGGTGTCGAAGCATGGCGTACGGGACATCGTCCGGACCATGGGCGGTGTCCGCGCACGAAGCGAGAGCGGAACGCAACTCACTCACAGTAAACTTGTCGTTGAAGGGTTCTCCGCCTCTGGAGGTAAAGTCCAGCCGGCGGCCTTCCGCGACATCACGACGTGCATTGAATGCTGGCGGAGCAGCATCACGGCTAGAGAATGCGGAAAAAGCGGTCGCTAAGGATTCCGCCACGGACGAGGGGGCCGAGATTGCGGTCCCATTCTCCTGGAGAACGGGAGGGGGGTCCTGGGAGAACTTACCCCGACTCCTTTTGACTCGCTTCCACACCTCTGCAAGAGGGGTCTTCCCATTAAGTAAAGACACGTATGCCCGCTAAGAGCGGCGGGCGTGCTTCGAAATATACTGGAACCCAGCCCTAGCCGGACGAAATTCAGCGACAGTGAAATCGTTCGGGCGGCGCTTATAGCGCATGTAGGCATAACGTTTCTGTTTGAGGGCCGTCTCGCACTCGGCCGACCACCATGGGAGTGGTCGGCGTGCAAAACGGCTAGACGTCCTAGAAATAGTAGTCAGGCCCACGGCAATGAGGTTGCCGGAGAAGAACTCAACGGCCTCATCTACAGACCTAAACTCCTTGACTGAGATAGAGAATTCAGTCATTTCCTGAAATGCAGTCCACCACGCCCGCGCCAAGCACCACCGAGGTGGTCTCTCAGGCGGCAGTTGCCCTGGAAATGATATTTGAATGGGAAAGTGATCACTACCATGGAGGTCATCGACCACCTCCCAATCAAAATCAGGCTGTGCATCCGAAGAGCACAAAGATAGGTCGAGGCAAGAAAATGAAGCCGTTCTCGGACAGTGATGCGTAAACTCATCCACGTTTAGGACACCTATCTCAAGCTCTTCGATCAGATCGGCAAGGACTTGTCCCCTGTTATTTATGGAGTAATCTCCCCAGAGAGGATGCCTGCCGTTCAGATCTCCAAGCATGAGATAGGGCTTTTGGCAACCGTGCCACGACGCGGCTGGAGTCCCCCGCGTCTAAGTCAGCTGACGGTGGAATGTACGCAGAAATCAGAGTATACCTTCTATCCAGGTGCAGCTGCACAGCCACTGCCTGAAAGGAGGTATCTAAAGAGAAAGGAAAAACGGAGACATCATGGCGGGTGTAAACCGCGCATTCCCCAGCCCGTCCATCCCGCGGTGGTGGGGTTGCGTCGCAAGACCCTTATACCCCGGTAGGGCGGGCATGGTCTAGTCGTGGGGAACGGGACGAGCCTCCGCAGCTCCTCCCACTTGGCCCTGTCCACGGCAATTCCATTGAAGGAATATGCCCTCTAGTCTTAGCTCGGAGGAGACGCGGGGGCCCTCCTGAAACTGAAGACCCTCACGGGAATGAACGTACGCTTCCCGGGGGCAGAAACCCGGGCGCTGTCGCCTTCGAGGACTTATTGGGGGACGTTGGGTCGACATGCGAGTCTTTTCCTCCCTCCGCCTGAAAACCTTAGGCGGGCGTTGTGGCTTCGGAGGCGGGGGGCCCTCTTTTCGCGGAACCACTCACCACACCTCGGGGCGTGGGCGAAGGAGCCGAAGCTCCTTTCGGGGGATAGCTTTAGGAACACCGGAAGATGGCCTAACGCCAATCTTCAGGGGTGTTCCTCCTGTGAGTCTAACGACTCGGTGGAGGCGCGTGGCCGTTTCGCCTTACGGGAAACGGTCACGCTGGGGAAAGAGGGGGGAGCCCTGGTTTTAGCTGGGGCTGGGTATGAACCCTTTTTGCCGCCAGCTTTACCAGGGGAGCGCCCGGGTTGGGTAGAGCCCGCAGAAGGGCTCCGAATAGGCGCGAAAACAACCGTGCTCGTTGGCCTGGATGGGCCAGGAGAAGAGGGTGCCTTTCTAACTATTGAGGCATATGACGTCCCAGGCAGAACCGGGCGCGCCAGGACCAAGTCCTTAGCCTCGCGGAATGAGAGTCGAGCCTGAGCCTGAACGGTCAGGATTTCTTTCTCAAGGAGATATGCACCACATTGCTTCGAAGAAGCAGGGTGCGGCTCTCCGCAATTGACACACTTGGCCACACAGGATTTAGACTTATCGTGTGCGACCTTGGAGCAATTTACACAGATTTTGGGTGACCCTGACTTTGCACGTCTACATGAGCGATTCGTATGGCCGAAGCGGTGACAGTAATAGCACCGCCACGGCAGTGGCACGAATGCCTTCCCGCAGTAGCGGAACCAACCGGCACGCACCGACTCAGGGAGCTTGTCACAGTCGAACGTGACGAAGAGTGTAGGGGTGGGTCTCGAGGCCCCTCCCTGTTTTCTCATCACACGTTCGACCTTGACCGCCCCATGGTCGGCCAGCTCTAGGATGATGTCCTCAATGGAGTAGTCAACGAGTTCCCTCGCATAAACTACTCCTTTCACAAAGTTCATGGTAGAGTGCGGCATCACACTCACCGGGGTGCCATGAAGTGTCCGAAGAGCACTTATCTTGGCCGCCTCGGCGGGATTCGCAGCATTCGCCAGAAGGCTGCCGTCCGAGAAACGGGTCACCTTCGGCTCTCTACCAATTGCACTAGCTAATCCTCTCCTCTGATGGATCATGTTGCCCTTGGACAACATGCTGCCATCAGTGGAGCGCTGCCATCAGTGGAGCGAATAACGAGGAAGCGTTTGAAGCCAGCGGGCTCGAAAACGCCAGGTAACCTCTGAATGAGGGGCCCCGATGTCATCGAGGCTCCACCCTGTCCACTTTTGTTCTTAGTCAGGGGCTCCGCACCCGGGAATGCAGATGTGCCGATCTTGGCTTGGTCGCTTGCCAGAGTGGCACCAGACCCATCCGTCCCCACAGCCCCCGCAGATGGAGAGGAGCCCCGAGTCTATTTCTTTTAAGGAGAGGAGGGAGGGGGAATGAACCCGCTTCTCACTTCTGCCGGAAGAAGCCCCCAGGCCAGGTCATTCTCCGAAATGGAGAAGGCACCGGTCGGAGGAGATCCCTCCCCTCCTTGTACTGCTTCGGAAACCACAGCCGTTTGAGAAGGATCTTGCATCGGGGCGGATTCGGGTTCGGTGCTTGGCGCCGAGCCAGGATTCCCCCCCCATGGAAGGCCCTACCGCCTGAGGCTGGGTTTCAAGGACCATGTCTATCCCAGGGAAGGCCTCCAGTTGGACATCCCCCCCCCCAAGACATCGCAGGCCACGTTGGCAGTATCGTCACTAGTCTTCTTTGGGGAGGCATGGGCCTTGACCCCGGCAAGGTTCAATATTCTTGCCAGCAGGTCTTTTGAGGGAAGCGACCGAAGGGGCCTGGCTTCCCTCTCTCCCCTAAGGGGGTTTGCCCTACCGAGCCGCTTCGATGTGGAGCGGCTGGCTTCCTTGGCAGTCCCATTGGAAAGAACAGAGGGGACTGCCGGTGGTAAAAGGGAGGCGCCCGAAGGCATCTCCAAAGAAGGGGGTGAGGGGGTCCCCTACACCTGTAAGCGAAGGAGAGGAGTAAGCCTCCATTTTTTTGCTGGAGCTGCCCAATGGCGGCTCCGTCGATGTTATATGGGAAGTTGGGTTTTTTTTATACTCATCATTGGGCATGGTGACCCTCTTTTTAACACGGGATGCAATCGCGCATCACCTCTCGCAGTAGCCCGCACTGCGAGAGGTGCTTACAAGCCCGGCGCCGCCATTTAAGACCACCCCTCCCGCCTGGTGGCCTGGCGGCTCCACCTTGAACACGGCGTAAAATATATAGATTGTGAAGAGGAGAGGAAAAGGGATGTGAGGAAGGTATGGGTGGGGATGAAGCAGGTTGTTAAAAACCAGCCACCCCAGACCGGAGCTCAGGGGTTAGGGAACATTGTCCCCTCCCCCCTCAGCCCCGATGCAGGACGGTTGGCTGAGAGGAAGGTCAGCATCTACCCTGTGAAATTAGAGGCTGACCAGAGAAAGTTGTGGGAGAGGTTGTATGAAAAGCGACGAGGTAGGAGAGAAATACAGGCTATCTGAAGGAAGGAAGAGAGGCTAAGCTGGGGCCGGACGGAGCGCTGGATCCCGTCAGCACGGCGGCCAGGATGGCAAATCGCCGCGCCCCTTACGGGGGACTGCCGCTGGAAAGAGGGAGTGAGGTGGAAGCCCCCTCTCCGGTTAGAGATATTTGGAGGCTCCCCTACGAGAGCACAGGGGGGGAGGAGACCTCCATTTTTTTCTGTGGAGCTTCCCGAAAGCGGCTCAGTTGATCATGAGGGGGAAAGGGGAAGATGATTTTGGGGGGATTTTAATTATCTGGCATTGGGGACCTATTTTTTCAGCGGGAAGCAAACGCTCATCACCCCTTGCAAGGGGTGCGTACGGGGCTGGCAGAGCCAGGTGCCGCTATTCAAGGCCACCCCTCCCTCCTGGTGACCTGGCAGCCCTTCGGCATGGCGTCTCCACCTTAGGCACGGCGTAAAATTGATAGAGTTTGAAGAGAGAAGGAAAAGGGATGTGAGGAAGGCATGGGTGGGAATGAGGCAGGTTGTTAAAAACTCACCATCCCAAACCGGAGCTCAGGGGTTAGCGAACATTGCCCCCTCCCTCCTCAGCCCCAATCCGGGATAGTTGGCTGAGAAGGTCAGCATCTACCCTGTGAAAATAGAAGCTGACTAGAGATAGTTGTGGGAGAGGTTGTAGGGAAAGTGAGGAAATAGGGGAGAAATACAGGCTGTCTGAAAGGAGAAGAAGAGGCTTAGGTTTTCGAAGTACAATGCAGGCAAAGTCGGTGTCTGTGGTTTTATTGTGTTCTGTTGAGTGGAGTTAGAAGGTTTGCTAATAACTGGGCGTAATGTAATTTTTTTTCTGAGTTGGAGGGGAATGGAGATAGTGATGATATTAAATTGATACAAAGGTCATGGAAAAAAAAACTTTAAATATTTTTTTCTTATGGACAACACTAAACCATAATGATTATATTACCATTTACATTATGTACATGTGATAACTGTACAATATTATATTACATATTAAAAAAATGGAAGAGAAGAATAAAACAATTCACGAGCCCTTAAAGTGAAAATTTCTAAATTCATCTAAAACCAAACAGCTTAGAATTTGAAAGAAATATGGAGGCATTTATGTACTTGCTAGCTAGCGCCATTATGGACAAGTGTTCTTAGTCAATTGCAGAAAAATACTCTTTAAAAATCATCTAAATTGCTCAAATCCAATAACATTTTCTTTAACGTGATAAAACTGCTAATGCTGGAAAGCTTTAATATGACACTTGAACAATTAATTTAATGGATCATGAAAGGTAACATTCATCGCACCCAGTGAAAATCTTGCGACCAGTTTAAGGAAAACTCAGTGTACGCAGTGATGGTCTGGGGCGGGTATAGCAATGAGCAGACCACCTTTGGGGCTCTCTCTTCACCCACGCCAAGCAAGTGACTGTATCCAATAGACCATCAACAGCCCTAATTGGATACAGTCACTTGCATGGCGTGAATAAAGAGCGTCCCCCAGGGAGTGCCAAGATGGCTACTCATTGCTATATTAACTGCAGACCAGTTCTTTATTGTAAAAAGAAACAAACTGGGTGAAATTAAACATGATTGAATTTCACCAGTTTTCTTTATCAACATTAAAAAAAAATTAATGTGACAGAAATATTAGGAAAATTCCTACTCCAAATAGTATTGAATCAATGATGACCAGATCTGAACACACAACATGATGGGACGAAGTATTAAAAGATCCACAGGAATAAATTTGTACAAGCGTAAACGCTCGCTTTGAGAACTCGAATACTACCCCCTTCTGAGGATAGGGGGGGGGGGGGAGGGTGTCCTTCATGGATGCTTTCACAATTTTCTGGAAATTATTTAAGCCACGTACATATAGTTTTTATTCATGAAAGGGATTTGATAACTCATGAGGCAAGCATAAAACCACCCAAAAGAAAATTGAAAGCGAAATTATGCATAGGTACTCAAACTCTAAAACCCCCGTGACAATTTTTAAAATGGTAGCAAATAATACGCAAACGGGGAGAAAATAAAATATATTTAATAGCAAATACAAAATGGAACGGAAGTGCTTGAATAAATTTTGATTGGGAAATGATGCAGTGTATCATCGAGATGGGTTATTTCCCACGAAAACTCCAACTTAGAGCTCATCTCTAAACTTGCAAAGCCTGCGTATTGCAAGAGACTAAGACAAAAGGATTAAAAAGAGAACCTCTTATAATCAAGGATGTATCACCTCCTAATAGAGCGCAATATAACGATAATATTCGAGTGAATATACAGATTGCCATCATGATAGAACGAATGATAAAACCGGTTCGGAGTGGGAACTCTATCTCGAGTTTTTGCCTCTTCAACCGAGACTATTTTCTTCACCGAATAAAATTGGCAATTTCTTGGTCGTCATCGACTTGGAGCTGATTCTGGTTATTTTCTGGGTTTTGGTCTTCCAGCGGGTTATCATTTACTAATGGGGGACGCATCGGTGGTAGAGTAGTTGAAGGTGGGTCACTGGTTCGCGAATGCGAGTGGTAATAATTGACAAGCCTTTTCCCTACGAGGTATTTGTCATTTTTTATGTGTTCGTAGAGCCTGGCAAATTGCATGATTTGCATCACAATTAAACTCGTGATGATATAGATGACGAGCAGAGCGGGATATATCCGGCGTTCGATCACCATCTGAGGAAAGACAGGAAAATAAGTGACGCTGGCACTAAAAAGGTGAATGCATGAACTTTGTCATAACCACTGATACAAAGTAAGGTCGGCATACATCCACAGCAGTAAAACAACCCATCCTTTTATGCCGTAACAAGACCTAGTCAACCATCATTCCCCCAACAACAAACTGACCTTCATAGCGATGGATTCATATGTGCTATATCATATCAGGCAGTCATGGCTCATGCCTGGAAGACTCCAACCAAACACCATCCATGCACACCTATCATAATGAAAGAACTAGAGCGGCATGACTATTTAGAGATGGAGAGAAGGGATATGGGAAAAATTCTGATTGGGTGTAGAAGAAAAACGGAGGAGGATTAGAATAGGTAGTGCGGGTGTGTTGATCAAGTCGTTACATTGTGAGCTCGTTTCAATTCTGGGGCCATCCCGGCGACTAGCTAGTTGAAAGACATGAGATGTAAAGTGGAGTGGTTAACTGTTCGTGTAAAAAAGTACTTATGTTGAAATCAAAGCGTGACCAGGTGAAAGATAGTCGGAGTGAGTAGTTGGATATGAGGGCCGATACGAGGAAAGGGGTGTGATGTCAGAGCGGTTTAATGTCTTTTTTATGGATGAAGTAAGTTCTATTGGCATATAATGATGACCTAGTATTAGTGACTGGTGGTGTTGTGAATTGCTGTCTGGGAGCAGATAGCGTCTCTGCTCGCTCCGAGCGCTTGGGAGATTAAGGGAGAAAGCCTGTGTTGTAGGCTCCGTCAACGTTACCACAATTAAGTGGGGCCACGCTTTCTGTCAGGCCCTCCAGAGGGACTAAGTTGGAGTGGAGGGAGGCTATTGCATGCTATGGGAATTTTATAGCACCCCTCCTATGCTAGGGGTCCGCGCAACATCCAGGAAGTGGAAGTTCTATTGCAACTTAACCTCACACAGATTACATCCGATTAGGTTGGAGAGTAATCTAGTGGGACGTGCGTGTTTATTTTGTACAGTATTGGACGTTCATTGATTGTAAAGAGTGTGTCGAGTAGGAAGATACAACAGAATGATGCTGGGTTAATGAAGGGGTTATTTATGGCGAGAATTGGTATTATGTGTTCCTGTTTCCATACATTTGGAAAAGCATTATGGTAGATAGAGTAGTTGAAGAGTGAGAAGCATCGGTGCCCCTTAGACCAAGATGTTATGGTTGAAATTTTGCCTGGGGGTAATAGTCCTGTGGTGAATTTGTCATGGTTTATTAAATGTGAGTGTAGGTATGAGTTTGTTTGTGGCTCTATGAGTGAGGTCAGGTGTTCTGTTACTAATTTTTGCGGTTTGACCATGTTTGCATTCGTCTTACAATCTTTCGTACAACCTGACATTCACACGCCTATACCCATTTATTCTTCTCATAGCCCATACCACTTCAAAACAGTCACATCATCATTCTTATCTTACCCACCATAAACATCCCTTATATAATCGTTCCTCACTTTGTACCTTTCGCACATCCAACATCCCATTCAAGTTGTCCATTTGCACTGCTTTCACTCGAAATCTTTCCTTCTCCTTCCGTACTATAGTCTCAGTCTCATACACCAACGTTGGCACCAGCATACGCTGATGCATCTTCCTGGCACATTCCACACTCAAACCTTCACTATTCACTAACTGCTCTTATCGTCACAGAACCTTTCGTACCATTTAAAACCTCGCAGTCGTAATCATCCTCTGTACCACTCTCCTTTACTTTGTATCCTAGATACTTAAAACTTCGCACTCGTTCAGGGGCGACACTACGAACTCGGATATCACATCCCAATCCATCCCCTTACTCTTTTCGAAATTGACTTTTAGCCCCTTTCACAAAAAAATGATGTCATGCACTTCAATAACCATTTCCAAATCGCTCTCACTCTCAGCCACTGCCACCATCATCAGTACATACCAACATACAGACAGGGCCAAAAGTTTGCAGACATCTCTGAAGTTTTAGGAAATTAGATAAATGCAGGGTTGTAAAGTTTTTATTTACATATCAATTTGAATATTAGTGAAATAAGGATTAACAAAATTTGCCAAAACATGTTAACATCAGCAACATATAACGGATAAGCATATGAAGCTCTGTGAAAATCACTACAACAGACAGAAAACTCATACAAGAAGCCGAGTGGCGTGTCGAGTCCCTTGATTCTTCGAGGCATCTCTCCATGAGGGTGCAACACCTGAAACTTGTAATGCTGGCCCACTCATCGGTGATGACTACCTTCAGTTGCTTAATGTTAATTGTCTGATGACGTCTTACGGCCTCTTTCGGGTCCTACGAGAGGTTAGAGGTTTTCCAGTGGATTCATATCCGGAGACTAAGGTGGCCAGTCCCTCACTATGATATTGTTATCCTGGAACCACTGTATGGTGGACGCAGACTTTTGAAATGGGGTATTGTCATGCCCTGAAAATCACACGTCGTGCATCTCTAGAGAGGTCTCGGGTTGATGGCAGAATATAATCTCTCAGGATAACTGGGTACTTCGCTGAATTCATGGTGCCATAAAAAACAGAGACGACCTACGCCTACAATAAACATGCAGTCCCATACCATTACAGAGCAGCCACCATGCACTCTTAATTCTACTGATCTCCTAGCTACCTGCGGACTTTCACGTTGCTCGGGATCGAGAACATATGGAACGTGGACTCATTGGACCATGACATATCACACTGACTCGTGGTCCAGTTGCATTGAGTACATGCCCATGTCAGTCAACATCGCTTATGCTGAAAATTGACCAGTGGATTCTGGTGGGATTTACAGTAGTGATAAAATTATTATGGATTTCTTGAAAATTCGTAATTTTTATGGTAAAAGGTAAATTAAAACTATTTAATGAGTCAATAATGAGGTTATTTTATCATATTATTGTGAAATAATTATTGTACATTTTTGAAGACTAAATATTAAGTGTGTATTTCTTCATTTTCTGGCAAACTTGTTGAAATAAAAGAAGGCAACATCGATTCGGTTTTGCCGACTGCACAACTATTAGTCTAGTGCCTCAGTTCCAATTCAGACTTCACAGGGTGAGGGCGTGCAAGCTATTCTCCTTTACAGTTACTGACCCAGTAATTCAACGTGTGTATTTTGCTTGCCTGTGGATAATAATAATCATTTTTTTTCTTGCAGTGTAATAGATAAAAAGAAAGTGAACAGCTATGGGTAAAGTCAGTGACTTGAGTCCTCAGAAAATTAGACAGATCAAAGTTTTATTAAGTGATAGTGCACTAAAACAGAAAGATATTGCAAAGAAATTGGGAGTCTCCTCTCAAACAGTAAGCAATATAAAGAAAAATTGAAAAGAGTCTTAATTTGGATTCAGAAAGGGCTGGGAAATGTGGTTGCAAGAGGAAAACAACACTAAGAACAGACAAGAAAATAAAATAAATGGCTATTAAGGACAAAAGCAAATCTTATAGGAAGATTGCAAGCGAACTGTTAGCAGATGGCATTAGTCTCAAAAAACAGTAAATAGGAGGTTACTGGACAGTGAATTATGAGCCTACTGTACAAGAAAGAAGTCTAGGCTTACCAAAACCATGATACAGGCATGTCAAGTCTGGGTTAATGCTCATGCTGATTGGACTTCTGAGGAATGGGAACAGGTAAGATTGGTACATTTACCAGTGATTTTTTTATTAAGCATAAGAGAAGATACTGTACCTACTGTAGTAGGTAAATTCTGATTTACCCACTAGCTACGCGTTCATGATGAATGAAATAATTTCAAGTCATAATTTGTCTGGCTGTTTAACCTCTGCCACTAGCATCACAGGTCGTTTCAGTACTGTTATTGTTTTATATTGTTGCATGTTGTGTTTTCGGGCGAGTCAACTATTGCAGTACTTGATGACCGTGGGCAGACAGTAAGGAAGCACTCAGATGAGTTTATGCTACAGTGTCTTAAAAAACTAAAACATTCACAGAAAATCATTGCGTGAGGAGCAATTTCTATATATGGGACAAGTCTCTTGAAGATTGTTGAAGGTATAATGAATCAGTATAACTATATTGAAGTACTAAAAAAACATTTAGTACCTCAAATGAGGGAATGGTTCGGTCACAGATCATGGATATTTCAGCAAAAAAAAAAGAAGAAATACACGAAGTTCCCATAACAACCAAAGCTCATAGAACGTCTTATCTATGTTTTGTTTCACTCTGACAGATTCAAGTAATTAGCAGAACTTTAATCAATGGCATGCCAGTGTGTGTTAAAACACTTAAAGTGGCTAAGGGAGGTCAAACCAAGTATTAATGAGGGAAATAATATTTTTGCCATATGTATGAAAATAAATTGATTACTTGTCAATAAAATAACTTTATATAACTCTTTCGCAGAAAAATTACTAATTTTCAAGAAATCCATAATAATTTGATCACTACTGTAAATGAATTTAGGTCTTTTGCAAGAATTTGTGCCAGACTGTTCTGAGGGATGCATTAACCTGACCACCCTCTGTTCATTTATTTTGTAGCTGGCCTGCAGTTTTCTTACGATTCCGAAGTCTTATGCGACGCAGACCTGTCATCACGTTGCATACTGACCCTGGGACGTCCATAACGAGGTCGCTCTTGGATGTTCTCACTTTCTCAGATACGCTTCAACATTTCTGTAACACCAGAATGTGATCCTCCCTCCTTCGGGAGATTTGTCGACAGCTGAGACCCTCCTCAGAATTCTTTCCTCCACGCTATAGTTGTGGTTTCGTCATTATTACATTATCAGAATCTATCTGACATGGAATATCATTAATAAACAAATATGAAGACACTTTGTAACATCCCCCATACTGATACCAGGATTTCATACATTTCAATAGCTTCGTCATTTTAGATAATTTCACTTGTATTTTTATTTTGCTTTCCAGATACATTGGACATGTATATGCAAACCTACATCAACATATTCATAGACAATAGCAAAGGAAAAAGAAAAATTCCAGGGCTCCGAAAGTTTTGGCCGAAGCCGAGGATACAACGCATTCCTCGCAAGTGCAACTTCAAAACAAGCAATTAAATGACGGGGACAATACAACAAGCCACCCAATATTTGAGTGAAAATCCTCGTCTGAACGTCATTCCACAGGATATCGACCAATTAAGAAACGTGTCTGTCTCCCTCACGTTACAAACGTGTCAGCCTGGCAAAGGTACGGTGCGATCACCATACAAACACCGCACTAGCCTGACCAATAAAGACATCTGACTCCACTACTCGCAGGAACTAGACACGGATGAACACGTATTTACAACATGGCCGACACTTGCACACCTCAGATACAAGGGGTACTTAATTTGTAGGCAAACCCCACCGGTCGGCGGAGTTCGTCTAGCACGGGCCTAGGGATGAGGGGAATTTAAGCAGGGGCAACATAAGTAATGAAGGGATTGTATGCAAAAACTATGGGTGAAGAATCTAACTTATTTTCATCATACATAGATTATAATCATATCCTTACATCAGGTGAGGATGGGGCAAAATGGATTTAGAAAGGGCAAACCATTCTTACCCTACCCTATTTGACTAAAGACTGTGTCTGGGTATGTCATTCCATCGATTTCCATGCTTCATTGGGAACTATGGGCGTCTCCACATGCCTGGGAGTTTGTCTCAATTAATAGGACACGATTCTTCACTCTGTTCTATCAGATCCAATCTAACATTCGGGAGAAAACCGGATACTTTCACACAATACTGCAGGTCACTCCTCATAACAATAGAAGTCCAACCAAGAAGATGCATACCATTAGGGCGTTTAAAGGCATAACAGTGGAAAATTCACACGACCATGATCAAAGGCCATTTAGCAATTTATAGGATTATTTAGAAGAGTTCCAGCTACCCATCTCCGCCCTATTTCACCCATAAAGTGGGGTGGCAGTTGCTTTCTAGAACAGGGTATGAACATACGTACCATTAGAGATGCCGGAGCAAACAGCGGAGCAAATGTTTGGGAACACACGTAGGGGAGAGCGAGGCAAGTTCCCAACGTTGCGATGACCGGGAGAGCTGTGCGCCTCACAATCAAATTCAGGTCCAAATTTCGAATCCCTCCTAAATATATTTGTTCTAAATGCGTCTTCAGCCACCAATTTGGCCCCATCATCACGACAGCGCAAACAATCTTAGCATAAAGAACTCCATGAGCCCAATCCTGCAAGGTATAAAACATACTGCGAACTTTCTTCATCATTTATCGACTTTTTTAAAAATTAATACAAGCTAATGGATACTTAAAAAGCTAATACCATTAAAAACCATAAAAAAGGAAAAGAAAAAAAACATACAAAGTACGCTGTGTTCCTTGTAAGTCCGCCTCCCTCGGGGCCATGAGCACCCAAACAATTAAAAAAAATAAATAGTATGGAGGCGACTCAGCTCCTTCAAAAAAAAAAAAAAAATACAAGACGCGCAGGAACCCGACCCCAGCACCAGGGACAAACAGTAGCGAGATTGCTGTTCCAGGTACCTGGAAAGGTAGCGTACGCAAATTTTCCTCAGGCTGGGATAATCATGCGGTAAAAGAGGGACCAAGTAGTCACCCCGATAAGGTTCCGTGGAGCGATCCATCCGATGATGCGGCATCCCGCGAGCGTCAGATTTGAAGGCAACCAAAAAAAAAGGACTCGATACCGAGGCAAGGGGGGGATGGGCGTCCACAGGAAAAATCTGGGCGCAATGGCACGCAATTTTTATTTCCCGTCTGCTGTCTGTAACTAATCGTTGTCACGACACCCGAAGGGCTGACCTTAATTCGTCCCAAGTAGTCAGTGGGGAAGAGCAAAATTCAGGTCCGCTCGCTGTCTGTGCAGACAGCCTCTTACCATCGTCAGCGGCCTCAATCCCAGCAATCCAAACTTATCCAGGAAACCAGCAGAAGACAATATCGTCATCCTCCCGGCTTGCATCAGCTATGGCATCACGGGATACAGCGAACGAGGGAAGGCGGAAATTCCAAAACCTCAAAGGCACTGTGCAGTCAGTCTGAGGGTCACTCAATAACTAATCGTGTTTCAAACCGAGCACGGAGCGGAATCTTTCGTACCGAACGGTGTATTGCAGTGTTGTTGTTGTGTGTGTTTTTTTTGTTTTTTTTAGGAGCCCATCTGGCGACTGCCTACTTGGGCATAAGTTGCCGTAGTAACGAGAGCCTAACACAAGGCTACATTAAAATAACAATATGTAAAACAAAACAAAAAACAACAATAAAAAAAAGGAAAGGGGCAACAAGCAGGAAGCACGCTCCGGCGTCGCGAGGAGGCCCACGGTGTATTGCAGCCAGCTCAGCAGTGAAGATAGACACAACGCCCGGAGCAGCCCCGGCGGCTATAAACAGGAAGGAGATAGCGTGGCAGGAAACTCCCCATTCGGACTTGGAGCCATCCGTGTACAGCTACAGTGCCACGATATTCGCTTCAAGAAATATGAACAAACTATTACCGGTGTTGTATAAGCTTTGGGAGCAGAGACGTGGCGACAACGTTCAAAGGTAATATCCCCCAGCTTAGACTCTCCTCCTCCTCCTTTCCTTCTTCCGCTAACACCTACTTTCGGCCTTTCTGTATCCATTCACCTCATCTCCCTCAACCCTCTGTCTAGGCTTAACGACAATACCATCTATCCCATGCCCTATCAGAAAAGAGGCTTTGAAACATCTTTAAACAATGCCCTTTAATGCCTAAATGTGACAAGAGACCAGGAATTGAGGGGTGCTGGGTATTGGGGCGTGAATAATAGGAAGATTGGTTATGCCCCAATAATCCCTTCCCTTTGTGTAATGGGTTGACCACCTCTCTGCCACTCTTCTCTGGCGCATAAGGGTGTACTGCTTGTGGCAGGGCAGGCAGCATGCTAAGAAGGCAAAGCTGTGTTTTTTTTATAACTGTGCCCACCCTGAAGGGCAAGAGAAAAGGAGTGGTCAGTCATTTCCAAGTAAATATGACACAACCACCACACATGGATGCAATTCTGGAGTGTGACTACTTCACCTAGATGTATCCTGCCTGTGTAAGATTAAGTTGCAATTGAACTTCCGATTCTTAGCTGTTGCATGGACTGCTAGCACAAGAAGGGGTGCTATAGAATTTCCACAGCATGCAACAGCCTCCCTACACTCTAGACTGGTCCCTTGGGACAGCTTCACTTAATTATGGTAACGTTGATAGGGTCTGCAGCACAGGCTGTAGCATCAAAGCCTTTCTCCCTTAATCTCCCAATGAGGAAGCAGAGATGTCATTTGCTCCTGTGGAGCCATTAAAAACTCATTCCCAACCAATTCACCTTTTACAGTCTTCCAACCCTTCTCTCACCCTGATACTCTTGTATATTCCTTTCATAAGTCTATTTCCATTCATTCATTCTCCTTCCATATCATACTCTCACTCCTATATACCAACACTGGCATCATTGAGATGTCAAGTAGCTTTCTGGTACCTTCCACACTCAGGCTCTTATAATTCAAAACCTTGGTGGCAATCTGCTTCATCTCTACCATTCACGATACATCCTAGATACTTCAAACATCACGCTTGTTGAAGGGTATTCATTAACAAACATGAAAAAGTAAATGACTCTTATTCTTCACAGTAACTTTAATGCTTTAGCAAAAGTCACAAAGGAAGGCTATGGTATGAGGGAGTAGAAACCCAGCTTTCACCCTATAGGGTGAAGTTCCTATGCTGTAGCAAATGTCCTATCTCATCCTTTGATGTCAAACTCTAAAGCCCCCCCCCCTTGATGTACAACGGCAACCATTTCCCATAAAATTCTGTCAGTGAGCATCATCGCACTTTATATCTGATTATGTACATGAAATCAAGAATATTTCCATGCCAATGGCTATTAATAGTGGTGGGGCACTAGGTGTTGCAGCACCCCATCCATTCAAGATTCTTCGCTGCATGGCAGACTGCACCCACTTTTAACCCTTTACCGGGCAAGTGACTATTTATGAGCACTTAAATGCGCTTGCAAAATGGTGTCCTTCTAACCCACAACGTGTGTTTGCTACCTCGTCATTAGTTCCCAGCCAATCACCGATGATCGGGCCACGCACGTCACTATGACGTCCGGTCTGATGGCTCCATACCATTGACTGAGTGCAGGGCGAAAATCACTCATGTCCAGACCCCGTAAAAGTCTCATTTCATCAATTGTTATTTTCACGCCCGCCACCCTAGCAACCTATCTAATGTTGGCAAGTTGATAATCCTCCTTTATTCTATAGTTGAATAGTTCCTCTCTCAATTGCTATAAGTCTCGTTGATGTAAGATATTGGTAAGTTGGTGAAATTTGCCAGTGAAAAAGTGAATGATCAAATATAGACATGCGCCCAACAAGGGCTAAAATGTCAAAAACTTGAAGTGATCATATATGGACATATACCCGGTAGAGGGGATATTAATTTTATATGGTAAATTTACATAAAATTATATATAAAATTCATGAATGTCCCCAAAACCACCATGCTACATGGGCACAGCTTACAGCTTAGGTAGATATTGTAGAATGTCCACAGTGCTTTAGTGATTTAATTATTTTATAATTATATATATATATATATATATATATATATATATATATATGTCTGTGTGTGTGTGTGAAATATTTCATGAAACTGTGTTCATAGATAACCTATGGCCAAATATTTTGAAATTCATAATGAACCTATGCCCGAATAATTTCATGAATAGGTTTCTAAAATAATTCTTTTTCTTTTCAGCTGCCTTGTGATTTGTTTTACTGGAAAACCCGTAACAAAAAGGTTGTCGTGCCTCTAGACCCCAACCTCAGTGAGGATGAATCGCTCATGATGATGATGATGACATTGGAGACCCCAGCTATACACCCGAGGGTCACAACCCAAATATTCCCAGTCCCAGTGATGAACCACTCTGCAAGAAGTGGAGGACTATGATATGGATGCCGATCGTGAGGAGGAAGAACAGCAACCACAAAGCAAGGGCAAGGGCAGGACCACAGTCAAGAGCACATCCAAGAACACTCTACAAACAAGGCCCACTACATCCAAGAAAGTTGATATCAAGAACCCCCCTATGCCAGAGTATCAGCACGTCCACCATTGTATGTAATGAGTCCCCAGCAGTATTTTTGTAAGTTCTTCAGCCCTCAGCTCATCAAACACACAACATATCAAAAAACCTCTACGCAACTCAAAAAGATGTTGCTCTACATGGGAGCTGTGGAGTGCCCCTCTCTGGATGACTACTGGGCCATGAGCACTAGAGTACCACAAGTGGCTGATTTAATGTCTTCCAAATGCTTCTGACTACTCAGGAGGAGCCTGCACTTCAATGATAACTCCCTCATTCCTGGAACCATAGACCGCTTTTACAAAATACGCCCCCTCTTCAATTTCCTCAACGAAGCCTTCCGGGATGAGCCTCAGTCTCCAAAGCAATCCAACAATGAGGTGATGGTGGGCTACAAGGGGAAGACTGCAGGGAATCTGAGGCAATACATCAAGAATAAACCTCATAAGTGGGGGTTCAAGCTCTTCTCTAGAGCATCGGAGGATGGGTTCATACATGGTATTATACTTTATCAGGGCGCAACAACTCTGCAGGCTCACGGCATTTCCCTCACCGCGGAGCAGGAATCTCTCGGAGCAACAAGCCAGATAGTCTCTGTCCTCGCCAGCACCATGACCTCCTCTACTACAGCAATATTCGCTGACAACTTCTAAACCAGCTTTAAAATTGTTCATTATCTACAGATTGCAGATACACAGGCACAGCCAGAGAACACAGGATTGGTAAACCTTTACTGAAGACAGCCAAGGAGATGGACAAGCCAGCCGTAGCTTGAGGGACCTACGATTACACCACAATTGACGATGGCATCCTGGCCCTTCGGTGGAAAGACAACAAGGTAGTCACCATCTTCTCCACCGACCTTGGTGTTGAGCCTGTCTCCGTGTCTGCAGTACTCGAAGGCTTCCAAAAGAAAAGGGGAGGCAATATGCCCAAATGTAATAAAGTCCTACAATACTAATATGGGGGGTATCAACAAGTGATATGCTGGTATACCTTTACTGTACTCTGATGAATGCAAAAAGGTGGTATATGAGGCTCTTTGCTTACTGCCTCGATCTCTGCCTCTGCCTAAATGCTGAGAGAAATTGCTTTCTGGAGTATACTACCAGCCTGTTGCATAGCTCGGAAATGTGAAGTATTTTTGTCAATATTACATTTCTATTTTTACCATCATGTAATACAATGGAACAACTATCACTGCTGGTGTTATTAACCTTTTATTTAAATTTTCAATTTGACACGTTCTGAATTTTTTTTACTTTAGACCGGCAAATGACTATATATGATCATTTCATCAATCTTGATTGGCAACATAATTATCAAAAATTTTGAAAAATTTTCAACAGTAAAAATACCTTCAAATTTGCCATATTTTCACGGTCTAGGGTCAAAAATTTATATTTCTCAGTATATTTATGAGTGCCTGGTAAAGGGTTAAAATGTTCCCAAGAAAAGTGAAATAATCGAGAGGATATTCATCAGGACACAGCTTGGACTAACTACCACAAAGCAATGCCCCTTCCCCCCGCAGCAATGGGGTAATGCCCCAGCTATAAATGCAACCTGGAAGAGTGACATACCCTCCCCACTCCAAGTGCTCAAGGAGAAACTGACCAGTGCTCTCTCTCTTGATTCATCTTTTACATACCTTTTAAATCTTCCACTATCTTATCCACGCCTGTTTAGACCCAAAGAAAGGGCAAAAGGTGTTGAACTTTCTTTTAAAAAAAAAGATGAGAAACCCAACACCTAACCCATCACTACAAGCCCCAAAGCACACATCATTTAAAACTGAAATGGTACACACAACAAACAAATGGCGCAATGGTTATTCATCAACCACAGCATACAACAGCCTTCATCCTGCAAACAAAAAACAACAACAGAGGCTCACATTACAGGAATATCCCACTACCTGCACATGAGGTAATGTGGACACAAACAACGGAGTCAAATCACATACATACATCAGAGATGGTATCCCCTTCCTCCACTCACCTTGGCATTCAGCCCAAACCATGAACAAATGGAAATCTAAACCCTCTGAATGTGGATCAACAAAACAGACTACACTTTAACCAACCCAAATAAACTCCTTCCCCACCTGTATTCTAACCACCAAACTATGCAACAATGCTGGACCACCTTCCAACATGGCAAAATAATACCTTTGTTATAGATGTCTTCAATGCCTACAACCTGCCTGGCTACACTCCCCCAAAACACTATTAACAAGAACCTGGAGCATCTAAATACAGACTGATTCTGATCAGCCCTTCCACCACCCAACACAAACCCTACAACACATACTGCAGAAGACACCCACCTGGACATCAATCTCTGTTCAGCAAACTTAGCCACCCTCAAAATTGGTTGTGGTTTTACCACCGATTAACACTCACTTCAGATGCTTTTTACTTCCTAACCAACAACCCCCACTGAAAACCCACACAAGGCACTATCCTCTAACCATCTCCCAATCACTATACAAACTACCCTTTAGAATCCAGTACATCCACCATTGCCATGTACTTCAACTACAACCACTAGCCCAGTTAAGCAACAAAGTAATATACATACTTTGCTAGCAAAGGCTCCACATCAAGTAACAAACACATCCTGAGGGGAAACCTAACACACTATCAACTAAACAACCCTGGAAATCTAACAGCCACAGAAAAATTAGAGATGACCACAAATCAAACATTACACAACACATTTAAACACCGATCCAACAACAGAAATAACACTGGCAAACTTTTTTGGATACAATAAACTACAAAACAGACAATAACTAGAAAGCACTAAATATCACAATGTCCAACTGCAACATTACACAATCACCACAACAGACTCTATCCCCACAAACATACACTTAACCAAGCACTTTTGCCATGTTAGCCACTTAAAAACCCCATCCTGACAATGAATACGTCATCTGGTGTAAAAACCTCTTTTCCAATGACCCAGACTATGCAGGTTTACAAGCTGCAAGATGAATCACATCATCCACAACCTCAAGCACTCAGCTACTTATAGTCCAGACATCAATATAATACATCTTGCACTTCAAAACACATGGAATACAAGTCTTCACCAACATTGAAAACTAGAGCTACTCACACAACACAAGACCCAACATCTGGAAGCATGGTACAATCAACAAAATTTCTAAATCCAACAAAGATCCTACACTACCTTCTCCACACTATCCCATCACTCTCCTCTGTACCCACTCCCAAAGTCATAAAGTGCCTCATAAACCAGATCACTAAACACATTCACATAATATCTACACAAAATCATTTCAGACCACTATATTCAACAAAAACTTATTACAGAACCCACACAATGAATCTTCGATGGCAATGACCAAGCAAAACCACACACACAAATCTTGTAACACTAAAGTGCAAACCTTTCAATGCCATCCCCAGCCACAGCTTAATCAATAAAATATACAACATACACTTCTTAAAGTTTTACATCACTATGTTCCTCCTCAGAGGGTTGGACGTTTGATAGCTGATCTCCACCTCTCACGATTATAAACTAACTCTTCACCAACACCAAGGTTTTTCACATCCTCCTTAACACAATCCCATCATGCTTTCCTTGGCCTACCTCTAGGCACTCTAGCATTCACCACCATCTCTCTCACCCTCCCTATAGGATCATGAGGCTCTGCTCTCTTCACAAGACCATACCACCTCAGTCTCCACCTTATCCATCTAGATTTAATATCTTCCAGACCACACCTATTCCTCACTTCCTCATTTGTAATTTCATCCTGCCACTTGACTCTAGCCATATATCTCAGCATTCTGTTATCACTACTCTTCAAGATTTTCTCCATTCTTTCTGAGAGGGCCCATGTTTCTGATCCATATAACAGCACTGATCTTACACATGCTTCATATGCCTGGGCTCTAACTTTCAGTGGTAGGTGCTTGTTCATCAATAAACTTGCAATTTCCTTCCATTTAGGCCAAGTAATTGCAACTCTAGAATATCTGCCAAATAGCAAAATATTCCACTTCCTCCAGCCTACCACACTGTGTCCTCCTCCTCCTCAACTTTCTCAATGCACTTTGGACACCTAAACTGCTACACTCCACAAACTCTTCTCAACCCTCAACATCTTTTATGGCACCACTTTTGTACTCCCTGCAGAGAACTGAATGTGACCCTATTCCCCTTCCACAAACTCCATATGGTCACCGTCTAGATTGAATCTTTTTCTTTTCCTTTTACCCTGTTACCATTGCTTTTGTATTGCCCATATTCAACTTTAAACCCCTCTTTTCCACCGCCTTAGTCTCTGCAATTAAAACCAGATCATCAGCATATAGTAACTCTCATATCCCTTCCTCGCCGCACTCCCTAGTGGCCTCCTCTATCACTATAATAAACAGAAGGGGTCTAAAGGTCAATCCCTGGTGTACTCCCACTCATATATAAAATTGCTCTGAAAGCCCATTTATGACTTTTATCTGAGATGTTGATCTATCATACAATGCTATAACAAGTCTAACCAGCCGTTCAGGGATCCCATGTCTTCTTAAGGCCCACCGTATCATTCTCCTTGGAAATCTATTGAATGCCTTTTCCAAATCCACAAAGATGTGATACAACTTATTGTTCTTCCTACGATACTTCTCTTGGAGTTGCATTATGATAAATATTGCGTCCGTTGTTGAGTGGCCAGGACGAAAGCTGAATTGTCTGGCTCCAACATTTACCATCTACCTCAACTGCTGTTCCAGTATAGTTTCAAAAACTTTCATGGCATGTTCCAGCAGTCGCACCCCTCTGTACTTTCCACACTGCAGTGCACCCCCCTTTCCTTTATAAATCGGCACAGTCAAGCTCCTGCACCAATCCCCAGGTAATGTTCCCCCCATCAAAACCATTGCAAATATACCAGTTAATTCTTCTATTACCAAATTTCCCGCAGCATTTATCATCTCACTTGTCAAGCCTGTTGGTCTGGATGCTTTACCACTTTTCATTTATATCAATGCTTTTCTACTTCACTTTTACTTATCTCTTGTATCGACTACTCAATTGGAGTTCCCTCTTCTTCCTCATAGGAACTTTCTTCATTTAATAATTCCTCAAAATACTCCCTCCATCTATCCCTTACCCAACTTTCTTTAACTTTAACCTGTCAATTTTTATCCCTTATAACTCTTGCTCCAACTACATCCTTATTTTTCCTTTTCATCTGCTTTGCCACTCTAAACATCTTATTTCTCCCCCAGATGTATTCAATTCTTCACTCCTTTTGACCTCTGTCACCTTTCTTTTTGCTAAATTTCTTAATCCTCTATATCTTCATTTCCATATCTTTGCCATATCTTGTAAGCCTACCTCTTTTCAATTATTGCACTCTGAACCACCTCACTCAACCAACACTTTCACTCTCCTTTGCTTGATGCTCCTTTGTCTTGCCACATATTTTTTTTCTGTGTTTTTCATTACTGCCTCCTTAAATTTTTCCGAGCTCCTTTCCTGCCCAATTTTTCTATTTACCACTTGTTCATACTCTCTTCTCAGGTTTTTGTCTTTTAGTCTCCATACTTTGATCTTATTTCCCATTTTTACTCTTTTCCTTACCAAATCTTTCATATACATATCCATGCACAATAATTGATGTTGCACCAAACATTCATCTCCTGGTATTACTTTACAGTCCTTTATAATAATAATACTAGGTATTTATAATGCACACTTCAGGGCTGTTAGCTCTCCCAGAGCGCAGGTTGTGTAGCGAGTGTGAAGAAAGTTTTCAGGGGAGAGAATCCAATTCTGAAGAGATGAGTCTTCAGGAGACGTTTAAAAGTAGCAAGGGAGGGAGAGGATTGGACTTTGGCAGGAAAAGCATTCCCAAGTCTAGGAGCACAAACTGAGAAGGAACGGTCAGGCAGAGGACAGAATGATGAGAGTTCAGAAGGGAAGCGAGGTTAAGACGGAGTGCTTGAAGAGTTTGACAATGGGAGAGGGCAGATAAGAGATAAGGTGGAGCCTCGAGGTTTAGGGCCTTGTAGGTGATGAGAAGAATTTTATAGTGGGTACGGAAGCAAATAGGTAACCAGTGTAGCTCCTGTAACAGAAGCATCAAAATAGAGAACAGGGGGTGGCATAGTTTTGAACTAGTTGTAGGAGGTGAAGTGATGAAGAAGGGAGATTCACTCGAAGAGAATTGCAGTAGTCTAAGCGTGAGATGACGAAGGCATGAATAGCAGTCTCAAGGCTTCGTCGATCAAAATGGGTTTCAACATGTGAGAAGTTGCAGAGGAAACCGAGGGAAGATTTACAGATACAATGGATGTACAGTTTAAACAAGAGTTACTCATCAAAAATAACACCAAGATTACTGACGGTATAAGAGAAGGTGAGATCATTGGTTTCCACAAGGAGGAGAAGAGAGCTTTAGATTTCTCCACTATAGAAGCGGTACCAACAAGGAGAACTTCACTTTTATTGTGGTTAAGTTTGAGAAAGTTGGCAGACAGCCATTCGTTTATGGAGGTGTAGCTGAAAGGAGCTTGGTAATTGATTGAGAGAAGGACACAGGGGATGAGGAAAGGTATATCTGAGTGTCATCAGCATAGAGGTGGAAGGACAGGCTCAAATCGCGAAGAAAGGAGCCAATAGGAAGTAAGTAGATGCGAAAGAGCAGGGGACCAAGGACTGAGCCCTGAGGCACCCCAAAATAAATGGGCGCGGGCTCAGAGTAGAGGTTATTGAGCGCGACTGACTGAGTGAGGGAGGAGAGGTATGAGCGGAACCAATCAAATGCAGCGCCGAGAGACCAAGGAAAGTGTGAAGATGATCAAGGAGGACAGTGTGGTTGATGATGTTGAAAGCAGAGGAGAGGTCTAGGAGGACTAGAATGGACGTACAACCCCTATCGGCTGCTCTACATAAACCATTGAAACATTAAGAACAGCGGTTTCAGCTGAGTGCTTCGCTTTGAACCCTGACTGGTACATTTCATCGATATTGCAGTTAGAATTATGGTCATTAAGGTGAGAGATAACCACTCTCTCAAGGACCTTAGAGAGGAATGGAAGTTATGAGGTAGGGCAATAGCTAGATGGTTCAGAGGGGTTAAGATGCGTTTTTTTAAGGATAGGACGAATTGAGGCATGTTTGAAGGAACAGGGAACCACCCCTGTGGCAAGTGAAGTGTTAATGAGATGAAGAATCATTGGGAGGACAGCTCAGGGAGAATTTGGTGGAGGCGTTTGGGTTGAAAGACGCCATTAGGGGATCCAGATTTGTTAGAGTGTGAGATCAGGGCAGTTACTTCCTCAAAGGACGCCCAAGTGAGGACGTTAAGCGGCAATGGAATATGGTCAGGGAGAATAGAATGGGCTTGTTCAAACGACTGAGGTAGTATGGCGTGAAGGTTAATAACTTTATCAGAGAAAAATTTAGAAAGAGTAGAGGGGTTGATGGGGGGGAAGAGGTGATGGGAAATGGGGCTAGGCGAGGAAAGACGAGAGAGGGGACGAAAGATAGTCCGAGGGTCATTCTTGCACTCAGACAAAAGTTTGCGTGAATCAGCCTCGCTGGCTGATTTTAATTTGGAAGAATATGTCGAAGTAGCAAGGCGATAGGCAAGTGAGAGGGAGGTCGTGTCCTGCCCACCGGAGCGTGCTTTATGAAGGGCTCGTTAATGAGCACGTAAGGACGTCCTTGAATAAAGGAGTTCCAAGGTGAACCAAGGGGCGCGGTGATGGCGGTTTGAAGGAGTAATAAGGGGGGCGTGCGCGTCGTCAAGGCAGTTGAGTAATGATTGGTGCATAGAGTTTAAGGTTTGGTCAGGTGAAGCAGTAGTATCAATAGGAGGTAGGGCAGAAACAACATTGTTAAAGAGAGAAGTAGTATCAATTGAGGATAGTCGCCGGAAAGGAGTAGGATCTCGGGACGAGCGAGGAGGTAGGTGGTAGGGAATATAGAATTTAAAATTGACCAAGAAGTGGTCGGAAATCTTATTAGAAAGGTCAGTTACTGTTAGCTTAGAGATATGGAGGTTCGAGATAACTAAGTCCATTGTATTACCATCTATATGTGTTGGGGATGACACATGTTGCGTAAGAGAGAAGAGGTCGATGATGTCAATGAATGCATGAAAAGTCTCATTATGGCTAGGAAGATTGAAGTCACTGAGAATAAGGAGAGAACCAGTAGGTTACTGAACTCCTCGAGAAATAAGGCCGGTAAACGGCCACAATAGTCGGCACAGCATGTGAGGCAGCAATGAGAGCCTCAAATGAGACTAGAGGGAGAAAGGGGAGAAGATTCAGGGAGAATGATGAGTTGGAAATCAGTCCAACTGCCCCTCCACGGTGGTTCCGAGAAACATGCAGGAAAGAATGACCCGGAGGTGTTGCAAGGGCAGTGCATGAACCAGAATCAGACTTGAGCCAGGTTACTGTAAGGCCAAGGAAGGAAACCCCAGTGCGAACAACGAGGTCATGGACATACTCCGACTTATTGGTCAGGCTCCTAATGTTCAGAAGAGACGCCGACAGCGCCTGATGATGAGCGCAGGAGGAAGGGATGGATTTGGAGGTGTTGTGTAAAGGAAGAATGGTAAGGCGAAAGAGGTTCCTAAAGGATGCCGAAAATCTCGGCTCCCTCCTAGTCGGGCGAGTTCGGGAGATACCAGCCCCCTTAATCTTTGCGTTTGTAACTGGCGAAAGACGATGGTTTAAAGAGTTGAGTGAGAGGTGTGAGTCCCTATCATACATAGTAGGGGGGAAAGGAGAGAGCAAAGGCGAGAATTATGAAGAACACAGCAGAAGAGAAAACTTAACCCTAACTTGACTCATAGAAAGTGGGGGAGGGTTAGCCAGGACATGCGAGTTGACTAAGGAAGGAAGACAAAGAGCAGCATGTGGCAACAAATGAATCAATGGAGTGAAAAGGAAAAAGCAATAGAAATAAATGGCTATATACAAATAAATAGATAGCGATATACAAATGCAGTAAAAAGGGGGAAAAAAAGTTTATATTAACGCACGTAAAAATAAAAGCCCATAAACAAGCAGGTGGAACAAAATAAAGAAGCAAAAACTTAATTGAAGCCAAAATGAGCAATGAGTTACAAATAAGATCTGTTACTTGCAAGCGAGACTGCCGGTGAATGCGGAGCACAGCACTAATTGAAAAGGTTTAAGTACTGCGGTAATTATAGTTCAAACAAGGAAATTAATTAAAAAGCACTAAGATCATAACGTGACAACACTAATTAAAGAGCACTAAATAACAAGAACGATGAATCAGGAGGCGGATGATAAGAATGCAGATCAAGAGCTTTGAGAATGGAATTGATCATCGGGGCAATCAAAGAGGTTCATGCAACAACCTCTCCCTGAGGCGCAGGTTCTCTTACCTTCATATTTCTATTTTTCCTAAACAAGATGTAATCAATTTGCGTCGCTGCTAGGACACTATTATAAGTTATCAGCTTTTCTTGGTCTTTCTGCCACATAGCATTCACTACTTGGAAATCTTTTCTTTGGCAGAAGTTCATGATACTCTCCCCTTTCTGGTTTCTTTCTCCAAACTCATAAATACTCAATACTTCTTCTAAACCACATGCACATTCAGATCTCCTCCAATAATCACATCTCCCTCTGCTATCTCTATCACTGCATCGTTCAATCACTTCAGAACAAGTCCTTTTCTTCTTCTATTCTTCCTGCCTCTGACATTTGACAAAAACAAACAAATGGACAAGAAGACTTAATACCCTCAAATCACCCCCAGAAAAAGAAATCACAGCTAGTTAATAAACCATTCATAACTCATTAATGGACTATGCAAGCCCTGATTGGGTCCCTAACATCTTTTCTCCAGACCCTACAAAACAGAGCTCTAAAACAATTACAGGCTACACAGCTACTATACCCACAGACCACTTGCACTCTGAAACCAAAGTTCTCTATGTCAAGGATAACCTTGATGTGAGACAATGACACAAACACTAGCTGCAGCCTCCACAAACCTAGAATACCCACTACACTACAAGGCAGAACACCTACTCGCATGAAGAAACATTAAAACAACACCTAATTTATACTATATTTGAGTGTCAACTTGCCAACCCTAAAGAATCTTCCGGAAACATATCCATACCCACTTTACACACTGCTCTATCAAGTCACTTTCACACAACAAAGGACTCTATTCGCTGGCCCCTGACATACACCTTTCCTCATGAGAACAGAGGTCACCAGGCCAGGATGTCATGTGTATATTACAAGCTCTTCTGTGCAATAGAAAAGAATGCATGTGACCATCGTGGATGTTTGTCCAAAATGTAACACTGGACCCCACACATTTAAACGCATAATGGAAGACCACACAATCACATACACTAAAGGTCTGTGGGGAAACCGGGTAGAGGCCATATTCTACCACAGGGTCTGGGTTGCTCACCCAGACAGCTTGAGGATCAACAACAATACTACAGAGAAATTAGCAACTTAACACCCGGCCTTTCACAGAACAGTCAAACACCCTCATAGAACAATTTTCTCAGGGGCAAACAAGCACAAGTAATATACTATGGCAGGCTATCATGAACACACCCCACATACATGACAAAGTTCCCCAGGACTGTACTGTACCTCACCCTCTTTGACCTTTTCTTCCATGACAACCCTTCATGGAAACCCAACATCACGCTTTACATATATGCTGATGACATCAACTTCTCTCAGCACACACAGTGGAGCCCAAGCAGCGCGCTATCTACAATACAAGACACAAACACTGGCTGCAACAGAACCAAATAACATCTTAACTTCAAAATCCTGTTACTGTCTTCATTAATTACAAACTAGATTGCAACAAATATCCTTACATCATTCTATCAAACATTCCACTCTCCTTAGATAAAAAACTTATGAGGAACTTTGTGTCACTCTCTATATAGGAGTAAATTCCCAACAAGACAAACTACCCCCAAAATGAATGCACCGCAAGCAGCACTTAGAGGAACCATATTCAGGAAAGCCATACAATCCATCATTTGCTCCTACAAGCATTACATCCTTCCCTTCCCTTACCTGCATGACATGGGCAATCAAACTTGCATCTGTAATCAAAGCCACAGGCTGCACTGGCAACATCCCAGTTAACCATCTACACTGGAAGGAAGGGTCGTACACATAAAACGCCATCTCGACCTCCATGGAATGCAATTTCTCCTTAGCCCACAAGCCCCAAGCTACCCATGCCCCTACTTGCATGTCCCATACCAGCCTAAGTGAAAGATATGCAAAACTCCAAAGACATATACACCAAGATACTCCATGGAATTATCCTAAGCGGTTGGAGGGAGCAGACATGTTATATGCTCCGAGGAGCTATAAAGAATGGAATCAACCAATACAAGCCATCCATTCTATGGGATAATGACCCAGAATAAAACACACACATCTCGCATATGGATTGCCCTGGCAAAGCTCTGGTGAAATCATCACCTAGTACTGAACATATAGAAATACTGGTGAACTAACCAATAACCACATATTTGATTCCCTTGCTACCAGAAACCAGACACAGTTCAACACATTCACAACATGCTTGGCATTCAAACTCCTAAGATAGAATCTACAGTGCTGGATCTCTTGGAGTACCCAGTACAGGCAATCAGGCCAATCATGGCCTAAGGAATGGACCTTAGCTCGGGCAACTCAAGTTAAAACAAAAACTTAAGTGTGGTAATGACATGATAGTTGCCTTAAAATCCAGTATCAATTTTACAATAAAAAACAAATAAACCAGAATTGGACAAACCTGCCAGAAGAAGAGAATTGGCGTCTGATGAAGAGGAACTCTCAGAGGAATCATAATGACTAGTTCAACCAAGATGCCCACCATCAACGGAATGATGCCAGCCACTACAAACAAGGCGATGATGGCTTTTCCTCCCTATACAAGAGAATGGGGATAAAAAAAAGCAATATCAGAGGATCACTCTAGGCCAGTGAATACCAAGCTGGGGGTGGGGCTTAAGGATATTTAAGTGGGGGCAAGGAATATTTTAGGAAATAATTAGAAAGTTGACATAATGTAGTTGAATATGAAATGTGTTTCAATGCATTCATGACCTTATTTGCATCGAAATACACTTAAAATACAGTTAGGTAAGGGGAATAGTATGAATTTCTTAATCTGCTAGAAAAGTCTCCTGGAGTTCTTCAACCCTTTTCAGGAGTGCCACCCTTGACGGGGCAACCAACCAAACAAAAAAAACAACAAAAACACTTAGAATAAAATGATTTAATTCTCTTAAACTGTTTTTTTTTTTTTTGCTATGGTGGGTGTGTTGTACAGTTTTCTTGAAAAATTAAAGTAGAGCTGAGAGGAAAAAATGAGAGAACAACTGTTCTAGGAGATTCCCATTTGGTAATTAATCGCTTATTTATCAATATAATTCTGATTTCATTAATAGAATTAAGATTAGCATTGTGAGTAAATCCATTTGCCTGAATTTTACATTCAGGGAAATTTGTGTACGTAAGTAATGCCATCCATCTTTCACATCATGGATGAGATCCTCAACCGGATGTAATGCATATAAAGACCCACTTGAAGTGTGGGTCTTTGAAAGCCCCTCCCAATCTCTATCAGTGGTTGGAACCCATGCATCCCAATTCCCTGACCACAGAATACCCCATGAATTTCTAGAAGAAAGCGAGCCTGCCACCCTTTCCCCCCCATGATTTATGCACATTGTATCTTTAGTTTTAGGGGCACACCAAGTAATTTATTGAACATGATTTGGATTTCTCTGTAGAAGGCCTTGTGTATATATTTAGTATTTTGGTGGGGTATATCTATATATATATATTTAGTAGATTTGCAAAAATTGAATATATGTATATTTAATTTGTTACGTGTGATTTCTTTTTTGGCATTGGCCAATATTCAGTTGTAAGGCCCTATAGATATATTATATATATATATTTAGTGTTATTGTACATATATCTATTTATTTTTGCCAGAGATTCCCAATTTACATTGGTCGATGATTTGTAAGGCTGCATATATTTTGGTATTGCCATTTTTTGCTGTTTTGTTTGTATAAATAAATTGAAATCATTATTAGATTACCCTCTCCTCCACCCAGGTGGCTCTGTTAAAGCGGCAGGGAGAGTGACCGCAGGCCCAAGGAACCTGCTGCCACATTGTGTGTGTGGATGGTTTTGTGGATGATGGGGGCCAGGTTTCGGGGTGGAGGGATTTCTTGGTGTGTTTGAGCGTCGTATATCATTGAAGTTTTGTATATGTTGCATAGAGGGCCATGGGGCTTCCATGTAATGCCATGGGTGAGGGAATTTCTTTGTACCATGGAGGATTGCGTTTCCTGCATGTTGAGGTGGTGTTGTAGCAGCATGAGCTTTGTTTCCTGGTGGCATTGGTTAATCTGGGTGCTACAGGTGCAAGCTGTTGCTTGGCATGGTGCTTTGTTTTGAGTCTTCTGTGGTGTGCTGGAGGGAGTGGGGTAGGTTTGGTGCCCAGGCTGTAAGACATAGGCAAGTGAGGGAGAGGTATTGTGAGTGCTTGGAGTGTTAATTTTTTGTAAACTTTGTCTTATTTATGGTGTTTTGTTGGAAATTTAGTTCTGTATCTAGTGTGACTGTAGGCAGGGATATTTGTTGTACTTTAGTTTGTGGGTTGTGATGAGGGTAACAAAAGATTTTGAAGATGAGAAGGTTATTTGGTTCTGCTGCATCCAGTGTTTTCTTAGGTGAGGATGGTGATGTTATTGGTTTATATGTAGGGTAATGTTGGGACTCTGGGAATGGATTTCAAGAAGTAAGGGGTCGAAGAGCAAGGGGAAAAAGTAGGTATCTGTGCAAAACTCCCTTGTGTATGTGTTGTGTTTGATAGTTTGAACTTGTTGGGTGGTAACCGCAGGTGGGTGTAGTTGTTTGTCGCTTGTTGTGAAAGGTTAGGTGTTACATTGCTAATTGTTGCATAATCTTGTATACAGGAGTTTGTCTTTTCAATGTGAAAAGGCCAGGTGTTCAGTTACTAATTTTTGCATAGTGTTGCTGTTGTTTCTTATCATTAAGCTGTCTCTGGGTAAGCAGCCCAGAGAGTCTGAGGTAGGATATGGTCTCTACTGTGATTCCACACAGAACCTGAAAGGAATGTATATTTTGTTGTTGGCATATGTGATAGTATGTAGTGGGCTTCCATTGTGTTTAATTATGTGGGGTGCAGTGATACAGTCTCAACAAGCATCCATTATGGTGACATCCATCATTTAATACTAGCTTAGGAGAGGTGGGTGATACCAGCCTGGCCAGGTAGACTGTACTTGGGAGGGAATGATGAATCAGAGGGGTGTTGTGTGAAAGTGACTGGACAAAGCGATGAGTGAAGTGGGTATGGATCTGTTTCTAGGTGTTTAGGGTGAGCAAGGTTGGAGAGTTGATAGTACATCTCTAGTGTATTACATATTGGGTGCTGTTTTAATTTTCTTTTTGTGAGTGGGTGTTTTACCATGCAGTGTAGTGGCTGTTATAGGTTTGTGGAAGCTGCAGCTTGAGGACTTTGGTTTCAGTGTAGGTAGTATGTGATTGTTTAGTGTGGTCTGGAGTGTTGAAGAGGCTAGGACCACAAGTAAGTTGTTCATAGTCTCCAATATTGAGTGTATGAATTGTTTATTGACTCTGGTTGTGGCTGCTTTGTGTTTTCTGAATGTTGTGTGCATGTACGATTGATTTAAGGGTGTTAAGTCATTGTGTACATTTGTTTTTCTAGGCATGAGTATCATAAAAGGCGACTAACACAGGATAGAAAGGCGAGGCGAGGCTTGGCAAACAGTGCAGGGGAAGGCTTTATCCAAGGAGCAAGACACAGAACGATGGTAATGGAAGAGGTATGGCACCGAGCCCAGGTTTGCACCCTAAGAAAATCTTGCGATCTAGAGTGGGAGCACCTCCAGGATCATCACCTCAAGAGGGGCCTACAAGTGTCCATTCCCCATCAGGGTGTCAGGTATCCGGACCAGCGACGCATATGGCCTAGGGTCCGTCACAAACGTCATTGGAGCTGGCATGCCTACCTCCATTTGGAAAAGGGTGAGTGAGTATGGTGGCTCCCCTCAGTGTCACAATCATTGGATCTACGAGGTGTCTAGGAAGAGCAAAGAGGGCAGGTGTTGGGGTCCGGGAGGGCAACCATTCTCCAGATGTCAGCTGCAACAAGGTTGCTTATGCTACAAATGACCCGCTTCTGGGGTCGTAAAAGGAAAATAAAAATGGGAATGCAGCCATGTAAAAACCCATCAATACAACCAGAGCAACAAGGTAGGGGGGAACCTCTCCCCCTCCTGGCCCCCATTAAGGATGAATTGACGAAAGCTGGTCAGAGACTAGCCTGCAAAATTAGCCTCCAGCCAGGAAAATGGGGGAAGGGAGGTTTGTAAAGTGGCGGTAAAATCAATGTGTCTAGAAAGAAAAAAATACCAGATAGTCGCAATCTCATTTGAGACCACTGAGGACAGAGTGGTGGCGAGGAATAGCAAAATCGAGAGTAAGAGCAATTCAAATAGGTAATTCAACACGCTGATCACGTGTTGGGCCATATATGATACGCCGGTAGCCTCAAATAATTGATCCACGTTTGTTTTTAGATATCGTTCTTAAACCATGTACACGTCAGGGCGTCTTTCATAACATTTCATACCTGTATAAGTTACTTTACTTCTTTTGGGAGACATTGCGGTCAACTTGTTAAGTTGGGTGTGAGTGAAATAGAGTGATGAAGGAATGAAATGTTTTTTTTTATATAGCTGCTCAGGACCAGATGACCTCTCTGCTCCGGCCGACCACTTGGGGGATTGAGAGAGAAAGCCTGTGATCCTACAGCTTGTGTTGTAGGCTTCCATCAAGTTTACCACAATTAAGTGGGGCCGTGCCTTCTTGAGACTGGCCTGAGGGACCAGTTTAGAGTAGAAGCAGGCTGTTGCATGCTGTGCGAATTTTATAGCACAGCCCTGGGCAAGAGGTCCATGAAACAGCTAGGAAGTGGAAGATCAATTGCAGCTTAACCTCGCGTAGATTACATTCCAATAGTGACGAAGGAATGCGACGAGGTATGTTGTGACGAAAAATTTCAAGTAACTGAGACTGCATGAGAATAATATAAAGGAATGTATAAGAGTATCATGATGCGTGAAGGGGTGGAAGACCGCCTCAAAAAATGGAGTCTAAATGTTACAAGTACTTCAGACAAAGGGGAGTGATAGAGGGGGAATTGGATATTTTGAATGGTAGCTAATGTGCGAAAGGGTTGGGTCCTTTTATCCATGGATTAGGCCAAACTTTTCATGATATTTTTTAGGGTATAGTTTGTCGGCTGTAGGGGTAATGGTGGTGGAAAAAAGGATTAGTAGGGATGGGATGGAGAAGGTAATTTTTTCGGCATCTATACCCACAGACATGATGAAAGACAAAGTACAAAAAAAAAAAACTTACCATTAGGCCCCAATGTTTTAATTTGAGCAGAATTTGAGTCCAACCGAGTGAAAACCAGGTTGCAACCAGAGTAAGAGTCCGGATGGCCAGCAAGCACAAGTAGAGTCCACAGGCACCAGAATATAACTCGTGAACCTTCCAAATAAAATTATCAAGATGATTACATTCTATGTTCTGTGTGGTTTTCAACCTCGATAGTCTCATCCAGCCTTTTCTGATAGTTAACGAAGGCAGTGATATCCTCACCGCAGCCAGGCTAGGTGGACTCTGTCCTCATAAGGTTGGATGTCAGGGGGAGGGGAATGGGGTCTGAATGCAGCAGGGTGTCGTGTGAGTGAATGGATAGAGTGGTGAGTAAAGTGGGATGTAAAAATGTTTCTGGCAGCTGGTTTGGGATGGGCAAGTTGAATGTATTTCTAATACAGTATAAATTATTCGATGTTTTAATGCTTTGTTGTGAGAGTGGGTGTTAGTGGGTCTTCTGCTGTGTAGTATAGTGGGTATTCTGCATTTGTGTAAAGGTTTATAGGTGGTCTGGGATGTAGTAGCTGTGGGGTCTGTGATTGTTTTGCTTTGTTTTGTATGGTCTGGAGTGTTGTTGAATCTTTGAGAGAAGACTAGGATCTAAGCAGTGCTTGCTATAGTCGCCATTAATGAGAGTATGAATTCTTGATAAACTATGGGTGAATTTTTTTGAATGGAATTAAGTCTTGGGTGTACACATTTGTTTGTTCATATATGTGAGATTGTTTGAATGCATTTTAATGCTGTTTGGCATATTGTATGTTAGGCCAAGAATTTTTTGATGTGTAGAATATGGGTGTTGTTTATTGTTAGCTGTGGCATATATTGGTGTTCCCATGTATTGCTGGGAGGAGGGTAGTTGTGGAGTTGGGGCTATTTTCAGTCTGTTTCGAGTGAACAAGGTGGTTATGTGCGTCTTTGTCTTGGTGCATGCATATTAGAGTTATGTCACCTGCATATGAAGTTGTTTAACTGGGAAGGGTAGGATGTAAGGTACACCATTTGTGAAGTTGTCGATGTCAAATGTCTGGCCAGCAAATATGACATGAGCATGTCTATCCATCGGATAATTGGCCAACCAACTTTTGGGGTTGTGCAAGTTGATGTATAACTTGTGAAGTTGGTAAGGGACTGTGTGGAGTGATCTGGTTTACGATGAGTAGCTGACTATGCAGGGATTACAGAAGACTGATGGACCAAATGAGGTAGTGTAAGGTCTTTGTTTGCTTTAGGGATTGTGATGATTGTACCATGATGTTGGGCATTGGGTTGTGTAACTATAGTTTGCAATGTTGGTGAGTGTTGTATCCCATGTGGTTCAAATTGTCCGTTACTTATGAAATCTGGACCACAGGAAGCTGTCTTAAAATTATGGTTGGTGTGATTTGTCTTGGGAATTGTATGACGTGCATCGACCAGGTTGGTGGGAAAGAATTGTTTATGTGGGAAGACTTGTCAATCCTCTGGGAGGTAATATAAGTGACTAATGTGGGAAAAACCCTTGACGAGGGTGTTGTTTGAGGACACGGTGTCCATTATGGCGATTGCTGCATGTAATTAAGTAGTGTTGCTGTTGGACAGTGGGATACCGTTTAGTGGCTTTTGGGGGATTTTCTGTTTTTTGTGCTGTGGCTGTATTTTGAGAACAAAGTTTTGCCAGTCGTCTTTTCTGCTTGAGTATTTTGTGTACATATTCACATCTTAGACAAACTTCTATTTGGTGAGTTGTGTTGAACAACATGAGCACATAAGGACACAGGAAAGCAGGGTCATAAGGATGGATGTGATTACATGAAACAGCGAACTTCATGTGGGGAGGGGGGAAGGGGGGCTCAACACCAACCCTTAACTTTCTACAGTATTGCCCAGCAAGTGAGTGCCAAGTGTAGCATGGGCATGCAGCAGCTGCCATATGTAGGATTGTGTGTCTTGCCGCAGGTGGATTTGTGGCTATATATCTTCCACGCATTTTCACTTCACCCATACTCACCACTTTCTTTAGAAATCTATCCTTCCAAACTTTCTAGCCGAGATACCCTCGTTAGTATTAACTCAGTTTTAAGTAAACAACTTCCTAACAGTATTATCACATTCCTACCATAATTTTACCCCACCAAAATACTCAAGTGATTTGAATTATGAAACGAAAAGAAACTTCTGAACAACGAGGGCACCTACACCCAGTAAAGACTAAGTAGGGGGGGGGGAGTTAAAGGTAGATAGAATAGCGACTCCTCCCCTAACCAACCCAAATTACTAGAGCTAGTCACCATAACCCCCCCCCCCCAAGAACAAGTATGAAATGCCCCTGTGGAGGGAGGGGAGATTATCAAATTTAAATCTCAATCTCACCTTCGTATCGCCCAAGGCAAAATGCATGACCTTCCTTCCCACCCACACGGGAGTGGTGAGGCACACCACTGACGCCACAGTAAGACTCACACACATGACGATAACCAACCCCAGGATGCGAAGGCCGAACCACGGTGGGCGGAGATACGGTTGAAATCCTGCAGGAACCGCAAAAAAATAAAGATTTATTATTATTTTAGGAGCCCATCTGGCGACTGCCTACTAGGGCAGAAGTCGCCGTACTCCTATCGCAGCCTATTACTAGGCTATATTAAAAAACAAAACAAATAACGATAAAAATGTAAGGCTAAAAAAAAAACAAAGGAGAACAAAGAAAAAACTTAACAAGAAGGAAGCCTGCTCCGGCGTCGGGGGGTAGGCCCACCTCCCCCGGGCGCAGGAACATGCGACCTACAAAAACACACAAAAAAAGGTAAAATAAAGTGGGAGGCCAGCCTCCTTCAAAAATTCTTAAAGTCCATAAGTTGGTGTGGACGAACCCGTCCCGACAAAAAATAAAGAAATTGCACTCATTTAAGATGCCTTTTATTTCTATTTATAAGACCTACTTTTTAACGTGGGCTCCGAACCATATGAGGGGCGGTCAATAAGTTTTGCAATTCGGATATAAGGAAACGAGATAGGAGGAAAAGTGTTTTATTATTTTTCAATATAACTACCCTCGACTTCAATGCACTTGCGACACTTGTTCCTGAGGCTTCGAATTCCCGACAACCAAAAATCTCCCGACTGCTGTTCAATCCACTCCTGGACGGCGAGCTAGACATCTTCATCGTCCCCAATCCGGCCTCCACGCACAGCAGCCTTGAGCTGGCGGAATAAAAAGTAGTCGCTAGGGGCCAGATCTGGACTGTAGGGTGGATGGTTGAGCTCCTCGAATACGCACTCGCGCAGGGCAGTTTGTGCAACTCTGGCCTTGTGGACTTAGACCACGTTGAAGTCGATCATGGGGCGTGAGGTTTCTAGGGACCCAACGGGCACAGACCTCGGTCATGGCCAAATTGTCGTGGATGATGTTGATAACACTTGTGATATTCCAAGTTCTTGCTCGATTTCTTCGAGAATCATCCTCTCCACACGGGCCACATTATCCTCGTTGGTCAAGTCTGACGGGGGTCATCTTCAAGGGACTTACGACCATGGCGGAACTCCCTATTCCAGCGAGCAATGGTTGCATAAGAAGGGGCGGTGTCGGTGTACACTGCAACCATGCGTTCATGGCTCTCTTTTGCATTCTTGCCTGCCTTGGTCAAAAATTTGATCACTGCGCGCTGCTCAACCTTCTCCATTGTTGAAAAATTTGGGACTGACGATCTGCGATCAGCTACTGCTTCTTAAATAGACGAGGCAGGAGCGTGCGGCTGCAGGATCAGAGTTGTCATAACTTGTCCTAACACTCCCACAAACAGCCAGCCCCCTTCCTCTGTTTTGCCCTACCGATTCGCAAAACTTATTGACCGCCCCTCGTAAGTCCCTAAGGCATATGACAACAGCCATGCAGGCGATCCAAAATGCGACTCCATCCTGCAACTAACCACATCTAATGTGGATTAACTTTGTTAAAATTGAAAGCAGTGTTTCCAGTCGGCGAAGCTATAGTGCAAGGAGAACCACAGAAACCAGAGTTACAACATAACCAGCACCTGCGCTTGAGTGGAACAAGCAAGTTATCACCATTACCTGCCTCCCACAGGTCTCTTAGGGGTATGAAAACAGCTGTGAAGGTGCTAAATAATGCCATTACGGGCATGATGATGAGGTTAGTGACACCCCAGCCCATTTAATCCATTGGGTATACCAGGAATAACTTTCAGGTATGCATCTTCCCAGGCCAGCACCCCCTTATACGATTATAGTTACCTTTCACTTTAAGCATCTTATTCTTACTGGGAATAAGGATTAAGATAGCTTTAGTCCTGCTTTACGCATGACTAGGCTCATTGAGGCTACCTTGGAACAGCTGTTATAATTTCATGCACCACCAAGTCAATTTTTAATATATTTTTTTTTTATATATATAGACTGTGAAACGCTTATTGAGCGATTTCCTAAAAGGACATATGTAAGTCACTGCACTCAATATTAAGCTAAATACTACGATACATTAAAAATAAGTAAAAAAACAGCCACAACAAAAGAAAAACAAGAAACAAAGCAAAAGCAAGAAGGAAACATGCTCTCGCGTTGAGGGGAGCCCCCTTCCTCCAGCGCAGGAACATGTGACCTACAACAAAGAGTGTCAAATAAAATAGAGGAAGCAAACCTCGTCTAAAAAGTCAAATAGTCCACAAGTCTGCGTACAGGAAGGAACCCGTCCCGAGTGCACGGGAAAAGCGTTAGCGACCTTCTCGTCCCAGTACCGGGACAGTTAATGTGTAAGATCACCCAAACACACATTCAACAAGAATATGCCAAACAGAAGATAATCTCGACATCCACCAGGTTCGTGGCAACCATGGCGTCACTGATACTGCGAACCAAGGGTGTGTGGAGATTCCAATGACCCGAAAGCACTCAGGGTATTTGTGAGATGCTTAAGATTACAATCCAGTCTCCGAACGGGGTACAGTGAATTATCTCAAATAGAAGTGGTGTATTGGAACTAGCTTGGCCGTGAAGATAGACGCAGCACCTGGTAGAGAACCACAGAATTAAAACAGAGGGGATACAGCGTGGAAGCCATACCCGCCTGGGACTTTAAGCACCTCACTGGTGAAAGAGGGTCGAAGGGGCCCCTGAGAAATGATATGGGGGAGGGCACCTCCTTTTGATGGGGTGGAGCTGCCGAGAGCGGCTCTAAAGATGGCAAAGGGGAAGCCCCTTTGCTACATCACGATGCTGAGAGGGAAGCCTCTCCACTGGTCCAAGGGATGCCTCATTTTCTTTATCCTCCCAAAAACCAAAGGTGGGTGAGGCCGCGCTTGGAGGTGGATTTCCATCCGCTTTACCACTAATGCCTTCTATTGTAACCTCTGAAAAAGAGAAAAAGGAACACATGGAAAGTATACTATAACCTCCCAATGACTTGGGAGGTTAAGAGAAAAGTCTCCATAGGCTCAGAAATTCCAGAAAATTATCATTTAGAGATACTCAGTCCAAGTCCTGCATTCATGGGTTTTGCCAACCTGGCCAGCCATTCAGGCGTAATTGTCCTTGAGCTTTAACCATAAACGATGGTGCCGGCGTAGCCAACTTATATGTGTACTAAAAGAAGGTGAGCAAAGTCGACGGCACAACACACACTGTACCTAATACTTGCCCTAGCCAACTGGCTTTCGGCCCTCACAGCAGGAAGAGACCTCAGGGTATACACTGCCACTCGACTAAAGCTCATAAGAGGATGACAGTGCGCCAGCCAACTATAACCTCTGGTATAAGAGCAAGTATCGAATGGGGTAGGTGAGTCTCTTGTAATCTGCAAGTGTTAAAGGGCAATGTATATTGTGGTTCTAAAGCTGGTCAGGTCCTTGAGCCTAGATATAGGGTTAAGGAAATAGTTGTGATAAAAGGAATGCTGAGAGGGGGCGAGGAAGCGCGGCAACAACTTATCCCGACACCACCAAAGTGTTCAATTCAACCCAGGGCGGGCGGAGGGGGGGGGGAAAGGGGTAATTTGCACTATGTCTGGGTGAGAACAGTTCTTCCTGGTACCAAGTGCAGGTAGACAAAAGGTTGAGAGGATAATCGTAGATTAATAAAAAAAAGTAGCACTGAGGAGCGAAGGGGGGAGGGCACCAACAATTTTCCCAGGACCCATCAGAGTTCACGTCAACCCAGTGACGGAGCTTTCCTAATTTGCACGAGGCTGGGAGGATGTGCAGCTCATCTGGGTACCAAGTGTAACAAACTACATAGGCTACCATACAGCGAAGGGCCTCAAGTCGAAATTCCCTCGAAGACGGTCTTCAGTGAAGATTTGCTAAGGAAAAATGGGCCTTCAGTGAAGACTTGCTAATGAAAGACAATCTACAGTAAAGACAGCTAATGAAGGACTGTCCACAGTAAGGACTTAGGTAATCAAAGACGAATTAATACTGTCTAGACCGGTGCCCGAGTTCACTGAATCCGTGGATGGGTAACGAGTTCAGTCTCGAATAAGAATCGTCCCTGAGTTACCTGTGGGTCCATCCCTTTGAAGCAGCGCTTGATGAGCGGCTCCCAGGCCTCCACCGAGACCATCTGCCGGGATACCGAGCAGGGGTTCCTCAAGTGGGTTGTTGTCCCCTGCACCTGGTGCCGCTGCTAGGGGAGGAGGGGGCTGCGGTATGTCTTGCCCATCTTCCGCATGGGGTTCTCGCAGTGGGACGGCGTTGAGGGGCCTCAGTGGCGGATTCCCGGCTTCGTTCGCTTCGTCGGGTTGCCCTCCATCGGCTCCGATCACTTCACCGCCCTCCTTGAAAGAGAAGCGGGATGACATCATAACGATGGCACATTCATAAAAAAGGCAAGAAAAAACTCTGGAGGATCAGACCTTAACTAGTTATTTTAAAGGCAATGATGATGATGGGTGGGTGCCTGAATATGGGGTAGGAAGAATCCCTATACCGCCCTGAAGTGTGTCGTAAAACGCTAATAAGCCCAGACAGGGGACTGCTGATCACCCGAAGGTTTTGTTCCTGAGAGAGGGATATACAATGGCGATGGGGGATAAAGGGCACGGTAGGAGGGCGGGAAGTTTTATTGGCATTGATGCTCGCTCATTTCACTTTGGGAAAAGTATTTCTCTTGAAGTTTGGTGAAATGTGAGGAAGTTACAATTTATGGCCTTTGGGACTGGAAGGACACTAAAACTTGATTTTTTTTTTTTTAAGGGGCTATCTGGCGACTGCCGACTTAGGCATAAGTTGCCGTAAACAAACAGCCTAGTTCTAGGCTACTTTAAAAAATTGAACAGGAAACAATAAAAAGAAATAACAATAACAATAACAAAAACAACAACAATTAAACCAGGTTAAATGAAAGGGAGAAGGCCGGCCTCCCCAAAAAAGTCAATAAGTCCACCAGTCAAAGTACACGCACTCGTCCCGAGTACAAGGGACAGGCGGTAGCGACCCCGCCCATCGCGGTACCGGGACAGGTGTCGTGCGCGAAGATCACCCAGACTGGGACATTCGAAGGAAATGTGCCGAACAGTCTGGGGGACGACGCAGTCGTTGTAATAGGGCGCAGGCGAGCGCTCCATCAAATAGCGATGCGTCACACGAGTGTGCCCGATTCGGAGACGACAGAAAGCAACCTGAAGCCGCCGCGGCATTGGGGGATAGGTCCATGGGAACAGTCGCGGCGCAATGGCACGCAACTTTAAGTTCCCTTCGACCGTCTCCCATCTTCTTTGCCAAGCAGTCCGAAGAGCTGCCCGCATTCCTGCCATGTATTCGGTGTGAGGAAGAGCGAAACGCTGGTCCGGTCGCAGAGTCCTCGCGGACTCTTTGGCGCCCTCATTCTCCGCAATTCCTACATGTCCAGGAACCCAGCAGAAGATAATCTCGACATCTGCCCGGCTCGCCAAAACCGTGGCGTCACGAATTTCGCGAATATGAGCCTACCAGGTGAGGCGTCGGTCGAATACAAGACCAAGGAAACGGTGCGACTCAACCACATCCAGGCGCACCCCATTAAGAAACAAATCTGGGTCGGGGTGAAGCCGTGGATGGCGGCAGAAGTGCACCACCTTAGTCTTGGCCAAAGAAAACCGAAACCTGTGCGCTTCGGCATAGCGAGAGACGCGGTTCAATGCCTGTTGGAGTCGACGCTCCAGAGTTGGCATCTGGGCCGCGCCAAAAGAGATCGAAAGGTCGTCCACGTAGAGCGTAGCGAGAACATCTTCCGGCAGCACCGAGGTGATGCCGTTGATGCTCAGGGCAAAGAGTGTGACAGTGAGGACACTTTCCTGCGGAACACCCTCTTCCTGCTCCTTTGGGCCGGAGAGGGCTACCCCCACCCGTACGCGGAATCCACGATCTCGCAAAAATTCAGATATAAACATTGGGAGGCGGCCCCTCGCCCCCATCGTGTGGAGAGTCTCCATGATACCGTATCGCCATGCGGTATCATAGGTCTTCTCCAGATCAAAAAACACCGTGGCGTAGTGCTGTGTAGGAAGGAAAGCCTCGCAGAAGGCATTTTCCAGTCGGAGCAGAGCATCCGACGTGGAGTGGAACTTACGGAAGCCGCAGTGTGCAGAAGACAGATGGCCTCCGCTGTCCAGGAAATAGGCTAATCTAACTTTTACCAATTTCTCCATCAACTTGCACACGCAAGAGGTTAGAGAGATTGGGCGGAAACCGGTCGGAGTAGAGTGATCTCTCCCCGGCTTGCGAAAGGCGAGCACAGTAGCGATTCGCCAGGAGTCTGGGAGAAGACCTTCCACCCAGATCCTGTTGAACAAATCTAACAGAAAGACCATGCCTCGCTCACCCAGGTGTCGAAGCATGGCGTACGGAACATCGTCCGGACCATGGGCGGTGTCCGCGCACGAAGCGAGAGCGGAACGCAACTCACTCACAGTAAACTTGTCGTTGAAGGGTTCTCCGCCTCTGAAGGGAAAGTCCAGCCGGCGGCCTTCTGCGACATCACGACGTGCATTGAATGCTGGCGGAGCAGCATCACGGCTAGATAATGCGGAAAAAGCGGTCGCTAAGGATTCCGCCACGGACGCGGGGTGCGAGATTGCGGTCCCATTCTCCTGGAGAACGGGAGGGGGGGTCCTGCGAGAACTTGCCCCGAATCCTTTTGACTCGCTTCCACACCTCAGCTAAAGGGGTCTTCCCGTTAAGTGAAGACACGTATGCCCGCCAAGAAGAGCGGCGGGCGGATTGGCTCATTAACAATGTTTGGCATTCCTGCTTCCAAAGTTTCTCGAACTGGCCAATCTTTTGGGGACCTTAAGTTGACCATCTTAAGGTCTACACATATGATCCAATTGAGTAAATGGTACTTAAGTAAATCCATGACCATTCTTATGTCATCGTGAGTTTCTCGCAGATGGACAGAGTGACCGAGAGCAACTCCACCAAAGCCATTGTCACTATGCAAAAGGACACACTTGAGGCTACGCTTGGAGCTATCCAAAAACATTCTCCACTCAGCAGGGCTATAGGTGCCAAGTCCCAACTCGGTAAACAGACCAGGAACGTCGTGGCAGTATACAAATTGTTTGTCCTCAGAGAAATACTTAACAAATGTACTCTCCCTTGTTCGGTAATATGATACCCATACCGACCTGTCAAGCATATGTCGTTCACTCAACCTGGAGACTAAAAGTTCTGTAGCTTTCTTGGAGAGCGCCAAATCACGTATCAAGTCATTCAAATCTTCTTGATTGAAACAGTGAGGAGGTAATGACTGTTCAGCATCTGACGATGAATCTGCAGACTCTGAATCCATTCCGTGGACGTCCATATCAGGTACATCATTTTCATCCTCGGAGGAAGCATATCCACTGAAAATCGGAACTGGTAAAGACTCAGAATGAGGTACTGGCCGGATCGCCAAATCACGTATCAAGTCATTCAAATCTTCTTGATTGAAACAGTGAGGAGGTAATGACTGTTCAGCATCTGACGATGAATCTGCAGACTCTGAATCCATTCCGTGGACGTCCATATCAGGTACATCATTTTCATCCTCGGAGGAAGCATATCCACTGAAAATCGGAACTGGTAAAGACTCAGAATGAGGTACTGGCCGGATCGCCGAGGGAATGTTGGGTAGTCGATCTTGTGCCGATTTTTCTTGACAATCCCTTTAGTATTCACCAGACAGAAATAACAGTCCGATCATGATCCTTTGGCTCTCGCCACACCATGGGGATTCCCAAAGGAAGACCATTTCTCTTTCCTTTCGTCCACTCACGAAGATGTTCCACATAACTATGGCAAACAGCATCTGAGGCACACTTCTTATCTTGATCGCCAAGAGGAAGATCAAAATGTGCCTTATAAGTGCGGATCACAAAGTTTGATATATTGCGCCTTTGACGAACTAGCATGTAACAGCCACATATGTAGCAGAAAGTGTCTGGATCATTAACGCAATTTTCTCTTGACGAAGCCATCACTCTAACATGAGACCTGAAAAAAGAAACAATAATGTCAATATTTTGCACAATAACACTTATTACTATCTTACTACTATGTACTGTGAAGTATTTGCTTTCTACAAGCACCCTGTCTGTCCGTCCGGAGGGCAGTTTTCGGGGAAACGAGAAAATAGAAATTACAGAATAACTATAGCATGTAGGTAAAAATGGATTATATATTTGAAATCAACATGAAAAAAACCGAATTAAAATTGTCAGATAAATCTAAGTCACCAGAAAATGTGATTAAAATTGTTCCCCTGTGTAATGTGCCTTAAAGTACAGTGGGCTTAAAGGAAATGTCAACATTAAGAATTTTTGGATAATTAAGCACAAAAGTACATTTCAAGTTTGTTTTATTGGGTCCTTTTACTTACATTTCTTTACATTTAGTACTTTGTCATGTTCCCACAGGTCTTCAACACCTCCTGGATCGTGTTGGGCATGGATGTTGCAAGATTCTCGAAGTAGGAGCCGTCCATTGCCACCCACAGCTTAATGAGTGTCTCCTTCAGGGCGGGGATCGAGGTGGGACGGGACTTAGTAACTTCATTTTTCATTTGGTTCTAGGCACTCTCTATGGGGTTTAAGTAGAGTGAGTTGCCTGGCCAGTCCAAAACTTCGATGTTCTGCTCATTAAGGAAGTCTTTGACAGCTCGTGCCTTGTGTGCAGGGGCGCCATCGTGCATAAAAAAGTCGCAGCCATGGAGAGAGTAGAAATGGAGATGTGCCTCCAAAACCTCAATGTAATTCTTTCCTTTCATGGTGACGTTCTTGGGGAGGAAATAGAGACCACCCCTGCCCTTCTCCCCACTGAGGCATCCCCAAACCATAACGCCATCGGGGTTCTTCACGGTGTAGCGGTAGTCATATCTGCTCACATCACTGGGCAGCCGCACCACTTTCGAGCCACCCCTGACGAGCCGAAAACTGCTCTCGTCACTCCACATGACTTTCTTCCACTGCTCTGGTGTCCAATCTTGATATTTCTTTGCGAAAGCTAGCCGTTTTTTCTTCATACCCTCTCTCAGTAGCGGTTTCTTGGCGGCACGGCAAACCCAGGTCTTTTTGTAGCCGGTGGTGCCGGATCGTACGAATAGCGACGTTGTGGAGCAAAACCTTGTCAGTCCGAGCAGTTGTCTTCTTCTTGCTCCCAGAGCCAGGTTTGTGGGGCAGTGCGGTGTCAGGAGGGAGTGTGGTGGCTGCTTTTTTGAGTTTAAAGAGTGACACACGCCTCACGTTCAGATCGGGAGCTACACGCTTTACTGGCACTTCCTGCTCCATTAGGGTTAGGGCACGGGTCTTCTCCATTGTCAGCTTGCTACGCCCCATTGCGATGGTATGGTGGTGTCTGGTACGGCGTCAAAGTCAGTAGAAAGGTGAAAAAGATGTGGTCTGTGGGGCAGCGTAACACAGATGTACACTGTCTGAGCTCTGCGAGCACACTTAAACTGAGCCTGGCGGGAAGTTGCGAGGGAGCCCTGGCTGCAGGTACATGCGTCATACCAAGCTCTTTCCACTACCTATATGGCGGGAACACGGTAAAAAAGTTAACCGCGATGGAAGTTAACATTTCCATTGCGTTTAAGAGGTTAACATTTCCTTCGCGCCCACTGTATATTGCTGTTGAGCATAATCATTTCCAGGTGAGCTCTCGCCCATCCATGAACAAGTATGCAGTGAAGCGACATGGTCACCCTCCACCGTCAGCTTATGATCAGCACAAATCTAGCTAAGTTGAATTTTGACTGCCTCTGAATGCGTCAAATACCTTTTAACCCAGTAGGGTCTTTAGGTTGTACTTGTTAAGTTGGGCGTCGGTCTAGCCTAGTGGAAATCAGTTTCCCAACATTAGTGGTTACATTACACTGGATATAGTTTGCGATCGGATGGGAAACTTATAACAATAGGGTTGACATTGGGAGGATGCCATATGTTGTAGTGATTGGTGGTGCGGATCCCAGATTAAGTGTCGGTCTTCACCCCAACAAGAATTATACATTCATGCATGACTAGCATGGGGATTAATTATATCCAGAATTGTCAAGGTGTGTGGGAGGACCTTGGACCATCAATACTCAAGCGAACCATTTCAACCTCGAATTGCCGCAAGGAATGTACAGAATTTAGTCTCAAGAGATATCCAACAAAAGGTAATAAAGAGAATAACAGACAGAATGGCATCCAAAGATTTAAGCTAAAAAGCAAAACTCTGTTATACAAGTTGAGAGAGAGGGAGGGAGGGAGCGAGGGAGGCTTCATTTCACAATCCTCATTAAGATGCTCGTACACAGAGAACAGAACACAACTAAGGCTACTGCTGTGCCTGCCAAAACTGCGCCACTCCTATTCAGCCCCCTCCTCCAGACATTAAGCCACAGGGGCATGGCCCAAGAACTGCTTGCTGCCGGGCCAAATATCCACATTACCCTAAACACCTCAGACAAAACAAACAGAGCCAGGGAGTTCATCAAGTCATTGCCTAGCTAGGAGATGACCCCCGCCCCTCCAAGTCAGGAACAAATCTACATGTAATTCTAGTGAAAAAAACAACAGACACCTTCAGCATATTAATCCAGACACTACCCACTGTACAACACAAGAGGGGACCACGCATCTCACCTGGACATTCAGTGGTAGATCTCCAAGGAGATAAGACCTGAGGCCCAAAATCTGGGAAACAACGGCACACCACTGGCGGATAAGGACCTTGAGCCAAACCCGGGTATGGCCTTGTTCCAACAAGGCAGGAAGAATCACTTGGAGGAGTAAGAACTCCAAAGACAACTCATTTACTGGTGTTTCACTGCCAAAATAAAAATTAGTGTTATTTTGCTTAAGAAAACCATAATTAAATCAATTTCTATCTCTTATTATCATAATCACACCTACTTCACCCATCTTACACGCCAAAATCAACTCCAAAACACTCAACTAGAGAAACTCATCCGAAAGTTCACTCAACCACCAAACCAGAGTTACTAGCCAGTCTTTGGCCAGGATACCAAGCTTCCTACCTGCAAACACAAACTGAACTCTGAACTCCCCACCTCCCCTTAATGCACATGCTCTGACCTCCAACAACCAGACAATAACTACATCATTCTTTCTTGCCTAGCATTCGCTTTCCACTGAACCTCTTTTCACTCAACCCTTAAGGAACTTCGGGGAGCAGGGTTGCATGCACGCGGGTGTGTGAGTGCTCCTGGAGGGAATTAGAGAGAACCTGGAGCAACAAAGTAAAAAAGTAGCACCCACCTCGATAGAGTGATGTGATAAGGGAGGAAAGAAGGCCAGAAATGGTGAATAATTCGAACCGGAAGCCAAAGCATCAAAAGGACCGTTAAGCCAAAAATGCTCATGGAGGCGAGGAACCGTCGCGTGTGTCGGATGATGGGCAAGTGAATCATCTGTTGAGAAAGACCCAATTAATATAACATCTTTCTATACACGCCACAGACGTGAAATAGAATCTGTTAAAAGAAATAAAAGGCAAATTAAATATAGACTTTTTAAAGAGGTCACAACAATGGTTAGTAGAAAGGAGGGGATAAACCATTCAAAAACCGCAGGCTCTATTTGCTGATGTTTCGCTCCTCGAGGTTTTTCGGGACAATGAGAATCTGAGATAAAATATGGTCTTACTTACTATAGGTATAAAACTTAAAATAACTCAGTTCTGTTGGATGGTGCATTGCAAGCGATAAAATATGGTCTTACTTACTATAGGTATAAAACTTAAAATAACTCAGTTCTGTTGGATGGTGCATTGCAAGCGATAAAATATGGTCTTACTTACTATAGGTATAAAACTTAAAATAACTCAGTTCTGTTGGATGGTGCATTGCAAGCCAATCGGCATCCAACAGAACTGAATTATTTAAGTTTCATTCCTATATAAGATCACATTGTAAACTCGAGATGAGCAAACTATCAGCAAATAAAGCCTCGTTTTTGAGCGGTTTATTCTCCTTTCTACATACTCGTTTCGCTTTAAGGAGGGAAACAGGTAATTATCATTTGGTTATAAATAGCATTAAAAAGTAATAGTATTTAAAGACCCAGTTTTCAATACAGTGAGGTTGGTGGGCCTCAACCTTAAGACTACCCATCCCTCCCACTCCCTTTATGCCTAATTAATCACATGCCCTCCCCCACCTCTGATATTAACTTTACAAGTTTATTTCCATTCATTTTTCTTATTTGCCCATACCACTTCAGCACCATAAACGTTTTATAAAGTGGTTCCTTACTAACTAACTTTCACACAGCAAGCATCCCTTTCAAGTAGTTCATTTACAATGTTTTCACTCTAGATGGTATAAATGTAGGGTCAAATTTAAAGTACTGCCATGTCATTCAAAATGAAGGAAAGTAATTTGTGTGTGTGTGTGACTAATAGTACATAGGTACAAATGTAAATCTGTGTAATTAGAATTTTCATTGGGTATTCCATTTTCTTGTAATATTCATTTTCTATTAACTTTTTTAAGACTCCTATCATAGGTGATTCATGCTATTGTAGTGTGATTGATGTTAAGGTGGTGGTTGGATTTGTGCTTGTGTGAAGTGAATAATGTCACTGTGGATTTTGTGTGGGGCGATTCATTCTGTTGTTTTAGAGCCAGAGTTCTACTAATTGTGTGATGATTTTTTTTTTAGCTGTTTCTTTTGTGTTTGGATATTATTGCGAGTTCATTCTGTTGTTTGGGAGTCAGAGTTTTAATTGTGTGATAGATGTTTGTATGTTTTTTTAGCTCTATTTTGCTGTGTTGGGATGAAATTGTGAGTTCATCTGCATATGATTATACTTTTATGAGAGTAATGCTGGGGCAGGGTATGTCGTGCATGGAGATTGAAGAGTAGGGGGAGTAAAGGACCCCTTGTGGGACAGCATTGTATAGTGGCATGTATTTTTAGTTTGTCTGGTTATGAATGACTCTTACTAGTCACTTTGAAAGGAAGTTGGTGGAGCTATTTCTTGTCATTTTGGTGGGTGCATATTTAGTTGTTTTGTTTTTGTTATATGCTTTGTTTTATGTCTATAGATAGCAGTATGGTTCTTTGTGGTAGTGGGTTTGATTAAGACCTTCTGGTATGTTAGGTTTGTGAATAGCGTTGTTGTGGAGTGTTTTAAGGAAACAGTGCTGTGGAAAGTTGAGTTGAGTGGGATTATTGTTGAGAGAAGATATATGGGTCTGTATGTCGATGGTTCATTAGAAGGTTTTTGTTGGGTTTAAGAATGGGCACAATGTTAGCTTTTTCCCAGAGGAGGGATAGAGTTGCATAGGCAGTAGTAGTTGAAGATGTTTGTTAGGACTTCGATAGCTATAGCGCCTAGGTTTGTAGGCAGTGGTTGGATATTTGGTCTGGGTCTTTGGCTGCTGAGTTTTTCATGTTTTGGATGGTGGTTTGTGAGTCTGGGGGAAGAGAGGGAGGGTTTGTATTTGAGTTTGGGATATATACTTTATTGTTTTTCTGTTTGTGCAGATGGTTGGTTTGTGGCTGATCTTGGAGTAGTGTTTCATGAAGGTGTTGCACTGTTGTATGGGAGAGGGAATTTTGTTGCAAGAGCTTCGTGTGTAGGGGGTGGGGGGTTCGGTCATTGTGTATTTTTTTATTCGTTTTCCAAAGATGGGTTGTGTTGGTTTGGGAATTTATATTTTCTACGTTTCTAGTTGACTTGTGTGTTGATTAGGTCAGTTATTTGAGTGTTTGGATACAGTACCTTACACTCTTTTGTATAGGTGATCTGATCTGTTTGTGTATTTTCCGGTTTAATGAGATCTGCTCTCTCACATGTATTATTGGGGTTGCACCATGTACATTTTTCTTGTGGAATGTTTGCTTTGCTCGCTTTGATTATGGTGTAAGTGAAGTGGTTGACTGCTACATCTAAGAAAGGGAAGTCTGAGGTTATGTTTGATGTGTTGTGTGAAGCTTTCCCAGTTTGCTTTGTTGCAGTTTGTAGGCGAGTCTGATGGGGAGATTAAGATCGAATCTGTGAGGATTAGGTTGTGGTGTGATGGGAATTTGTGAATTATGTTCCAAGTCATGCAGATTTTAAATACCAGTGAGCAGAAAATGACGTCTGGTGAGGTTTTATGTTGGTAAGGGGTTGGTGGGTAGGATATCTGTAGTTTAGTTTGTTGAGGGTATGTAATTGTAGCGTACTTTGCTTCTGCAATAATTTTGGCGGGATGCAAGCCAGGTGTTGAGCATTGAAGCCACCACATAGTATTACGTTGGGCATGTCTGAGATGGCTTCTGTAGTTGGTAATTGGGCAGGGTCAATTGTGTGTTTGTGGAAGTATGTATGATGTATGTGTTCTTTAGTTTGGTTTCTATGGCTATTAATTCTGTGTTGATTGTGTTGGAGATATTTATGAATTAATGTTATGAGGAAATGGGCATTGCATTGAGAGTGGTTTAATTGTTGAAGATTGGGGTTAGGGTGAGTGGAGTGAGTAGGATTTCCTGGATAAATGGGATGTGTGTTATGTTTGTGTAGGAAATTGTTGAGTTTTTTCTTGATTGTGATGCTTTTAATGTTAATCTGTATTATGTTGAGTGTGTTTGTTGCAGTGTGGGTACAATGTGATGATGTTAGTGGAGGACAGTTTATGCAGTGCCAGTTTGTTGTGTATTCTGAGGTTCAGTGGTGCAGTCTAGGTGGGACCAGCTTAAGCACGTCTTGCTTCATACTGAAGTGTGTCTATGTCTGATGGGTCTGTTGCAGTGAGGGCAGGTGTATGTGTATGACACTACAGACTTGGATATCATACCCCACTCCATTCTCACTTTTTTCTGTATTTACTTTTAGACCGTTCCTGATAGTATTATTAGAATGTGTAGGAAGAAAATAAAAAATGATCACGATAATCTTGTTCGGAGTTCAATTATTTGCTGGTGGATTGTTGATTATCTGTAGTGGCAGGGGGTCACATTTTTGAGATGGGGCTAATTCCAAACAATAACAGGAGAAAAAAACAAAATCAGGTAAAATTACTTATTCTTTTGTTGGCCCTATACAAGGTATATAATAATAAAAAAAATAAGTTCATGTAAAAAGTGAATTAAGTTCTGGTCCTTTCCAATCACTCATCATGCCTGAAGACCACTAAACTCCTGAGTACTTTGACATATAGACTGAAAGCTCACAAAATGTCACATGTCTGATGATACTAACCTGACAAGAAAATGGGAGAGATGATGCCAAGCATTTTCCTTTCCATTAACAAAGTCTAAAACACTGAGAATCTTCTTTTATTTTTCCTTGTGAGTCCTTTGGCATAAAATATGAGAAGGGTCATTTCCATCTCATCATTTGGAGTTCCCAAATATTTCCCCCTCAAATGAGGCATGTTATGAAGGGGTTGGATTCTTTGTCTCATACCTTCACAAGCATCGTTCCTCATCCCCCAGCTCATTTGGGTTGAGCCAAAACTAACCTCCTGAACTGGGTTGAAGTCTGGATCATTTAAATTACGGAGAAACCACAGGACCCCGGGCCGCAAAACTTCTCTCAGCAGGAGTATAAATGATGCAAAATAAAAGACGTAAACCATTCCTGCAAGCCAGTGGATGAACATGGATGTGCCGGGGGCAATGTTGAAACTTGCCTCACGGTCCTGAAAAAGGAGCATATTATTGTGGACTAAAGGCACATATGAACAGCGATAGCATATTTAGGAATACAAGCATATATCAAAGAGATACAGCAATGCATTTGAATCATTGTCTTTGATATAAGAACGAGAGACAGATGTGTAAAAAGGTGCCAAGCTGTATCTGGTTGATCAGGGAGGGACAAGAAGAGGGATTGCAGCAAATTGGATGCCTTTTATGAAATGTAGCAATGAAATATAAGGAAAATGATGACTTCTTGAGTAAAAGAATGTATAAAATTTTAAATAGAGCAAGCATAGCAGAGTACATTTAAACCTTTTACCATATTAAGACACTAAAAACTATTTTCTACTAAAGTATTCAAGAAAAGCCTCCCCCCCACACACACACACACTATACCCAATAATTCATGCTCTCTTTCATATTTGATCGAGTCTATCCAGATATGGGAAAAAATGAAGTATGCAATGGGATAGAAGAGACTAACATCTTGACATATTCGCATCATTTTCACATACCCAAGTTGTGACAGTCCCCAAAATGGTCACTATGGGGTTCAAGATGTCAAATCAAAAACCTTTCTAACCCCCTAGCCCCTGGAAAACCAATTTTAATAGACTAAAATGACGTCTGAGTGCGATAGGTAAACAGAATATCAGATGATAGTTGAAGAACACCCACAGCCAAGATACCTTAAAATAGCAGGCATAGAATAGCTAAATGAAAAAACAGCCACACAATGGCTAACTTATGATTATTTTAAAATTCACCACCCAAATGAACCCTTTATTATATTCTCATTTGACACAATTCATCAGCTGTCACTATTCAATAGTCTTAGGAAGCATTGCCCAACAATGACACTCACCTTTAAGGAAGCATCAAAAAGTGAAAGAGAGCAGATATCAAGCCACCATCCTCCAACCAGAGGGAAGACACCAATTTCAACCACCGACAATAAAGCCACCTTCACGACGATGTAGCATAAGCCAAGAGCACTCTTCGATCTGTAGCAGCAATGGCAATAATATTAAAAATAATAAGAATGAGTCTCATGGTTGGAAGAGCATGTAAAATTAAGATTATGTTAATGTAGAAAAGAGCTGACCTAGGAGAATTACAAAAATAAATAAATAAATAGCGCCCATCGTGGCAATGCCACCAAGGGCCATGATGGCCGATATTATTAAAGCTAGCCTGTTTTTAAGCTAACTTATCAGTTAAAAAAACAAAGGCCAAAACCAATAAATCGCCATAAAAAAGTAAATAAATGCTAGAAATGGAAAGACAGCAGAGACGGGAGTAAAAAAAAGAGAAAAAAAAGCATGGTAAAGGAGCAAGAGACTTGCTCCTTCAGGGGCCCACGCATGCACCCCACACAAATAACAACTATACAATGGAGGAAGTCTACCTCCTCCAGAAATTCAATCATCTTACAAGCCAATATGTATGAACTCGTCCAGAGTACAAGGAACAAGCGGTAGCGACCCAGGACTGGGGCAGGTAACGTGCATGAAGATCACCTAGACTGAGACATTCAACAAGAATGTGCCAAACAGCCTGGAGGACAACGCAGCCATTGCAGTAAAGTGCAGAGGAATGCTACATCAAATGGCAGTGCATCCTGTGAGTGACCAATTGAAAGATGACAGAAAACGACCTGTAGTCCCAGAGGCATTGGGGGGGAAGTCCACGGGAACAGGCGCGTTGACCAAAGAGCAAGTGGATGGTAATGTCTATGATAGGACGTTTGGATGGTGAATGCTAGCAGCCTTATGACCAGGGCAAGAACCCTGACTGGGAATTGTTACAGCAGAGTGGACCACATCACTATGAAAGGCCATTTCAGCTTGGACAAAGGAGAAAAGCGACACCAACAGAAAAAGAGGGGGCTAGAACTATTTTCTGCCGCTGGTTAGAATGCAAGATTGTTACATATAAAAGTCCTTCATCTATGTAGTAAATAGCAACTTCAAACAAATTAGAATCTGGAATAAGTAACAAAAAAAGCTAAATAATAATGACTGCTGTTATCCTTGTGAAAGAATAAGAAAAAGCGAATGATTGAAAGTGAATCATTTGAGGGACAAAGAAAGAATGCCCCCCAAGCTGGCAGAGCACAACAAGAGTCAAAGGCGTTTTAGTTTTCAAGGAAACTAATGTCCCGACTAGTGCTGTTAGGGCCAATGGGTATCCAACCTATCAAATCAGGGTGAAAAGTGAACATCTTAAAACTAAGAGAATAGCTACAATAAATTTCTTACCGGTTCAACTTAATCAGAGCTGCCAAGGTGTGTAATATGACCAAAATTATGCCCACCATACAATAGCCACACAATGCCGTCAATAAACCTTCGAAATGCGAAGCTTCCACAAATTCTTTCAGACTCAGCTCAAGGACAGCAAAGTGACCAATATGATAGGGACAAAATGCTGGAAAATAAAAGGATCAACAAATCTTGTGGCTTCAATAATACCAGGAAAACTTGAAATTCATAATTAATGGGGCTCTCTATGGCCCAGTGGACATACAGCATGGGATTTCTAGCATCAAGGCATGGTTTTCGATACCAGAGAGCGTGGACACAAAACATCCAGCGGTCATGAGCTGGCTGCCCATTGGTGAATACACTGAATCTTCCCACCGAGAGGGTAGGTGTCCTCACACACATTATCAAGCACATAACCAATCATAACACCGATATCATTCATCTTTCCATCTTAAAAATACAACATACCCACTCTATTCGGGGCCATGCCAATGGAATACTCATATCCCCTCTGAGAGCACTTATACCACATACCCTTGACATGTAAATACTAGTATCCTGTATGGCAGTCCTTAAAGACTTTGACATCTACCACAATCCCACAGTGTGTGTGGGGGGTAAACAAAACTAACTCCTCCCTCCCTTTAAACCCTATAAAGCACAGGGCCATCCATCGATTTGTCCATACCCCAATGGCCCTTTTATAGTGATGGGGTGCTATGCGCAGGGGCTTATCGTCTAGTCATGGTTCATTCCTAACATGCCCCCTCAGAAACCCTCCCCCGTGCACACCTATCATACACAATATCATAACCTTCCTCCTCCGTCTTGAAGTCCCATTCACACATTCATCCCACCCTTTTCCCGGTCTTCCAACCTTTCACACTCTTTAATACTCCAACACGTACATTCTCTTCACACATTGATCCGACCTGTTCCCAGCTCTTCCAACTTTTCTCCCTCTCTTAGACTCCCACTCATATATTCCCTTCACAGATTCATCGCAACCTTTCTCACTCTCTGACACTCCCACTCGTATATTCTCTTCACACAATCATCCCACCTTTTCCCCAGTCTTCCAACCTTTCTCACCCTCTGACGCTCAAACTTGTATATTCTCTTTACAAATCAATTTCCAGCCATTGTATGCCCATACCACCTCACAACAATCACTACCCCATTCATACCATAAACATCTCTTACCCGTTGCTTCCTTGCTCTATCTACCTTTAATACAATAAGGAACACTTTCACTGAAAAATTGTTGGAGCGATGGTAGGGGTATATTGTTCAAGTAACACATACAGGCAGTACGGGGGTACTCACATCCACAAACATACAGGCTGCACATTGCACAAGTGGAAATGCCGCTTCAGATTACAGCAAAGTTAATCCACATTGGCTATGGTTAGTCGCTGGATGGAATCAACTACAACTGCTGCCATAGTGTTGATACCCATGGTTCAGAGCCCACATTAAAAAAAGGTGCCCTAAAGAGAGAAAAAATCATGAATCGAGACCAGTGGTAAAATTCCTAGCAATTTATTTTTTCCTATACAGTGGCGGCAACAAAAAAAGTGACATTGAATATTGGCAATAGAAATCGATACATAAAATCGCTTTCACGATTTTACTTGCCAACAAGCCAATGAAAAGGGGCGGGGCTTATGCCACGAGTGGATGACTCTCCTGAGCTAAGACAACAGAACTGCGCTTTATTGGAACTCACTGTCTCGTTTGAGCTCGTACAGTGAGGTTTTGGTGTACAACGCTCAAGCGTGCTGATTTCCTGCATTCGTGCCTACATTTGACGTGCTATAACTTCTGTGCAAGTGGATACAATGGGGCGGAAAAAGCTTTCTATGACAGAGAAAAGCCGTGCCTTGACCCTATTAGAGCAGGGAAAGTCTTTTATTGATGTAGCAGCAGATTTAGGAACCTCAAGAAATACGATTTATCGCCTAAAACGGGCAGCTGAGTTATTGCCACCAGGTACCATACCAAAGAGGAAGGAGGGCACTGGTGCAGCTAGGAAGACATCTCCAAGGACTGATAATATCCTAAGGCGTGAAGTGATGTCAGACCCTTCTGTAACTTCCGCTTCAATCAAGAAAAAACACCCAGACCTTCTCCAGAACGTCGCCCTCAGGACCATCCGTCATCGCTTACAGAAGGACTTAGGCCTACCGGCTTGCCGCGCTGCCAAGAAGCCACTTCTTACCAAGGCTATGAAGATGAAAAGACTCAATTTTTGCAAGACCTATAAACATTGGACAGCTGCCCATTGGAAGAAGGTGATGTTCAGTGATGAGAGCACCTTTAGGCTGGTCAGAGGAGAGTCAAAGATCGTGCGTCGTCCCAGCAATGTGTCTCGGTATGACCCAAAATATACCGTGAAAACTGTGAAGCACCCTGATAGTGTGATGGTGTGGGGTGCCTTTAGTGGAAACAAGGGCAGAGGAGGTCTGTACTTCCTTCCCAAGAATGTAACCATGAGGGGGACTAACTATCTCGAAGTTTTGAAGCAGCACATGCTGCCATTTTGGGAAATTCATCGGTGTGAATTTTTCATGCATGATGGTGCCCCTGCTCACAGGTCCCAGTTAGTAAAAAGGTTCTTCAATGATAATAATATTAGTGTTTTGGAGTGGCCTGGTAATTCTCCGGACCTAAATCCTATTGAGAATGCTTGGAATCTGATGAAATCCAAAGTTCAAGAGACAGCATCCGGCAGCATCAAGGACCTGATAGAATCACTGAAGAAGATCTGGGTTACGATCGACCCCACCTACTTCGCAAACCTCGCTGAATCAATGCCCAATCGACTCAGAATGGTCATCAAGTGCAAGGGCAACATGACCAAGTATTAACTTTCATGAAATATTCATAATAAAATATGTAAGTTACATTTTTCTGTTTCATTTTCCCCGAATTGTCACATGTCACTTTTTTTGTTGCCGCCACTGTACTACTGACTAGGGGCCATGTTGAGTACTATGATCACTGGTTGGGGTCAAAACACAATGCTACCTGACACCTCCCCACCATCTCCCAATGAGGACCCACCCTTGGTACCTTCAGTCTCACCAATGATTGTAATTCTGATCTTTATGTGCATTTAATTATCAGGTTGGGGGGTGGGGATCTAATCCATGATATAAGGAATGGATAAGCAACTTAGACTAAGAATAGTTGGAATTAGGGGAAGTGACGCCCCCTTGTCGCGGCAAGAGAGCTTGTGTGTACCTTTGACTTTTCGAGCTATGTGGGCGGGGGTACCTCTTCTGGGTACCCCTGGTAGGGCTTCCCTTGTCGATTTGGTCGGAAACGAGGATCCAGACTAAGTGCGTCATTCCTTCCTTTTTCTAATGTATCCTTCTCCTTTCTACTTTTATCCTATCTCTCCCACTTATACAAAAAGAAAAAAACAACAAAAAAAAGAAGCCTACTCATATCATGTCACTCTTTCCCTTTTTTCCCCTCTATCTACATATAAAGACCTGGCAGCTACCTCATGCGTCAGAAGAGAGGCTTTGGAACCTCTATAAACAACCCCAATCGACGCTCACTGGTTGCGAGAGACTAGGACTAGAGGTGTCCTAGGCGTTGGGGCACGATGAATGGGATGAGGGTATTGCCCCGTTAACCCCTTCCCTGGCGCGTAATTATTGACCGTTCCCAGTGCCCGTTGACGGGTGCCTCTGGTAGCATCAGTCTGAGGTGACGGCCCTTTGTTTCCCAGGTTGGTTGCCAGGCCAATAAAAAGCCTTAGGTCGAGTCTCTTGGTGTGGCGGGATATCTATTGAAAGCTACTCCGAGATCCTGGCCGTCGTGAAGGAAACTAGTTGGAGTTTAGTACGGGGCGTGCTCCGTTGTTCACCTGGTGAGAAATCGATGGCCCCTTCGGGGACCGTCAGTGCTGCTTGGTTGGGAGCCACGGCACGCCGAGGTTTGACGACTCGGTCGGATGAACAGCAGCACATGGAGCGTGCCTTCTGAAAGATCCGAAACCTCTCCGATGGATAGGCGGGGGCGACTCACGCGGGGAGAACTCACCAACCGCCCTTTTTTATCATTGATTGGTCACGCGTTTTCAGAGAGAAAGCACTCAAAATGACAGGCAAAAAAGGACCCGTTCGTCTAAAACACAACTGTGCAACATGCCAGTTAGAAAAGTGGTGCGTTGACTTTCCGGAGGGCTGCAGCTCAAAATGCAGCCCTGAAAGTATCTGCACTACTTGCATATTGACGCGAGAGGTGGAGAAATTAAAAGACCTCTATAGAGCCTCAGAAGAGAGAGCTAAGGTCCTTGAGGGAAAGTTGGAGAAGCTCGAAGCCCTTAACGCAGCTCAGGTTCGATGCCTAGAAGAGGCTCCGCCCACTGACGTGTCGGAATCCCCTGGTAACCAAGCGGACATTCCGGCATCATCTGAGGCTAAGCTAGCTGAGGCGAGAGAAAAAGAGAAAAAGAAGAAAGGAGAAACGAAGGAAAAAAAGAAAAAGGATAAAGTTGAAACAAAATAGTACCAAAAATAGAAGAAACACAGATAAAGAAGAAGAAAAAGAAAGATAAGAATGTGGAGAATAAAGAGGAAAAGGGCAGGCCTCTTCCACAAGGGAAGACCCCGTCTTCAGAGACCAAGTGTCCGAAGGTCACCCTGATTGGTGACTCGCAAACACGGGATCTGCAGCTGCTGCTAGCGGCCCGCCTTCGCACTAGCGTGAAGGTAAGCTGCCTGTCAGGACGGGGTAACCACAAAATCAGAGTAGAGGCAGAGAAAGCTAAGATTTCTGAGAATTCAGTTGTTGCTCTGATGGTGAGCGGCAACGACCTCTACCTCAGAGGGGGTAAGACCATCCAAACGGTGATGGGAGCCGTGGATGACGTAGGGCTTAAAACCCGCAAACGTGTGGTGGTTGGGATGCTTTCGAGAAGAGGTCAATCCCGAACCGCTCACGAGAGAAACGTCGCAGTTAACAGAAGGTTGGCGGATCTCTGCACGGCAGAAGGAGTCTTCTTAGTGGACCCCTATCGTACCTTTATCGGTAGAGACGACCTCTACCAAAGGGACGGGGTACATCTCTCCTTTATTAAAGGGAAGGCCTTTCTCGCCAACCTAATTCAAGATGTCGTGGAACGCACCCAAAGGAGCGTTTGAAACAGAGCGAAAGCGGACGTGAGCCAGTACGCCCGTGTCACTCCTGGAACGACCTTCTCGGAGGTCGTCAAAAAGAGTGTGAACACGAAAACAGAGAAGCCTGGAAACGGAAGAGCGTAGGGAGTCCTACACTAGGGGACTCCCTCAAAGTTCTTCTGTTCAATGCGAGGTCAATCAGGAATAAGTTTCTTGAGCTCCGTGGCCTCGTAGCAACAGAGGAACCTGAGATGGTGGCCATAACGGAGTCTTGGATAAAAACCTACACCTGAGATTTTGAAGGTGAATTCACGATTGCCGGTTACCAGCTCTTCCTGAAAGATAGGCCAGACAGAGAGGGTGGCGGTGTGATGTTGTATGTCAAGAATACTCTCAACTCGACGGATTGCAACATCGTATCCGACCATGAACTACTTGGTGTTGACCTAGAGATAGGTCCTGCCAAATACAGGACCCTGGTGCATTATAGACCTCCTGCCCAACTCATTGAAAAGGACAGAGATCTGTACCAGCTACTAGGAGAACTTGTCGAAGACAGAGTGTGTATCGTCATGGGGGATTTCAACACACAAGTTGACTGGGAAACCAGAGAACCCTGTGGCGAGAACGCACTACTCCTGGAGTTCGCGAACAACGAGTTCCTCACTCAATGGGTGAGAGAGCCAACGAGAGGAGACAATATCCTCGACTTGGTTTTCACCTCTGAGGATGACAACGTTGAGGACCTCTCTGTTGGCGAAGAGCTCGGTGGCAGTGACCACCGACTAATTAGATTTGTAGTCAAAGTCCCGAAGGCAGGGCCTGCAACTAGTAAATCGAGGAAACTCGATTTGAAAAGAGCAGACTTTGCAGGTCTTCGTGCTGGACTGACTGACGCGAGGCTAGAAGTGTGCGATGTTGTTGAAAACTCGTGGAACAGTTTCAAAACCACATTCATGAGTTTTCAATCACGTTTCATCCCTCTGAAATGTCCCCGTCGGTCTTCTGTTCAACCAAAGTGGTTTAATCAAGAAATCGGCCAACTGCTTAGGAAGAAGAGAACTGTGTACCAAAAATCGAAGATCTCGGGTGACTTTGACGAATACCGGAGGCTAGCCAGGAGAGTGAAGTCCAGCATAAGGGCGGCTAAGCGGTCTGAGGAACTCCAAGTGGCGAGACTCTGTAAAGAGAATACCAAGGAGTTTTTTGGATATGTGAACAGCCGTAAACCAATCCGTCGAACGATTGGCCCTTTGAGAAATGAGGAGGGCGCATTAAAGCACTTAGATGCAGAAAATGATAACCTCCTCAACGACTACTTCTCTTCAGCGTTTACTGAAGAGTGTGGTCCCATCCCCCAGCCAATGGATTCCTACTCGGGAAAAAAGCTGGAGGATATGGACTTCACCGAAGGGGAAATAAAAAAGAAGATCACTGACCTAATGACGAATAAGTCACCTGGCCCGGATAGGTTTCTACCTAAGGTGTTAAAAGAAGTGCGCAATCAAGTGTCACGACACCTGAGCGCAATCTTCAACATGTCAATCCGGACCAAATGCGTTCCTAGAGACTGGCGTGAAGCGGAGGTGACTCTTATCTTCAAGAAAGGAGACCGAAGCCAACCGTCAAACTACCGACTTATCAGTCTGATTTCGATAGTCGGTAAACTCATGGAGAGCCTGATGTTGGACAAAATGAGGTCGTATTTAGTCAAAACTGCTACTGACGAGTTCCCAGCACGGCTTCCGAAGGCAACGGTCATGCCTGACGAACCGTGTGGAATTCTTCCACTTCGTGTTCAGTGAGCACGATCGGGACAAGGCGGTGGATGTGGTGTACTTAGACTTTCAGAAAGCCTTTGATAAGGTACCACACCGCCGCCTTCTCCGGAAAGTGCTAGCGCTGGGCATAGACGGAAAAGTAGCCGGCTGGATCGAGAACTGGCTAAGTGGCAGACGGCAACGGGTGGTGGTGAATGGACAGGCTTCTGAGTGGGTGCCCGTTACTAGCGGGGTGCCTCAAGGTTCTGTCCTGGGACCACTACTATTCATCATCTACGTCAACGACATGGACGGTGACATGGTTGCCACAAGATTTCCAAATTTGCCGACGATACCAAGCTTGGTATGAACGTTGTAAAGGATGGAAATACTGCCCGCCTGCAGGAAGATCTTGGGAAGATTGGAGAGTGGTCGGACACGTGGCAAATGCCTTTTAACGTGAACAAATGCAAAGTGATGCATATCGGCCACAGAAACCCCCAATCTCAGTATATCCTTAAGGGCACTGCTATTGAATCCACCGATACTGAGAAGAACTTGGGTGTAACAATCACTAGTGACCTCAAGTTCTCGAAACAGTGCATCGAGGCAGAGAAGAAAGCCCAAAGGATGTTAGGCTACATAAAGCGCCATTTTGGATACCGTAACACGGAGATAATACTTTGTCTGTACAACTCCCTCGTTCGGCCGCACCTGGAGTATGCCGTACAATTTTGGAGTCCTTCGTTTCGAAAGGACATCGCAAGGTTGGAACGCGTACAAGCTAGGGCAACCAAACTGATTCCCTCTATCCGACATAAAAGTTATGAGGATAGACTAAGGGAATTAGATCTGTTCTCGCTGGAAACCCGGAGACTGCGTGGTCAGCTCATCGAAGTTTTCAAAATACTTCGAGGGTTCGACAATGTTGACTACCGGGATATTTTCACACTGAGTGAGAACAGAACGCGCAATCACGGCTTCAAAATTGAACTGGAGCGTTACAACCGCAATCCATGTGAAAAAAATTTCACCTACAGTATCTGCGGTAAGTGGAACGCACTTCCGGTGGAAGTTGTCAACAGTGAATCGTTGACCAGTTCAAGTCAAGACTAGACAAAGTCTTGAAAAGTGGCCGTTTAGGGACGCAAAACAATTGAGCAGCCATATGCCCGCTCGATTGATAGTCCAAAGGTACCCTCTTTGAATGGACCATAAGGTCTCCTAAGGAACTTTCTTTCCTTGTAACTCCTTTTAACTCTTCTTCACCAGCAGTATTTTTTTATGGCAAAAATTAATGAGGGGAGTGAACAAAGAAAGTATGAAAGGAGAAATCTATAAGAAATCAAAAATAAAGAAAAAATTTTAAGATATAATATAGATGCAGATCCTTTGAGGGGTCAGGAGGGCAGGGGCTCAGTTCTGAACCTGCAATGCAAGCAGATCAAAATTTGCCCATGACTTACCAAAGATGAGGATGAACATTGTATTCAGGGAGACGACCCAGAAGACGTGTTCTAGGAACAACAGTGACCCATCGAGCCCCAGAAGGCGTTCCCACGTAAGCTCTTCTGCCGCTCTGTCCCATTCAATTGGATTCCAGTTGAGGTCATCTGCACCCAGATTTTGATTTCCATTGTTATTATTATTGTTGTTATTCGCAACGGCCACTGGAGCTGCTAGTGGTCCTTCATTCAGGTGTTCTGGAGGGGGAGGAAAATGGAAAATGAGAACAAGGTTAGGTTCAAACTATCTTCTGAACAACATTTCAGTAAACAGTGATGCAAAAGAGTACTCCTAAGTCATACACTGGACACCCTGTCAAGGCTCCAATGCAGTCACCATCCAAAAGTAAATATCTTGAACATCACACCTGCTAGATCAATACAGACATCTGAATCTAATGTCATGAGGAATTAGACAGGTTGGCACATATTCACAAACTTTCCGACAATTGTACAATTAAGACAAAAAAATCTGAAAATCCGCCTTCACACAAGGTCAACACCAATATGAGACTCACTTCCCTCTCAAGACATGGCAAAAATGAGAAAGCGACCAACCATGGATGAGTCCTGAGATAAAGCAGTTGGTTAATAAAAAGTGGCACGCATACAATCAAGGAAATTTACAACATTCTCACAATCTAAACTTTTGTTTCAAAAGAAAAATCAGACAAGCAAAGAAAGATTATTTTGAAACTGCAAAGTGATAGTGGGTTTAACAAATCTATAAAAAAATTAATTGAACCTAAACAAAAACCAGTAAACCTTCTCTTCCTTAACTTAGATAGCCCTTATGAAATAGCTAAAGCAATAAATGTACATTTTGCCTCGATATGTACTAACTATCCAGCCCCAGAACTAAGTGATATGCCCTCCCACAAGCCTTCATTGCCTTCCCCTTGCTATTCGAAATTAGATATTTATAAAGATTTAAACCCCCTCCCTCTTTGGGATCTTTTCTTCAGGGTTTGTTTCCAGAGGCGCTCTGGCCTTCTCGTTCTCGTGGCGAGGGTGCTCAGCTCTGGGCCCCTTAGGGGTCCTATGGTGCTGCCAACAAGACTTTTAACATACCCCTCTTTCTTGCACCCCCCTATTACATTCTTCCACTGCCCTTTATTTCCCCCTCTTCCTTCACCTATCTAGTGGACCTTATGGATACCCGGCCTCTGCTCATTTAATGGATTGATTCCGAATTGTTCTTTCATGAAGGTGAGAGGCTGGGCATCTCCACCGCCTTCGTCTACCGAATGCCCAAGGAGAAACCCATCGTTGGCCCCTTTTCTCCGTGCGTAGGAGAACTCGGGCAGCCTCTTAGGTTTCTAAAGATGGTGTGGTGGATTCCTATCCATTCTCCAAGAGGACATACCAGACGTAACTGATTGTATAGTTGCAGTAGTGCCGGGCCATTGTAGGCCTCCATGGTGGGGAGTCCCAAGGAAGAATGCGAAGTTTTTTTTCTTTTTGCAATGGCTAGCCATAAACCAAAAACCTCCCCTTCTCGTAAGGGTTCTCGTGCCAAACGTTCCTTAGCTCCCCTTTCAGCCTTCCCTCGCTCGTTGGATCCCTATTCCAACGAAGTAGACCCAGATCTAGATTATCCTCGCTTTCTTGTCATGAATTCATCATCCGACACCCCACTTGCAAAAGTCGATGTGTTTGACGTCAATGAATCTTTTGAGTCTCGCTGTGGTGAACCCCACCGGATGTGGTCAAGAGGTAATAGTGATGTCGTAGTCGGTGTTATCCCACTCTCAACACAACCATGTACGAAATCTATCTTCGATAGCTGAAATTCCAATAACTGTCTCGCCCCATCCACGTCTGAATTTTTGTCCAAAGTGTCGTCCGTTCAAACGAACTAAAGGAGTACGACCCCACCCGCCTTCAGAGTAAGCTTAGTACTCGACGTGTCACACACGTACACAGGGTAACTAAAACATTAGGCTCCACTAGAGTCCCAACCGTTACACACACTGATTTTAACATTTGAACGACAAGAATTGCTGCAGTATATTAAAGCTGGGTAACTTGGTGTCCCGGTAAGTCCCTAAATCGAGCTACCCAGACGCTGATTCAATTGCAATCAATTTGGACATGATGGCCGTGCCTGTCGGTACCCTCGCTCCTGCGTGAATTGAAGCTCTGACTACCATGGCCCCGAATGCACCAAAACACACCGCTGTGCCAACTGCGGAGGTACCCACAGTGCTGCATCAAAACTCTGCTCTATATTTTTATATGAAAAGCAGGAATGGTCTTTCCGATAATGCTTGATTTAAAAAAAATAAAAAATTTACGAGCCCATCTGGCGACTGCCTCCTTGGGCATAAGTCGCCATACTCACCAAAAAGGAAAGGGATGCGGAGTTCCAATGCCACGAGAGCACTCAGGGCGCTTTGTGAGTCGCTATAAATCGGGCACGTCGCGTTATCTCCCGTACCGAGCGATGTATTGCAACTAGCTCGGCCATGCAAAAAGACACAGCGCCTGGTAGAGCCCCACTGATTTCAAACAGGGAAGAAAGGGGGGGAAACCGACCCCTCTTGGGACTTGGAGCTATCCGTATACACTGACACGGTTCCAGCGTGACACGAAGTGAGCGCCAAAAAGGCAGAACGAATAGTCCCGGCGCTGTAGAAGCTTTGGGAGCAGATGCGTGGGGACAAATAGTCAAAGGTGGTACCTCCAGTGTGGCGTCCTGGGCAGAACCAGGAAGCCATTGGACCGAGAGCTATACCTAGCTCTCGAAGGAGTTTACTAGCTGTAAACCTGAAGGGCTTAGGCTATGACTGGCGTCTCTCGGCAGCATAGGCACCATCGAGATCAGCTGTGAATTCAGTGAGGGTTGTTGGCGACTGAGGGAAGCGCTGTGCACGGCGCAGAGCGAGTGGCATCTCCCCAGCATCGACAAGTAGGCTCTCAATAGGAAAAGTGCGGAAGGCACCGGTCGCCAGGCGAAGGCCGGTGTGGTGGATCGAGTCCACCTACTGCAATACACGCTCAGCTGTGGATGGATAGTCGAGCTTCAAACGAACAAAGGATCGATAAAAAAGTAAGGCAGTAGCCCTATCAGCGCCCAGGCGCTGAATGTCACAGAACGAAGAATATCCATGGCGCGGATACAAGAGACCCTAGGGCTGCGAATATGAGCCTCCCTGGTGAGACGTGGCTCAATGCCTGTTGAACCACGTCTCACCAGGGAGGCGGGTGAGGCTGGCACGCAGGTCTATGTCAACACCTAGGTAGACTAAGCGTCGGGTTGGGTCCTCGTGGTCACCCACCTAAGGGCAAGGGTAACAACGCCCTCCAACCCCCCCCATCTTCCGTACCCGGGATTTAGAGGAGCTCCAACTCCTCTAGGAGCGAAGTCGAAGATATCCCGCAAAGCCCAGACCTCATCCTCCCCCGAGTCCACGGGGGATCTATTTCCGGCCATCCTTTGCCTTGCTACGGGCACGCGGACGACGGCGTGGACGGGCAGCCGGCTAAGGGCGGGTAGTGGCGGGACGCGCCCACGATTCCCTCAGGACCGTACGGTTGTATATCACGGGGTCGATGGGGATACCAGCCCCTTGGGTAGCTTGGAGGCGATGGTCCTCCAAAGCGTACCCCCAACCAACGTACGACACTAAGTAATACAACCTAAGCCGGGTGTAAAGCCGGGCGGACTCCTCCTCCAGGAGGCGGTCCCTTAGGCGGTATATAATGAAAAGGAGTTGGAGCTCCTCTAAATCCCGGGTACGGAAGATGGGGGGGTTGGAGGGCGTTGTTACCCTTGCCCTTAGGTGGGTGACAACGAAGGCCCAATCCGGGGTGATCCGGCGGGCCTCCACAATCTGGGGGACTCCCTGATTGGGTTGAAAGCCTAATATAGGCTCCTCAAAGCCTAGCACTCTCCGTGCATCGGCGGGGTTCGGTTCCCACGGGGTGGAACTCTTGGGAAGGGGCGGGACCTCCCGAGTACCAATTGAGTCCAATGCCTGACGCCTGAGGGTGTCTAGTTCCTCGGCAGAGCTAGCTGATTCTTCTAAAGTCGAAGGGGCTGTAACATTGGGTGATGGGGCACGTGGGGAGGGGTCTCGTGCGGTCGAGGACGAGCCAGTTCTTAAAGAACGGGTAGTCGCCTAGCCAAAAAGAGGATTCAGATGTTGTGGAAGTTGAAATTGAAGTTGACTTACTGAACCAATCATTGTCTTTCATCGGTGAGAGCCCCTTTGATAAAAGGAAAGCTGAAAGGCATCCGATTTACGTACCTGAGAAAAGGTTAAAAGTTGAAGAATATGTTAGGAGAAAGTTGGGTGTGCTGCAAAGATGTAACGTGAACTGTATGCCAGAAGTCATCCAGTCTCTAAAGAAAAATATCGGCAATCAAGCCGTATGGATCAAATCAAAATTCTAAACATATTTGCAACAAGTATGAGCATTAGAAAACTCATGAACGAGTTTGATTGCTCTCAGAGAATGGCCATACAAGCTCACCATATACTAAAGGAGAAAGGAATGTTAGCTTCACCTAACCCTAAGCTCAGCAGAGTGCTTCCTGAGGAACTAAAATCTTTAGTCTTTGAATATTATCATAGTGATCATACGAGTCGGGTTTTACCAGGAAAGAAGGATTGTCTAGGAGTGTGAATTGAAGGAAAAAAGCAGAGGTTACAGAAACGACTCGTTCTCAACAATTTAAAGCAACTTCATAGCAGGTTCAAAGTGAAGTACCCTGAGGTAAAAGTATCATTCTCAAAGTTTGCTATGCTAGGGCCACGTGAGTGTGTTCTTGTGGGAGGCAGTGGAACTCACTCGGTATGTGTATGTACAATACATCGAAATGTAAAACTGATGATGGTTGGATCCAAGATGTCTGATATCACTGATCTACCATCTTACCATCACCTAGTTGCCTCTGTCGTATGTAATCCAGCCTGTACAGCATGCTACATGAGATCGTGTGAGTACTGTCCACCTGTGAATCAACTAAAAGCAAAACTATTTGGATTTTATGAACAGGAGAATGTGGATAATATTGAATTCAAACAGTGGACATCAACTGATAGATCTGAGCTGGTAACCATGGTATTATCGCTTGATGGTTTCCTGGATAGATTTTGTGATTGTGTCGAAACTTTGGTGCGACATGATTTTGTTGCAAAATCACAAGCACAGTACTTGGAAACTGTGAAAAACAATATTGCAGATGGTGAATTTGTAGTAAGTGGTGATTTTTCAGAAAACTATTCATTTGTAATACAAGACACAGCCCAGGGATATCATTGGAATTGCGCACAGGCGACAATATATCCTTGGATGTTTTATCAAATTAAAGATGGAAAACTCTGTCATGACTCATACACCATAATTTCAGTGTAACATCCACGATAATGCGTCAGTGCATCTATTCCAGCAAATGTTGATAGAGTATCTGAAATCAGTATTCAAAACGGTAAAGAAAATTTACTACTTTTCGGACGGATCTGCAAACAGTATAAAAACTGTAAATCTTTTCAGAATCTTTGCTGGCATAAAGAGGAATATGGTATAGCAGCACAGTGACATGTTTTGCCACTAGCCATGGGAAGGGCCTCATTAAAAGGGAGGCTACTAAAGAGAGCTTGAGAAGACCCTATGACAAACAGATTGTATCACCAAGAGATTTGTTTGTATTCGCTGAAACTCTTGGGAATATGAAGTTAGGATATGGAACTCAAAAGGAATATGAACAGGAGGAAGAACTTTTGAAAACCAGACCTGCGACCAAAACTATTCCAGGCACACAAAAACTTCATTTGTCCATTCCAATATCAAAAGAGGCTCTCCAAGTTTGCCCATTTAGTCTCTGTGAGACTTTTTGATTAGAATCAGTCACAAAAAATATTTCATGTCCAGTGTTCAATGGAAAACTTGCAGGCTATGTCACTGTGATTTATGATGGACATTGGTGGCTTGCTTGCATAACTGAAGCTTTTCCAGTCACAAGAAGTGACTGAAATTTCTTCACCTGCGTGGACCCTATCCCATTTTTTGCTTCCCTGAAATAGAAGATTCTTGTACTATGGACATCTGACATTTTGGTGCCAGTAGAAGCAAAAACTGCAACAGGAAGAAGCTACATGATTAGCAAGCAGGAGTTTGATGCAACAAACAAAGTGATGGCTCTGCTCAAATGAGTACCTAGGTATTTATTAAATAATGTTTTGTTTAAAAGTTTTTGTTTAAATTTTTGTCTTAAATAATCTTTTGTCTGTTTTGAAATAAATAACATTTTGTATAGGTAATAAAAATTGTAAATTTGTAATATTTGAAAGGTACTATGTTGTTTGTCTCACATTTCTGAAATGATAAAAAATAATCTCTTGTTTTATTGAATCTAAGACTGAAAAAGGCAGGGCAGCCTATGAAGGGGGAGAGGTGTTTGGAAAGACTGAAACATGATGATCGTGTCAAGATACATCAAACTTTCTCAAAATCACTATTTACTAACACTGCCTGATGTCATAAACGGCCCCAGTAGAGCAACATGACTGAAAATACCACCCACCTGATGGTACATAAATGCCCATGGATTTAAAACACATGGAGATCCCATTTTTACTTCTCCTGGAGCTATGGAGGATAAATAGAGCTAACTTTAGAAAAATTTGGGGGAGGATTGAAGTTGCACTTTGGCCAGGGTCAAAGAGTTCAAAAAAGGGGTCATCATGGCAAAAATTGTCCTAGGAATGTCATTCTTACACTCATTTGAAAGATCTCTTTCTCCTGGGCATTTTGGTACCAAAATTGTTCTGATTGGTTAACTCTAGCCAAAGTTTTTTGGTCAACCAGTTTGACCCCAAAATGGCCATGGGTGACCCAGAGCCGTAAAAAATTGGTATGTGATGTTATCTCACCAGATCCAACTTGCATGCAAAAATCATCAAAATCCATGACCTAGCGTCGAGATTTTGCCAAAAAGTGTGTACACATCACAGGGTAGCCCCTTCAAGGATAGGGAAGTGCATGCTCCATGATAAATAATTAAAAAGTTTTAATATTATGTCATTATAAATTGAATCCTAATGCAGCCTTAAAGCAAATACATCAGGAAAAACAAAAACAACCTGTTTTGAAAGGGGTAGATCAATGTACCATCCGATATCTAACCATACACAGTGTGGCTAACTTTAAATGATAATGGATTAGCATATGGGGGGAGGGGTACCCTAAATGGATGAATGGTGAAATGTATGCATGCATGAGGAGGTGTGCCCTATGTGCAAGTTGGGAGGATGGTGTGCTCGGTAACCTACATGCCAAGCTGCACATCTGTTACCTTGATTGTCATGTATTTCCGGCATGTCTTCAATATTTGCTGCCATGTCATCTTCATTTATTGGTCTTCCAAGCTCTCCTTGATTGACTTCTTGTATATTCGGGGCTGGATCCGGCTGACAAAGAAGATGAATACAAGTAAAATCAAAACAGATTTAATTTGACACAAAAAGTAAAGGTTAATATACCAAGTAGGGTTGGTGTGCTGCAACGACACTAAAAACTACCCACCCCCATTTAGGCCCTATTAAGCACAAGGCTACATGTACCATGTGCTGTAGCATTTTGAGTGTTGATTTGAATTTCAGACCCCTCAGAGCGCTAACAGTTGCTTGAAAGCTTATCTCTTTCATATCTTGATATAGAACATGATTTGCAACCACGAAGCCAATCATATTTACATTTGGATTATCTTCCATATCCACACTATACTGCTAATCAAAATATTCTAGCATCTACTATTGACCACAGTGTTTACAAATACCCTGCCATTCTTGTTTTTGATGTTCACACAGCTCTTCTTTGCCTGGTTCCTCACCCCCTTCTTGCTTCTTACAGAATAGCTTCCTGTTCCCATGGGAGACTCAATCCTGTTTTGTCCAAATGCTTCATTTGTTGCTTTCCTACTCAGTTTAATTACACAAACAAAAGAACAAACAGACCCATCACCGCAGATACTGTACTCTAAACCATCAAATCCCTCAAAAAATCTAAAGCCTCTGGCCTGGACAACATCTTCAACATATACTTCAAATACCTTGGCAACCACTCATGGCTAAACAACACAATCCCATTAACTCCCCCCCCCCACACACACATCATACCAATAATCAAGAGACAAACCCCCAACGCATAGCTCACAAGGCCTCATATCACTACTGTGCATACTATCACAAACACTTGAAAAACTAATACACAAAAGAATAATTGTGAATATTTCCCTATCTCAACAAGATTTCCTAAAAGACAACTATGACCTTTCTCATCTACCTCACACAACACATACTTAATGGCTTCAATAAGGACCCCCCTCCCATATGCACAATTCTCACTGCAGTAACAATGAATGAGAAAAAATGGCTAACAAATGTCATGGTCAGCAAACAAGACCAAGTGACACACAGAACACACAAATCATGCAGCTGGCTGCCACTTCACAATGACATCTCCCAAGATGCCATACTCTCCCCCATACTTTTCAACTTATTCACACAAAGTCCCCACTCATCAAAACTAATATTTATGCAGATGACATCTCAATCACTACACAACACCCATCAGTCCATAGAGGTAAGCAGAGCATTCCAACCATAAACAGGGTCGAACACTGGCTCACACAAAACTGTATGATATCCTGAGTCCCCAATTCAACCATCACACACTTCACACCAGACTACCATTGAATAAAATGCCCTAAAATCAGACTAAATAGACAACACCTTTCCCTAAACAAAACTTCCCTCTCTTGGGAATCACATGACATTTAAAACTCACATCACAAACAAGGCAAGAAAGCAAAGTGCAGCCCACAGGCACATGTATCCCACAAAGTCTTTTCATGTAGCCTACATTTCATTTCAGAATTAGACAAAATATTAAAAATAAATTATTGAACACTTTGCCAAAATTTCTCATTAATTTTTTATGTAAACGCTAGATTCTTAAATCAGCCATTTTGAAATATATTTCATTCATAGATATAATGTTCTTAAAAAAAATACTTGTTCTCATTACCCTTATCTGCACACTCTCATTTGCTCACAGACATTATGCTACATTGATTGTGTTAGTACTTGGATGGGAGATGCCTGGGCATTGGGTAATGATCACTTGATGTAGAAGTGTAAATTGTGGTTCAGATTAAACATTAAACTGCAGGTCCCCACTCTTGATATAAGTCTAGAAAAGGTTTAATAGGAATGGCAAAACTATGGCAAAAAAATACCCCTAGTTAAAAATGTTGTGGTGGAGCGAATGTGAGTGTGTGTAAAAGGGCCATTCTCCCACCCCTTTTCTCAGTAAAAATGTGTGTGTGTCTGAATGGGAATGGGTTTGTTGTTTTTTGTTTATTTTATGTATAAAAATGATTACTATGTTTTTTTTCTTTCTTTCCAGGTGCCATATTCTGGAAAGATAGGACTTAGTTTCGTATATCCTTATATTCCAAACAAAGCGTTATATCCTGGAAAGCTATATATTATTATTGTTAATAAATAAATGCCAATAGTATAGCTTAATGAAGGAGGGCTTATAATAGCCATGCAAGCTTTTTAAGGTCATTATCTTCCATCAAGCGCAGAGGCGCCACATTTGTTGTAAGTCCTAGGCATTTTGCTCGCTCGAGTGGCAGGTGGCTGGACATCTCCCCATCCTCTTTGAATAAAGTGAGGCCTTGTTTGTTGTTTATATATTGACTGTTGTAGTCAGGATTTTTTTTGGTTGTTTGATTTTTTATGTTTATTAGGATAGATTAAATAGTATTCATATATATATAGGATTTTCTTTTTGTATTTTTTGGTGAAAAGTAAGATCTCCAATATAATCGCCCATCTCTATTGTAGATATTTTGTGCATATTTACCCATATTTTTTTGTAAATATTGTATTTTTTTGTTAGTAAAGGACTGTACATACAATCCGTTTCATTCTCCTTCGATTTCTCACGTCCGGATTAGTGTAGGGAGCGGGTTGGATCGATTGGGGTTAGTCTAAAATTTTTCGGCCCGCTACAATGTGTAATTATGACTATGTACTGTATGCAAACAAATGCACAGAGGTAATTGCTATTAACTTATATGTATTCAAAATTTGCATCTGTTATTAAGTGCGTCCTGCAAAGCTTTATATAAGCTTCAATATGACCCGCTGCTTAAAATGATTGCCCATCCCTGACCTAGAATAATGCAATCAGAATCATCATAGGATGTACTTGGACCACATCTACCCCACCAATGCATGCTGAAACAAGAATATTCCTACTAAACATTGACTTGGACACAATTGGAACCCAACATATCAGCAGAGCACTGAACCTATCCCACCTAAACCACCACCTAGACATAAAAAGAAGACTCCAACACCTGTTCCACAACCTAACTCACCCCTGCAACAACCTAATAAAAACATCCACACCACCTTCCCACACAGACACCTAAATACTCTACTACCAAACAATATCTTAAATGTCCCACACAGTTGTCCAACTAAGGTTAGGCCATTCGACATCACCCTAACAGAATAAACGGCACCAAATCACCAACATGTAACAACACATGACAACAAAAAACACATACTTAACTGTCTGAACCTCACACATGCATGCAACATGCATAACATCTCCAACCTCGAGGACCTGTGAACCTATTCTAGGGATATGGTGGCTTTCCTTGAGGGCACCCACCTTGCAGAAGTAGAGGTCGGGAAAGTAAACAAATTATCTTGCATGCACTCAACCTTATCACCCATGTGATTGACAACTACATTAGTGGATGATGCCTCCTTTTTTTCTTTTCACTACATGCTTTACATCGCCATTCCATCATTCAACATTTTGTTTACACTTTACAGTTCTGGCACATCCACACACACCCCTTGAGCTATTTCTACTACTTCCTTACATTTGTTCCACATTTGCTCTATGCCTTTGCTCACAGTTAAATTTCCTATCTTCTACTTTTAAGCATTCTTAAGCATTACACAGTACAATCATATGTTCAGATATTCCCAAACTCATTCATACCTCTTCTTTACATCCAATACATCCAGCAACAAATTCTTTCTTACTAGGTACAGACCAATCACAAGTTCTCTCGCTCTCTTTTGCTCAGCACATATATATTTATGTAAAACATTGTGTTTGCCACACACAAGTTTCTTTCAGAACAAAACTATACCACCCTCTCTCCATTTTCATTGTCAAAGGGTGCAACAAAAGCCCATCATCCCATCTCTCATTGTCCATTCATATCTCCTATAACCATCAACCAATAACTATTCCTAATTCCATCCACTACTCTCCCTTATAACATTCCAGAACCTCATTTTTCCAATTCCACTACTATTATTTTAATCAAACAAAATTATTTCCCTCAGAAAGAAGTAGTGTTAGTTTTGTACATGTTTAAAAAAAATAAATTATTGTCTTATCTGGCAGCAGCCACCAGCAAGGGCACAACATTCAACAAATAAATCTCTAAAAGACACATTCAAGTACCCTGGCCTCCTTCAGTAGCCAATAAATAAATAAATAAAAAGTCTATGGAGTATGCTTGTCCCCCCCCCCCTAACTCAATCTCACCCCAACAATCTGGAGTACACGAGTCCTTCCCAAAGATTTGGGAAAGGAGGTAGCAATGCTGCCAGTCATGGTAATGGGAGTACTGCTCAGGAAGCTTACTAAGATAAAGATATTCACCCAGAAGAAGTTTAACCCTCTGGGGAACCAAGCAATATTTTTTTTTAAAAGGGGCTATCTGGCGACTGCCCACAAACAGCCTAGTTTTAGACTACTTTAAAATAAATATTTGAACAGAAACAATAAAAAAGAGATAACAATCAGGAAGCACGCTCCAGCATCGGGGGGGGAGGTCCCCCTCCACCCGGCGTAGGAGCGTGTGACTTAGAGAGAAAAAATAACAATAAAAATAACAAAAACAACAAAACCTATTAAAATAAAAGGGAGAAGGCAGGCCTCCCCCCCAAAAGTCAACAAGTCCATCCCGGTAGCGGGACAGGTAACATGCACGAAGATCACCCAGACTAGGACATTCGACAAGAATGTGCCGACCAGTCTGGGGGACGATGCAGTCGTCGATATAGGGCGCAGGCGAGCGCTTCGTCAAATAGCGATGCGTCACACGAGTGTGTACGATTCGGAGACGACAGAAAGCGACCTGAAGCCGACGAGGCATTGGGGGCTAGGTCCATGGGAACAGTTGCAGCGCAATGGCACGCAACTTTAAGTTCCCTTCCACCGTCTCCCATCTTCTTTGCCAAGCAGTCCGAAGAGCTGCCCGTATTTCTGCCATGTAGTCGGTGTGAGGAAGAGCGAAACGCTAGTCCGGTCGCAGAGTCCTCGCGGACTCTTTGGCGCCTTCATTCCCCAAAATTCCTACATGTCCAGGAACCCAGCAGAAGATAATCTCGACATCCACCCGGCTCGCCAAAACTGTGACGTCACGGATATCGCGAACCACGGGATGCGTAGATTCCAATGCCCCGAGAGCAATCAGGGCGCTTTGTGAGTCGCTATAGATCACAATCCGGTCTCCGAACCGGGCACGTCGCGTAATCTCCCGTACTGAGTGGTGTATTGCAACCAGTTCGGCCGTGAAGACAGACGCAGCGCCTGGCAGAGCCCCTTGACTTCAAACAGAGGAGATACGGCGTGGAAGCGGACCCCCTCTTGGGACTTGGAGCCATCGGTATACACTGGCAGTGTTCCAGCGTGACACGAGGTGTGCTCCAAAAAGGTCAAACGCAATACTCCCGGCGCCGTACAAGCTTTGGGAGCAGAGGCGTGGCGACAAATAGCCAAATGTGGTACCCTCCAGGGTGGCGTCCTGGGCAGAACCAGAAGCGCCACCGGCCCGAGAGCTATACCTAGCTCTCGAAGGAGTTTCCTGCCCCTAAACCCAAAGGGCTTAGGGTATGACTGGCGTCTCTCGGCGGCATAGGCACCATCGAGATATGCTGCGGATGCAGTAAGAGCTGTTGGAGACTGAAGGAGGAGCCCCGTCTCATGCGTATAGGCAAGTGATGCACTGCACGCGGCGTAGAGCGAGTGGCATCTCCCCAGCAGCGACAAACAGGCTCTCAATGGGGAAAGTGCGGAAGGCACCGGCCGCAAGGCGCGAAGGCCGGTGTGGTGGATCGAGTCCACCTTCCGCAATAAACGCTCGGCTGCGGATGCATAAAACTCGCATTCGTAGTCGAGCTTCGAACGAACAAAGGATCAATAAAAAAGTAAGGCAGTAGCCATATCAGCACCCCAAGCGCTGAACGTCACGGAACGGAGAATATCTATGGCGCGGGTACAAGAGACCATAAGGCTGCGAATATGAGCCTCCCAGGTGAGGCGTCGATCAAATATAAGACCAAGGAAACGGTGCGATTCAACCACTTCCAGGCGTCCCCCATTAAGAAACAAGTCAGGGTCGGGGTGGAGCCGTGGATGGCGGCAGAAGTGCACCACCTTAATTTTGGCCAAGGAAAACCGCGAAACCTGTGCGCTTCGGAATAGCGAGAGACGCGGTTCAATGTCTGTTCGAGTCGACGCTCCAGAGTTGGCATCTGGGCCGCGCCAAAAGAGATCGAAAGGTCGTCCACGTAGAGCGTAGCGAAAACATCTTCCGGCAGCACCGAGGTGATGCCGTTGATGCTCAGGGCAAAGAGTGTGACACTGATGACACTTCCCTGCAGGACACCCTCTTCCTGCTCCTTTGGGCCAGAGAGGGCGCCCCCCACGCGTATGCGGAATCGATGATCTCGCAAAAATTCAGATAGGAACATTGGGAGGCGTCCTCTCGCCCCCATCGTGTGGAGAGTCTCCATGATACCGTATCGCCATGCGGTATCATAGGCCTTCTCCAGATCGAAAAACACCGTGGCGTAGTGCTGTCTACGAAGGAAGGCCCCGTAGACGGCATTTTCCAGTCGGGGCAGAGCATCCGACGTGGAGTGGAACTTGTGGAAGCCGCACTGTGCAGAAGACAGATGGCCTCCGCTGTCCAGGAAAAAGGCTAATCTAACATTTACCAATTTCTTCAACAACTTGCACACGCAAGAGGTTAGAGAGATTGGGCGGAAACCGGTCGGAGTAGAGTGATCTCTCCCCTGTTTGCGAAAGGCGAGCACAGTAGCGATTCGCCAAGAATCTGGGATGAGAGCCTCCACCCAGATCCTGTTGAATAAATCTAACAGAAAGGCCATGCCTCGCTCACCCAGGTGTCGAAGCATGGCGTACGGGACATCGTCTGGACTATGGGCGGTGTCCGCGCACGAAGCGGTAGCGGAGCGCAACTCACTCACAGTAAACCTGTCGTTGAAGGGTTCTCTGCCTCTAGAGGTAAAGTCCAGCCGGCGGCCTTCCGCAACATCACGACGTGCATTGAATGCTGGCGGAGCAGCATCCCGGCTAGAGAATGCGGAAAAAGCGGTCGCGAAGGATTCTGCCACGGACGCAGGGTCCGAGATTGCGTCCCATTCTCCTGGAGAACGGGAGGGAGGTCCTGCGAGAACTTGCCCCAAATCCTTTTGAATCGCTTCCACACCTCTGCTCAAGGGGTCTTCCCATCAAGTGAAGACACGTATGCCCGCCAAGAAGAGCGGCGGGCGTGCTTCGAAATATACCGGAACCCAGCCCTAGCCCGACGAAATTCAGCGACAGTGAAATCGTTCGGGCGGCGCTTATAGCGCATGTAGGCATAACGCTTCTGTTTGAGGGCCGTCTCACACTCGGCCGACCACCATGGGAGTGGTCGGCGTGCAAAACCTCGAGACGTTCTAGGAATAGTAGTCAGGCCCGCTGCGATGAGGTTGCCGTTGAAGAACTCAACAGCCTCATCTACAGACCTAAACTCCTCAACTGAGATAGAGAATTCAGTCATTTCCTGAAATGCAGGCCACCGCGCCCGTGCCAAGCACCACAGAGTTGCCCTGAAAATGATATTTGAATGGCAAAGTGATCACTATCATGGAGGTCATCAACCAACCCCCAATCAAAATTATGTTGTGCATCCAAAGAGCACAAAGATAGGTCAAGGCAAGAAAATGAAGCGGTTCTCGGACAGTGATACGTAAACTCATCCACATTTAGGACACCCATCTCAAGCTCTTCGATCAGATCTGCAAGGACTTGTCCCCTGGGATTTATTGAGTAATCTCCCCAGAGAGGATGCCTGCCATTCAGATCGCCAAGCAAAAGAAAGGGCATCGGCAAACGTGCCACAATGCGGTGGAAGTCCCTCGCGTCGAAGTCAGCTGATGGTGGAATGTACGCAGAAATGATAGTATACCTCCTATCCGGGTGAAGCTGCACAGCCACTGCCTGAAAGGAGGTATCTAAAGTGAAAGGAAGAACGGAGACATCATGCCGGGTGTAAACCGCGCATCCCCCAGCCCGGCCATCCCGCGGTGGTGGCTCGCAAGAGCCTTGTACCCTGGAAGGGTGGGCAGGGGGCACAGGCCTAGCATGGTCTCCTGCAGAAAAATAGCTAACGGGGAATGAGACGAGACGAGCCTATGCAGCTCCTCCCAGTTGGCCCGGAGTCCACGGCAATTCCATTGAAGGAATATGCCCTCCAGGCCTATACCATACACTACTCCTATATTATGTGGGGGGTGAGTTAATTACTTACTGAAATGCAAACCATTGAAGGACTGTTCGCAGGGATTAACGACCAACTAGGAGGTCAAACTTAAGGCATTGGGTTTCAAATCCTTAATAATTGGTTGGTGAGATTTACTTGAATAGACCAAGAGTATCGTTCAAGGTTAGTTAAAGATGAAACAACAAAAATATAATTTTATTTACAAAGATCAAAATAAGAATAAAAATAGGCAAAAGGGAATTATTTAAATTGAAATATTCTCTTGATAATTATTATGAGAATAGATTCTCAAATGGAATTAAATGATTAGTGTTACTAGGCTCAGATAAAAATTGGGAACTTGACAATACCTATAATGGGGGGGGATTTCAGTCTTATAGGTAGGTGAGCTCAAATGAGGTGAGCAATGAGGGGCACAATCCGATGAGGCAACTGGTGCATGGTCCGAATGAAGCAGGTGGGGCACGATCTAAACCAACCTTCTGATGAAGATGGTCAATCTTCAAAGATGACTTTCAACAGGAAATGTGGATTACTCGTAATTCCACTGGAAGAGGAAACTTCTTTTCCTCAAAGGTAATCGATGGAGAATTTCTTCAGTTCGATTAAATGAAGGGAGACTTGCGCAAATTCAAAGGCTTGCCAATCAGAGAAATTACCAATTGACTGGGGTAGAATTATGGTGGAGAAAGTCTTGATGGCGGATAACACTCATGAGAATTGACGATGGGGACGGCCTTGATGTGCATGCCTGACTCATCAAATTACAGTATAACCTGAGTATTTGTATGCCCGATTCAGAGGGGAAAGGGTGAGTTTGGAAAACGGAGTCACAAGCTCCAGACATCTTAATTCGGAGGCGGAGGCAGAGTTGAGAAATACCGGCTCTTCCTCGCCTCATCACTGGGGAGGCGGGGAGGCTTGAGACGAATTTGCAGGATTGGGGAATATTTCCCCAGTGAGCTGAGGAGTTGAAAATTTGTGAATGTTCGAACAGGAAATGATGTTGTCCATGGCGGGATACCATCACATGTGGTCTCTGATAAGGGGCGGAGGGGGGGGGGGGGGCAGAGGTTGTTCTTTTACATACAGACTATCATGGGTACCCACAATTCTCAATCAGTGATCTGTTCTTACTATAATATGATTATTAACATAATTAATTATTAATATTATAAAAATAGAGATGGCTATTCTTTTTCTACATTATTCTAATGCTTGTAGTAGCATTTGTTTTTTTGAGAAAAAAAAGATTTAAAAACAAACTAACAAAACCATTTGTAATTTGGGGTTAAGTCGCCGTACTCATGACACCCTAGTACTAGGCTACATTAACCCTTTAGTCACCCTGCTAACATGCTCAAACTCGCCTTGGGCAAAATTACAAATGATAAAGAATATCAAAAATAATTAAAATAAAATATTTAAATCATTTTTTATAGATCAAATAATATATTTTAATTGGAAAATATTGTATTGATATAATTTAAAAATTATTAATAACCTTCGACCTATTTATAATTATGATTGATAATTCTCAGTTCTTCAAAAGATTTTCATCAATACCCATGTTATATTTTATGCCATCCGTATACACTGGCATGGTTCCAGCATGACACAAAGTGTGCTCCAAACAGGCCAAACACAATACTCCCAGAGCTGTTTAAGCTTTGGGAGAGTAGGTGTGGTGACAAATAGGCAGAGGTGGTACCCTCCAGGGTAGCATCCTGGGCAGAGCCAGGGCGCTCTCGGAGTTTCCTGGCCCAATTTCTCCATCAACTTGCACATGCAGGAAGTTTGAGAGATTGGGCAGAAACCAGCCATGGTAAAAGGATCTCTCAGTGGTTTGTGAAAAGCGAGCACAGTAGCGATTCGCCAGGAATCTGGGAGGATACCCTCTACCCAGACCCTCGCTTACCCAGATGTCGAGCATGGCATACAGGAATCATCCGGACCAGGGGCAATGCTCGCGCACAAAATGAGAAAGGAAAGCAACTGGCTTAGAGTAAACCTGTGGTGGAAGGGCTCTCCAACTCTTGAGGTAAAGGCCAGTCAGCAGCCTTCCGCATCATCACAACGCACATTGAATGCTGGTGAGGTGTCCTGCAAGAACTTGCCCTTAATCCCTTTGACTCTCTTCCACACCTCTGCTAGCCCTAGCCAGACGAAATTCCTAGATAGTGAAATCGTTCGGGCAGCGCTTATAGGCATAACGCCTATGTTTGAGGTCCATCTCACGCTCAGTTGATTATCACAGGAGTGGCCGGCCTGCAAAAGGGTCAGACATTCTAGGAATAGTAGTTAGGCCCACAGCGATGAGGTTGCCAGACAAAAACAAAGTGGCCTTATCAACCGACCTAAGCTCCTCAACGGAGACAGAGAAATCAGTCATTTCCTGAAATGTGGACCACCGCGACTGCGCCAAGCACCAACATGGCGGGCTCCCGGGCAGCATCACCGCCAGAAAATTATATTTGAATGGGAAAGTGATCACTACCATGGAGGTCATCGACCACCCCCACCACCCCAAATCAGGCTGTGCATCCAGAGAGCACAAAGATAGATTGAGGCAGGAAAATGATGCGGTTCTCGGGCAGTGATGCCTAAACTCATCCACATTTATGACACCTATCTCCAGCTCATTGATCAAGCCAGCAAGGACTTGACCACGAGGATTGATAGAGTAATCTCCCCAGAGAGGTTGTCTACCATTCAAATTTCTGAGCATGAGAAAGGACCTCGGCAACCGTGTCACGAGGTGGTGCAAGTGCCCTGCGTCAAAGTTGGCTGACGGTGGAATATTGCAGAAATAACAATATACCTCCTATCTAGGTGCGGCTGCACAGCTACTAGCTGAAAGGAGGTATCTAAAACAAAGAACAATGGAGACATCATGCCAGGTGTAAATCGTGCATCCTCCTGCCCATCCCCCATCCCGTGTTTGTGGGGTCATAAGACCCCACCAACGGAATGAGACAAGCCTCTGCAGCAACTCCCAGTTGGCATGGAGTCTGCGGCAATTCCATTGATGGAATATGCCCTCCAGGCCTAGCTTGGAGATGCAGGGACCCACTTTGAAAACAAGACCCTCACAGGAATGGCCGTAAGCTTCTCGGAGGCAGAACTCCGGACACTGTTGGCCGGACAATGCACTGAAGGCACTGTCACCTTCAAGGATTTATCGTGGGCAGTTGTGCTCGCCATCCAAACCTTAGGTGAGTGGGGCAGCATCGGAGGTGGGGGTTCCTCTTTTGGAGTATCCACTGTCTCCGAGCCACCCAGCCTACCAGTGGGTGTGGGTGAAGGAGCCAAAGATCCTTTAGTGCTGTCCTCCTTTTGAGGGGGAGCTGTTAGGAACCTCAGAAGATGGCCTCGCAACCAACTTCAGGGATGTTGCCTTCTGTGAGTCTAGTGACTCGGTGGAGGCGGGCGCAGGGGATACCATCAAAAGAGGCTGTATCCTAGGGAGCGTACTATCAAGAGAGGATACCATCAAAAGAGGCTGCATCTAAAGGAGTGTACCATCAAATGGGGCTGCATCCTAGAGCGTACCATCAAAAGATGCTGCATTCCAGGGAGCATACCATCAAAAGATGCTGCATCCCAGGGAGCATACCATCAAAAGTGGCTGCATCCCAGGATGGATACCACCAAAAGAGGCTGCATACAAGGGAGGATACTATCAAAAGAGGCTGTATCATAGGCAGTGTACCATCAAAAGAGGCTGTACCCTAGGGAGCATATTATCAAGAGAGGCTGCATCCAAGGGAGGATATCATCAAATGAGGCTGCATCCCAGGGAGCATACCATCAAAAGTGGCTGCATCCCAGGGAGGATACCATCCACAGAGGCTGCATTCTAGGGAGTTTACCATCAAAAGAGTGAATCACAGGGAACGTACCATCAAAAGAGGCAGTATCCTAGGGAGCATACATCAAGAGGCTGAATCATAGGCAGCATACCATCAAAAGAGGCAGGATAAGTCCATGGTAAAAGTCATGTTGTAATGGCATGCAACTTTAAATTCTCATCTGCTGTCTCCAATCTTCTTTGCCAAGAAACTCTTGATTCCTGCCATGTAGTCAGAGTGGGGAAGAGGAAGAAGCTTATCTAGTTACAATCTAGGCAGAGAGCCTGGCACCATTATTAGTGTGTTCATTTCCCTCAATACCTACATGTTCAGGAACCTAATGGAAGACAATCTTAACATCTTCCAGACTCGCAGCAGCTATGGCATCACAGATACTGCCAACTAGGGGATACAGGGTGTAGATGTCCCCACCAGTCAAAAGCAGTGTCATTCATCATCACTTGCAACTCCTTTCCACTTACAGCCAGGGTGGGCAAATAAAAAAAAAAACAGGTTTTATTCCCGTTTTGGGGGGGGGGGGCTTTTTCAAGTGAAATTTGAAAAAACCCAGGTTTGGGTTTGTTTTTTTTAAATTACTTTTTTTTTCAAGAAATGAATGCTACTTATTATTTTATTCAAAATTCATATTTATCTCTATAATTTAAACAAATATGTATCAAATTAAGATTATTTCTCTGATACTCACTCATAATTCATCTCTCCTTCTACAGGTAATGGCTATCATGGGACATGGGTACCCCAAATTCTCAATCAGTGATCTATTCTTACTATAATATAATTATTAAACTAAGTAATTATTAATATTATATAAGATAGCTATTCTTTTTCTATGTTACTCTAATGCTTGTAGCATTTGATTATTGAAAAAACCCAGAATAAAACCTGGGTTTTATTGGGCTTTTTGGCCAACCCTGCTTACAGCCTGCCAGACTAATGTTGTGCCATTTTTTTCCTTTTCTTCAATTACATTTGACAGTTTGTCAAATTTAGCAGACAAGCAAACTCTCATTTTCAAGTGGAGTGGCACAAGTGAGATGACATTTTTTTAATTCACCCATCTGGTGACTGCCTTCAAGGCATGAGTCACCACAATTAAAATTCTAGTCTAGTACTAAGTAACTCCAGTCTCTGAACAAGGCACAATGCAGTAACTCCCATAGCAAGTGGTGCATTGCAACAAGCTCAGCTGTGAAGACAGAGGCAGCGCCTGGTAGAGCCCCACTGACTTCAAACATAGGAGATACAGTGTGAAAAATGACCCCCCCCTCCTGGGATTTAGAGCTATCCGTATACACTGGTACAGATCCAGCATGACACAAAGTGTGTTTTAAGAAGGATGAACACAATATACTACCAGTGCTGTGGAAGCCTTGGGAGCAGAGGAGCGGTGACAAATAGTTAAAGGTGGTACCCTATAGGGTGGCATCCTGGGCAGAAGGAAGCACAAGAGCTACAGCAAACTTTTGAAGGAGTTTCCTTGGCCTAACCCAAAGGGCTTAGGGTATAACTGGCCTCTCTTGGAGGCATAGACACCATCGAGATTTGCTGCGGATGCAATTAGAGATATTGGCAACAGAGGGAGGTGCTGGACTCATACATAGAGGCATAGAGTGTAGAGTGAGTAGCATCTCCCCAGCATTGACAAGTAGGTTCTCAATGGAGGACAAGCAGAAAGCACCAGCCGCCAATAGACAAATGTCGTTAATTGAGACCACCTTCTGGAATACAAGCTCAGCTGTGGATGCATAAAACTCATCTATATTCAAGCTTGAAATGAATAAAGGGTTAATAAAAAAGTAAAGTAAAAGCTCTATCAGCATCTCAGGTACTGAACATCACAGAATAAAGAATGCCCATGGCACAGGTACAAGAGACCCTAAGGCTGTGAATATGAGCATCCCAGTTGAGACATTTGTTGAAAACATGACCAAGGAAACAGCGTGAACACAACATTTCCAAGCAAACCCCATTTAGGAACCAGTCCGGGTCAAGGTGGAGTCATGGTTGGCAGCAAAAGTGCACCACCTTAGTCTTGGGCTTCAGCATAGCAAGTGATACAATTCAATGCCTGTATGAGTGGACACTACAGAGTTGGCATCTGGACTGCACCAAAAGAAATTGAAAGGTCATCAACATAGAGCATATTGAGAACATCTTCCAGCAGCACAGAGCTGATACTGGTGATGCTCAGGAAAAAGAGTGCGACACTAAGAAGACTTCCCTGCGGGACACCCTCATGCTGCTTTATTGGTTGGGAGAGGGCTCTCCCCCCACTGGCACTTGGAATCAACGATCTTGCAAAAATTTAGAAATAAAGATTGGGAAGCATCCCCTCAACCCCATTGTGTGGAGAGTCTCCATGATACTGTATCACCATGCGGTATCATAGACCTTATCCAGATTGAAAAACAGAGTGGCATAGTGCTGTCTATAAAGGATGGCCTCACAGATGGAATTTTCCAGTCAGAGCAGAGCATCCAACATGGAATGGAACTTGCTGAAGTTGCACTGTGCGGAAGATGTGGCCTCTGCTGTCCAAAAAATGAGACAGTCTAACATTTATCAATTTCTCAATCAACCTGCACACACAGGAGGCTAGAGAAATTGAGCAGAAACCAGCCAGGGTGGAGTGATCTCTCCCCGGTTTGCAAAAAGCGAGCACAGTAGTAATCCACCAGCAGTCTGTGAGGATACCCTCTACCCAGATAAGTTTAACAAGTCTAACAGAAAGGCCATGCCTCGCTCACCCAGGTGTCCAAGCATGGTATATGGGATATTGTCCAGACCAAGGATGGTATCTATGCACGAAGCAAGAGGGAAAGCAACTCACTCACTGTAAACCTCTCGCTCAAAGGTTTTCTGGCTCTGGAGGTAAAGTCCAGTTAGGGAACTTCTACGACATCACCACTTGCATGGAATGCTGGTGGAGCAGCATACTTGCTAAAGAATGCAGAGAAAATGGTTGTGAAGGACTCCACCATGGACGCATAGTCCTGCGAGAACTTGCTCCAAATCCTTTGGACTTGCTTCCACACCTCTGCAAGAGGGGTCTTCCCATTAAGTAAGGACATGTATGCCCAACAGGAATAGTGACTTGCGTGCTTCAAAACATACTGAAACCTAGCTCAACAAAATTCACCCCACAGTGAAATCATTTGGGCAGCGTTTATAGCGCATGTAGGCAAATCGCTTCTGTTTGTGAACTACTGCATGAGCGGCAAGCACCATCACCACTGGAGGGGGAGGGGGGCTCTCTCTGGCAGCAGCAGTCCAGAAAATGATATTTGAATGGAAAATTGATCACTACCATGGAGGCTGTGCATCCAGAGAGTACAAAGATAGATTAAGGCAGGAAAATGAAGTGGTTCTCAGGCAGTGATGTGTAAACACATCCACATTTAGGACAACTTTCTCCAGCTCATAGATTAAGTCAGCAAGGACCTGACCCCTGGGATTAAACAAGCAGTCTCCCCAGAGGGGGTGTCTTTCATTTAAATCCTGGAGCAAGAGGTGGGCCTCCTCGACAGAGCAGAAGTTCCCCCACGTCAAAATCGGTTGCTGGTGGTATGGGCAGGGGGCATGTGCCCAGTATGGTTTCCTGCACAAAGATAGCTAAAGGGGAGAATGAGAGATGATAAACCTCCGCAGCTCCTCCCAGTTGGCCCTGAGTATGCAGGAATTCCATTGAAGGAATATGCCCTCCAGCCTAGCTTGGAGATGTAGTAGGGCCCTCTTTGAAGAGAAGACCCTCACAGGAATGATCGTACACTTCCTGGAGACAAAACTCTGGGCACTGTTGGCTGAACAATGTGCTGAAGGTGCTGTCACCTTCGATCACTTATCAGAGAAGGCTGGGCTAGCCATGTTAGTCCTTTCTTCCCTCCACCTCAAAACATTCAGTGGGGAGGGCAGCTTCAGAAGCGGGGGTTCCTCCTTTGGATCCTTTGGAAGATCACCTTCTCGAAGCCACCCAGTCCAGCCATGGGTGGGAGTGTAATAGCCATCAAAAGAGGCAGCTTTAGAAACCCTGGAAAATGGCCTCATGACCACCTTCAGGAGTTTTGCCTCCTGTGAGTCTTACACCTCAGTGGATGCACGCAGCCATTTCACATTTTGGGGGAATGGTCATGCTGGGGGAGACCTGGTTTTAGCCGAGGTTGGGTGTGAGCTCTTTGTGCCACCAGCTCTACCAGGGTAAGGCCCAGGGTGAGTAGAACCCATAGAAGGGTTACAAATAGGCATTGAAATGGCCACACTTGTAGGCCTGGAGGGGCCAGAAGCAGAGGGTGCTTTTTTTTTTAAATATTGAGGCATAAGACATTCCAGCAAGCGCAGGGCATACCAGGACAAAGTCCTTAGTCTTGCAAAATGACAGACAATATGTGGCCTGAATGGCCAGTATTTCCTTCTCCAAGAAATATTTACCACATTACTTTGAAGAAGCAGGGTGTGACTCTCCGCAAATGATACACTTCACAATAGATGAAAGGGAATTATTGTGTATGGCCTTGCAGCAACTGACACAGAATGGGTAAATTCAACCTTACACATCTACACGAGTGACTCATATGGCTGAAGAGGTGGTAGTAGTTGCACCTCCTCAACAGTGGCACGAATGCCTTCCTGTTTTAGTGATTCCAGCCGGCATGCAGCAACTCTGGGAGCATGACATAGTCAAACGTGACCAAGAGTGTAGGGGTAGGTCTCAAGGCCCCTCCCTGTTTTCCCTCACAGGTTCCACCTTGACCACTCCATGGTTGGCCAGATCTAAACTGATGTCTTTTATGGAGTAGTCCAAGAGTTCCCTCGCATAAACCACTTCTTTCATGAAGTTCATGGTAGAGTGTGGCATCACACTCACCAGCAAGTGATTTGTTGCCCAAAGGGCACTAATCATGGCCACCTCAGAGGGATCCGACCTATTCCCCAGAAGGCTCCCATTCGAGGAACGGGTCAACTTCGGCTCTCTACTAATCAGGCTAGCTAGCGCTCTCTTCTGATGGAACCTGTTGCCCTTGGCCAATGGACCAGTGGAGCAAATAACCAGAAAGCATTTGAAGCAAGCAGGCTTGAAAATGCCAGGTAGTCTCTCAATGAGGAGCCCTAACATAATCGAGGCTCCATTCAGTACACTTGCAATTCTGGTCTGAGTCTGGGCACTCGTACCCAATAGTGCCTTGGGGCTGGATGTGCCAATTTTGTACTCATCAATTGCTGAAGTGGCTGTGGACCTTTCCATCACCAAGGCCCCTGCAGAGGGAGAGAACCCCTTAGTTTTCTTAAGTCTTTTTCTCACTGTCCTTTCGCTTTTTGGGGAGAGTAGGGTAGGAAATGAACTCACTTCTCTCGACTGACAGAAGGAGCCCCTAGGAAGGACGGACCAGCCTCAGCAAAATCCTTATTGGAGATGGAGAAAATTTTGGTTGTCAAAGGCACCAGCTGAGGAAGGAGGTCCCTACTCTCCCTCTGAGACTTTGTGACCCAAGCCATGCAAAGAGAAGCTTGCACAGGGGTGGATCTAGGTTCAGTGTTTGGTAATGAGCCTAGGTTCGGCCCCATGAAAGGTTATTATATGCGCCTGGGTCACCTCAAAGACCATGTCCATCTCCAGGGGGTCCTCCATGTAGCAGCCATCCCTCTCCAAAGCATCACAGATCCCAATCAGGGACTGTCAGTTTGTGTTTTTGTCGACCTAGGAGACTTAAAATGCAAGACTGCATGATGGTAGGGGCACAAACTGACAGGCCTTGCTCTCCCTTGCACTCCTAAGCCAAGCAAATTGGGCCACCTGCCTTCTCTCATGGCAGTCCCATGTAATGGAAAAGGAAGAACTGCCACTGGTATGGAGATGGAATCGATCGAAGATGCCTCTAAGAAGGGGGTGAGTGGGAAGCCCCCACACTCATAAACCTAGGAGAGGTTAGAGGGGCCCCTGAGAAAGCATGGGAGGGGAGAACGTTTCTGAGGTCAAGCTACCCAAGGGAAGCTCCAAAGATGGTAAAGGGCAGGATCCTTTGCCACATACAGATGTTCAGAGGGGAGCCCCTCCATCAGTCAAAAGGGTGCCTCAATTTTCCTCATACTCCTTGACACCTAGGGAGGTGATGCTGTGCTTGTATACGGATACCTGTGCACCTTCCCACTATTGCCCTCTGTTGTAATCATTTTATAAGATAAGAAGAGAAAAGTCTCCATAGGAACAGAAATTCCACAATGTGATCATTTACACATACTCAGCCCTGGTCCAGCATTGATAGGCTTTGCCAACTTAGCCCACCATTTAAGCAAAATTGTCCTGGAACTTTAACAATAAAGAATGGTGCCGGCATAGCCACCTTACATATATACTGGAGAAAGGCAAGCAGAGTCAAGACCAACACACCCCATACCTAATACTTGCCATAGCCAGCAGACTTTCGGCCCTCGCAGCAGGTAAGGATGTCACATTATACACTGCCCCTCGACTAAGGCTCATAAGAGGACAAAATAACGCCGGGCAACCAGAACCTGTGGATAGAAGAGCAAGTGTGGAAAGGGGTAGGAGGGTATGTAAAAAAGTTAAGTAGAAATAGGTAGGGCCACTAACGAGTAGGGTTTGGATGATCACCTATTATCTTACCCTAGTGTTAGGTGATCCCAGGATGGCATACAGTGCACCATGGCTACCAGACTGAACTCTGTACAGGTACAAACATTCCTCCTGGTACAAAGTGCGGGTAGTAAATGTTGAGTGGATAGCCATAAGAATAAATGTTATTAGAGAAAAATAAATAATAATATTAATATAAAAATCAGACTAATGCTAATAATACTAATAAAAGGTAGGTAAAGCATACCAATAAGTTTCTCAGGCCCCATCAGAGTTCAAGTCAACTGAGTGACAGCCCCCCCACCACTAATTTGCACTCAGGCTGGGAGGATGTGCAGCTATACCGAATACCGAGTGTAACTGGCTACACTGGGTACCCCTCATTGGCGAAGTGAGGTGGCAATGCCAAAGAAAGCACAGTTGTTAACCTTCACCCAGGATTACTCATAGTCATTAGGGTTAACCATCAAGGAGACAACCATCACTAATAGAATATAATACATTAAATTACCATAGAAGATGGGCAGCCCCTAGGAAGCCTACCACGTTCTACTGGGTTGGTCCATAGTCCCTCTAAGAGAGAAGTTGTGTCTATTCCAAGCTTGTGTGAAGTTTGGGCAGTATATATGAGAGGGATGCGTGAAGCTGTCTGGGCTTTGGTTGCATCTGGTAAATGTTGGTGTTGGGGCAAGGTTTATCCTGTTTGCATTGTTGTACAAAACATTCTCCCAGGGTACATAAACAAATTGTTACCATAATCATTCTGTATTGGTAGAAAAGTTGATCTGAAGATCTCGACCCCCTTGTACAAGTCTTGGGGAGATTAATCAATTGATATTTATTTTACTCACCTCATTTTGGATTTCATGGTCAAGCCAATCTGGGCCACCTCCGTGCAAGATCTGTTCCCTCAACCAGACCAAACTTATGAATGCACTCAATGTACACGCAACAACAAAGCACCCATGAAAGATGTCAGAAATCAAGTTGTCTCTGTCCCCAAAAAATAATTAGGGTTATTTTCTTGAGTTTAACAGTAAATTTTTGGTAGAAAGAAAAGGGACTATGCATGGGATACTGATTATTTAGTTTAATATGCTACTTTATAGTTCATATTTAAGTTTAGTTATCCCTTAAAAACTATAACAAACCCTGGAGTGTTTATACTCGACTCAGCACAGAGAATTATTATTCATGCAAATGAAAGGTTGTTGTTGCTGTTTGTATGTCTCATGAGCAGATGACTTCTGCTCCCTTTGACCGCTTGGGAGAGTAAGGCCTACAGCCTGTGCTGTAGGCCCTACCAAAGTTACTACAATCAAGTAGGGCCACGCCTTCTTGTGAGACTGACATGAGGGACTGGGTTAGAGTGTAGGAAGCTGTTGCAGGTCGGGGGAGAATTTTATAGCAGCCTACTGTGCAAGTGGCCCATGCAACAGCTAGGAAGTAAGTACTATTGTAACTTAACCTCATGCAGAATACATACAAGTGGGGTAATGATATATTTTACACCGAATATTTTACACAAAACTCTTATTGTACATATTGACTTCATACCCATAAACCATTACTTTTTCCTACACTTGCAAAGAAAGTATTGAAGATTGGGAAAAGAAAATGCATGGAAGGTGTATAGCTGGGTCAGGGTGATGTGGGTCAAGGTAAGGCCCCACCAAGCAATGCTATCTCTCACCATTTTAGTTCCTATTTCTCCATTGAAATCCTGTGGGATTAATGTAGGCCAATCTCTAGCTACTTTATTCTTTATCTTCACCATTTTCCCCCCAAAGTAGGGTTAGCGCTACTTTATCCTTTATCTTCAATCATTTTTTCCCAAAAGTGGAGTTAGCATGCATCAATGATTCTAATAACTCTGATGTTCTTGCAAAGAACCCAATAAACACCAACATGTTTGATTTGAGGTTCACCAATTGATTTGAATTTACCTATCTCAATTGTGCATGCAAAAAGGGCAAGATGTTCAACTTACGATGACAGGAGATCAAGAGGAAGTGTGAAGATAGAAGACACTGAACCATTGAAGAGGGATCGATATATGCGACAAGCAGAGAGGGGAACAATCCCAAGCCACGCTACTGCAACCAATGTATAATGAAGCCAATAACGGATTGCAGTACCCATGCTTCGGGCAAGGCCTGAGAGAATATCTGCAATTGGTAGTCTCTTGGGCATGTCAGGGGAGTAAACTGTAAATAAACAAATATATGATTCAAGTTAATTTTAGCGGGTCTCAAATAGATTATGCAATATCACAAAACATTTTAGCTAATAAGGTAATAAAAATTTAAGTCAATTCAAATGTTATCCTTAACAGGCCAGTGATCAGATCTGCTCACTTAAATGTACTTGGTAAATGGCAACTTTTCTATGGATTCCCAATAAACTAATTTAGTTGCTGGTTAATCTTCTATAATCCTGGAAATTCAGTGATAGAGGATGGTCCAAAAGGCATGCTACCTTTGAAAAAAATGAAGGACATTTGTGCTACCTATATCATCTACAATTAAACCAATAAAAAATAAATATATTGTAAAATAAGGAAACATTATTTTATTAAATAAATATGAATGTTATTTAGTTTTTAAATGGTACCATTACTTTTAGGCTCACTTATTTTTTCAAAAGGTTATTCAGGGACCAGGCTAAAACAAATGCAAATGCACACAACAACTATTATACCCAACAATAGCACAACCAATGAGCATTTTTTAACTCTTCTAACAGCTACCAGTGAAGGCACAACAGCCCAAAATACAAAAACCCTAATCTTTAGGCAATGCTAATTAAAAACAAAATAAGGCTAATTAAGAACCAAATGAGGCTAATTAGGAACCAAACAAGGCTAAATGAAAACCAAAAAAGCTAAATGAAAACCAAACAAGGTTAATTAAAAACTAAACAAGGTATATTGAAAACCAAACTATCAAAACCTAATTAATATTTACAAGGCATACATACTCAGGTACAAGGGGAGGGGGAAGGGGGCGGAGCCTGCAGCCAACAATTGAAATAATTAATTACTATGGAGGAAGTGTGCACCATCTGATAACTCAATCACCCCAAGTCTGTTATTTTTTTTCTTCAAGTTATAAGTGCAATAGCAATGAGGCCATATCATGCAAATAGTTTGTAAAGAGAAACCTGTAAAGAAAGTGGTGAAAATAGATGAAGTGAAAATGTGCAAAGATAGCCACAGATCATTCTGTAGGCATTGGGGCTGGGAGGCCATTTTTAAAGGGTCCCACATGGAAAATCCAGCAAAGGCATACCTCCCCCCAAAAAAAAATCATGAGACAAAAAGAAAAAACTAAGGGAAATAAAAGGAAAAGCATGATAAGATGCCAGAGGGAAGCCCACTCTCTCAGGGGCCCAAGAAAGCCCCCAAAACTACAAAAAAAATTATATATAATGGAGGAGGTCTGCCTCCTCCAGAAACTCAAGGGACAAGCAATAGCAATCCCACTCTACCCATTGCTAGGAGGGGTAATGTGCACAAAGTTACCCCAAACTGGGGCACTTCACAAGAATGTGCCAGACAGTTTGGGGACCAAGATTTTTTTTTTTTTCTAATTTATAGGGCCATCCTGGCAACTGACTTCATGGGCATAAGTTGCCATAAAAAATAACTGGAATTAGGCTATGGTAAAATAAAAGGAAACAAACAAAAATTAACAGCCATGACCAGCAACAAAAAAGCCCTCTCTATCTAAAAAGTAAATTACAATTGTGGAGGGAAGCCTCCTCCAAAATGTTAAATAGGCCACAGTCAGGATTGCGTGAACTCAACCTGAGTTAAGGGACAAGCGGTAGTGACCCCACTCATCCCAATACTGTGACAAGTAACATCTATGGGTTAGGCATACCAAGTCACCTTCACAGTAAGGTTAAGAGGAGTGCTGTAGCGGCATTGTGTGAATGTGCCTGATTCAGAGGTGACAAAATGATCAGAGCCATTGAGCCAGCGGTGGGTAGAAGGCAATACTTCCAGGGGTTTAGAAGCTTTGGGAGCAGAAGCATAGCAACAAATGTTCAAACATGTTACCCTCCCAGGTGCAGTGCCAGGCAGAACAAGAGGCACCACCAGCCCAAGAGTTACATCAAGAGTTACCCAAGAGTTGCACCTGTTCTAAGATTTATTATTAGAATTCAATACAGAAAGGTTAAAACCATGAAAGCAATGGAACTACCTAACAAGCTAATCTGATAAAAGACCTAAAAGACCAATGTGGGTAACTCTAGCGTAAAGACTTTTGAACATTTGTAGAAAAATTAGAAGTTGTAGAAAGTGAAAATGTGTAGAAAGTAGGTCATAAGCAATGCCTTGGGGTCTCCAGGTGTGGGAGCGGCCCCTACCTAATCAACAAAGGAAATCAGGGCTTATTAAATTGTGACGTAACTTTTGTGTTTAGACAGACTTGCACTTGCCAAGTTCACCCAGACACAGAAACAAAGCCTCAGCACTACTTCCAACACCTCTACAATAATCTCCCTCATCCACCATCAAACCACAACTTAAACACATTCACACTACTTTCCCCCAAAGATACTTGAATGCACTGCCACCAAACAATATCCTAAATGAGCCCCCCCACCTCTGCCTTAATAAACCAAACAAAGAAATCACTACATAGAACACACAGAGTATTCACATTCAAACTGAGCTTTTAATTGTATCCACTACTTCTGTATATAAAGAAAATAGACAACACATGGTATATTAATTACAAAATATACAACACAAATATGTTTAATGAAAAATAGCCATATCCAACTTACTTGGTGCAAAACTAATACGATGTTTACACAATTCACAATATTCTTTTCGCGAGTATCGGAGCCATTGGACAAGGCAATCTTGATGAATAAATTTTATACTTCCAGTACAGATACATGGATGAAATAAGGGTCTGTCACTTGTCCCTTCACACCTACAGACCCGACAAATATCTGCAAATTATAAATAAACAAGAAAAATAATGATAAATACAAACCATATTCTACAATCATTTTTTTCTTTGGAAAGCAACTTTTATAATCACTATAGTTAATAACTTGGCAATTTTGAATAAGATAGGTGCACACACATGTTTGGCTACTTTAGGTCAGTACTACTACTTTATTTTCTTGTAATAGTGTCCTAGAAGTAATATTTTGATGGCAGAAAGGGTCTATCACTTCCTATAAAGTCACAAAAAGTCAATACTTCAACCTGAGTCTGCAATGCCAGAATTCTTTCATGATGCCATCTTTAAATGCTATAAGATGGACTGTAATGCTCGCTCATTTGAAGACACTGAACCTAAGAAGTTTGTTTCGCTCATTTGAAGATGGTGAACAGAGGAAGTTTGTTTCTAAGGTTAATATTAGTTCATTTTTTATATATCCTTAAAATGAATAACATACTAGCACAAATTCAAAATGGTATATGCAAGAAACTGTGTATTTTCTTTATTTTGGGGTCCCTTTTCCCATTTGTAACAATATTTTTACCTTTTTCACCCTAACACAATCCTATTTTCATTATGAAACATGTGCGTCAAGGTTATTGTTTCAATGTTTGCAATCCAACCCTTTTATGTGAGAATGAATTCAAGCTTATTAGCTTCCTTTTTGAACAAACATCTAGAAAAAAGCTAGTGTCAAAATGTGGGATTGAAATTCCAATTAATGATGACTCATTCTCAATGTGGCAGAAACATTTAATGAGATAATAAAAAGTATTGCAATCAAGGTGCAGGTTTTTTAAAAATTGGCTTTTGGACTTTTTTTAATGCACACCATTCCCCTGGAAACAATCTTGCAGGTTGCATATTGGTTTGTTTACAATAAACTGACCTATAGTGAAATCTAAGAACAGATAGAAGTTTTGGGAGGTGATCATTCATTATTTTAAAAAGTGTTCAGAGAAAATGGAAATAGATGAGGACAAATTCAGGAAATTAAAGTACAATTAAAGGGATGTTATTAAAGATATATTTTCAGTGGGTTTGACATGAATAAAAAAAACTTTTACAGTATCGATACACAATGAAACTAGTGACACTCTGATTCAAGTAATTAAAATGGGTTTTATGAATGGTTTTCCTTGTTTTGTTGTGAAGGTAATTGTGTGTTGCTATTTATTTGGTCCAAAAAGCACTATTTTCCGAGTTATTAGCACTTGAAAGTAGTACTTTCTGAGCACCAATGTAGGTTAGGTTTAGTATGCTATCTAAACATGTTTAGTTTTGGTGTAATTCTACAGATTAATGCCAAAAAATTGCCAATAGATTGGGTTACTAAAAATGTTTAAATAACCTACTACCCCTAACCTTCTTTCAGTAAATTGAGACGACAATAGCACCACCTACTTGAGGCTATTTCGGCCAAAAATTATTTTAAAGATAATTTCAAAATGAGGGGTTGCCCCCCCCCCCCCGCACCACCACACACTGGCAATTTTTTAAAAATCATTTGTAATATTCCTAATTTGAAAGCCTAACAGATTCAAATCCAAAAGGAAATTGTTAAATGTCGTTAGGCCTCTAGTTTTTTTTCTACTGTGTTCCTTGACTACAGACATATAAACCTCAACTACCACCAAAGCTACAAAGCAAACAACAATTTTATTTCCTCAACTTACAATATTTCTGGCATCGGATACAGTGTGGCAAACACATTCTAAAAATAGTGAAACTGATCCTTTAGTCGAGGAAACTTTTGGCAGAATAAATGAAGAGCTAGATATTTCCAAAAGAAATTTTCTCTTCTGCCAAATTAGAAATGACACTGTAGACTTACAGTTGCAAAAACTTTTAGTAAATAAGCATTTGAGATCGAGATCATACTCTCCTTCACAGGGCATATTGAACAAATGAGGTCAAATATAATTAACAATCACCTGTATAAAATGCATTATGGGTCTAAACCGATCTGCCTTGTGATTGGTAAAAAATGTCATGCCCGGTTGCGCATGCATTGATGGGTCGCTACTAGGTGGAAGATATATTGTGAAGACTGTGTAAAGAGCTCTCTGAACTTAGAAAAAGTAACAGTATTGAGAAACTCAATTTCTTCAGAATTGTATAAAAAGTAGGTATTCATATGAAATTTAATGAGCTCAATAACATTTTTCTAAACTTTTGTTGATTAGAAGCCTCCAAAACTTTGAAAAAGTAACAAAGTATTGAGAAAGTTTCTTCAGAATTGCCTAAAAAGGTATTCCTAGGTAATTTAATGAGCTGAATAAAAATTTTTCCATAACCTTTGTGGATTAGAAGGCTCTAAAACTCTGGGAATTCACGGAATGAGATTCGATCCTGGGCTTAATGCCAGGATTTCTTTCTCAAGGAGATATGCACCATGGTCGTCAAAATTACCCTTCTTTCTATAACATGTGCCAGAAAATAAAAATGAAGTAATATTAATATTATATACAAAGATGTGAATGTAATGGGATGTCTTATGTCATTTAAAGATGGTATAGAAAAATTTTTGCACCACAGAATTTGGTTGAAATATTGATATTTTGACCATCTCCACGATCCAAATATTACTATTAGGACACTATTACAATGAGTATTACAGTATTTAGCTTAAAATATGTGAATCCATTTTATTCAAAATTACCAATAACTTATTAATGCTTTAAAAATAGTGAAAAAACAGAAAAGAGTTCGCTCTTCGGGGGAAGAGGAGCATAGTGCCCAGCAGTACATTCAATGTCTTAAGACACACTTATAAAAAATAATAATCACCCTCACAGCATAAATAACTACAAGGTACATGCTACAAAGGAGTAGTAGAGCTGTGAGTGACTTTCAAACAATTCTTAAAAATTTTATCATTTTCAGTATCATGTGTCTATACTATACATACATCAAAAATAAAAAAAATATAGAAGGTTGAAAGGAAACCACACTATCGAGCATTATTTCCCTTACAGACCCTAACTCAATGATGTGTCATACACTAAGGTTTATTGGTCCTAAGAAGCCAGACAAATATTTTGCCATGTTAGGGGAGCATTCCCTAGAATGAGCTATTTATTATAAAAGAAAATGTGAAATAAAAAAAAAACTGTTCAGAGTAACAAAGACTGCAACTGGAAATACTGATACAGAGAATGTGAACTAAAAAAGTTTGACTTAAATGTATTTGTAAGGTACTTCAAATCACTAATCTTTCACAAATACCAAACAATTCCTAAAAGTGAGAGAAAACTTTATTGATAAAATTTTAAATAGCATAAAGAAGTTTACCTTGATTTAGTGCCTCCTCCTCCATCATGAATTATGGCTTTTTTCTGTAGTTAAAATAGTCTAATTTTTACTTAATTACAATATTAAGCAATGTGGATAACACAATGTGAAAGTCCACTTTAAATAAACCATCTGCACAGTATACCTTTTTGGAAAAAAAAAAAATCACCCTGAAGAATAACAAAAAGTAAAAATAAAATTTTTAAAAAATTATCAACAGAATTACATATTTTCTAACAGCTAAACAAGCTCTACCATATAATAGGCAACCAACCACAGAAAATTAAAAAATGTTCCCTCCTAAAAAGTACTTTAGTGTTTCAAGTGCCATATAGTAGTGTTTTGCCAGCTATGATTACATTCCCAATCTACCAAGTAATTTTTTTTAAAACATCAATAAGTATAATGCAAAAAAAGTATAGTAATACCTCAACCTACATTATTAATTTGTTCTTAAGGCCGTGATGTAACCTGAATTTTTATTTTAATTATGTTCAATAATGCGTACCATTTGTAATTTTGCTCTAGGGCAAGTTAGAGCAAGAGTTAACCTTTAAGCACCTTAAAGGTTAACTCTTATGTCTATTCTGCTTGCAGTGGCCATCATAAGAACATTATGCTTAAGTACACTCACTTTCCCTTCTTTGGACTGATGCTTAGTTTATGCGCAGATCACTAATAATCACAGAAATATATAGCAGAAAGCCAAGGAAGTACAAAGGCTAAACCACATGCTTGAACTGAAACTGAATACAGTATCACAGCCACGCCACTGATGTTATGAGGCGTCCCACTGAATCATAAATGTGGCAATACATATAAATTTAATTTACCAATGTAAATTATTATTTTACAACATATTTTACAAAATAATATACTTTTATATGGTTTTAACAATAGTTTTTATGAGATAAATTATTTATTTGGTCTGTGACATAAAGTCAGATTTAATGGTGTTAGATGAACTTAATTTTACTCTTGAAAAGTGCAGATTTGACATAAGCCAAAATGACATAAAGAGGGGTATTACTGTATGAGCCAATGCTCATTCTCTCAAGAGCTATTTGAAAAAGAGGATTACTTTTAAAGCTTGATAAAACTTGTTTTTAAACAATGTATTCTAGATTAAACTTCATACAGCTGAACTCTGATCCTAACTTAGCTTGGCTGTCCTGAGAATGTGGATTAAATGTTATTTTTACAGGAAAAGTGAGAATTTGGCTGAAAAATTAACAATCCATTGGGGCCAGAGATATAGGCAAAATTGAAGCATTCTAAATAGGAAAAGGGAAGTTATTAGTATATGAGGAAATCTTAGTGCTTACAACTTAGGTATATATTACTAAATACTACCTACTACCAATAGCAAGAAACATAAGGCTTATGATGGGTTTAAAGACCTAGATTACCAACTTCTGTTAATCAGAGAAAAGTTTGTAGACCATTACACAGGATTGTGGGGGAGACATGTAGGCATAGGTTGTGACAGTGAGAAATATTCTAACTATTGGGTTGAGGAATAAGTTCTTGCGGTTTTATCAAATTTATTCATTACCATTAACAATTTTAGAAAAACTTCATTTTTAATTGATAACAATATGCTATTTAATCAATAATGTATTCTCCGTTGTTATTTACGACTTCTTCCCAACGTTCAACTAATTTTTTGATGCCTCTGCAATAGAAATCTCTGGATTTTGACTTGAAGAATTCGTCTAACCAGGCTCTTAATTCTACATCGGTATTGAATGAAACGCCGCGCAAATTGTTGGAGGTATCGGAACAGATGGAAATCCGATGGAGCCAAGTCTGGCGAATATGGAGGATGTGGCAGGATTTCCCAATTAAGCATTTAGATGGCGTCTTTTGTCATATTGGCAATGTGAGGACGAGCATTGTCGTGTTGTAGAAGGATTCCATAACGTCGATGAGGTTGCTTTTCACAAATAGCTTCGGCGAGTCAATAGATTTGTTGAACGTAGAGTTCTGCATTGACAATCTCGTTGTTTGCAAGGAGCTCATAAACAATGATGCCTTCACAATTCCACCACACACACAGCATCATCTTTCGTGGATAAAGTCCTTGCTTTAATCACGGAAGTTGTTTTTTATTGGGGCTAAGCCGTTGTTTTCGATGGTTCATGTTGACATAAACACACCACTTTTCGTCGCCAGTGATGATACGGTGAAGAAATATGTCCTTATATCCACAAGTAGCCTTGTGATGGGCAAGCAAACCTGCGGCAACCGTGGAGCGTTGAAGTTTGTTGCTTTGGCTCAAAGCGTGCGGAACACATGCACCGAGTTTTTGAACTTTCCACATTGAATGAAGGTGATTCACTACACTTTTTTTATCACACGCCAATTGTACAGCCAATTCTCTAGTCGGTTGATGAAGATGTTCATGAAGAAGGTCATTCAATCAATCTTCATCTAACTTAATGGGGCGACCAGAAGTTTCTTCTTCATTAAGATTGAAATGAACGTTCTTCTTCATTAAGATTGAAATGAACGTTTTTGAAATGTGAAAACCACCATTGAACTGTCCTTTCTGATAAAGCATTTTCTCCGTACACAACACAAATATTGGAATGAGCTTTGGCTGCATTTGCATTGTTCCCATCTCGATTGAAACTGAATAAAAAGAAGTGTCGAAAATGAGCCTTTCTTTCAACTTGACATTCCATTTTGAGGGTACAAAACAAAAATTAAATTAACACAACTTTTAAATCAACCGCAATGACTTATTACTCAACTTCAAGACATAGCCTAAGCAAAAGACTAATAGTCTACGCTGTTAAGAGACGTAGCCTAACCTTTGAAAATTTTGCTCTCATTATTTATTATTGTTTCTTAATATGTGCAAAAATGACGTCACCAAAACTTAAATCAACATAACATTAAAAAAAAAATGCAAGAACTTATTCCTCAACCTAATACCTTGTTATTCATACTCTTCCCAAATACAATACATTGTTTCCTGGAATAGGTGGCAAATGAGACCCTCCTGTTAAGTAAATTACTGAGTAAATAAATCATATACTGCATAGGATATTTCCATAATATGATAGGCCGCCCCGGCATTCGGGGATAGGTCCATGGAAACAGTCGCAGTGCAATGGCACGCAAATTTAAGTTCCCTTTGACCGCCTCCCATCTTCTTTGCCAAGCAGTCCGAAGAGGTGCCTGTATTCATGCCATGTAGTTGGTGTGAGGAAGAGCGAAATGCTGGTCCGGTCGCAGAGTCCTCGCACTCTTTGGCGCCCTCATTCCCCGCAATTCCTACATGTCCAGGAACCCAGCAGAAGATAATCTAGACATCTGCCCGGCTCGCCATAACCGTGGTGTCACGGATATCGCGAACCAGGCGATGCGGAGATTCCAATTTCCTGAGAGCACTCAGGGCGCTTTGTGGTGTATTGCCACCAGCTCCACCGTGAAGACAGACGCAGCGCCTGGCAGAGCCCCGCTGACTTCAAACAGAGGGGATACAGCGTGGAAGCTGACCCCCTCTTGGGACTTGGAGCCATCCGTATACACTGGCACGGTTCCAGCGTGACACGAGGAGTGCTCCAGAAAAGTTGAACGCAATACTCCCGGCACCGTACAAGCTTTGGGAGCAGAGGCGTGGCGACAAATAGCCAAATGTGGTACCCTCCAGGGTGGCGTCCTGGGCAGAACCGGGGGTGCCAGCGGCCCGAGAGCTATATCTAGCTCTCGAAGGAGTTTCCTGGCCATAAACACAAAGGGCTTAGGGTATGACTGGCGTATCTCGGCGGCATAGGCACAGTCGAGATCAGCTGTGGATGCAGTGAGAGCTGTTGGCGACTGAGGAAGGAGCAGGGCTCACCCGTACAGGCGAGTGATGCACTTCACGTGGCACAGAGTGAGTGGCATCTACCCAGCCCACAGCATCGACCAACAGGCTTTCAATGGGGGAAGTGCGGAAGGCACCGGTCGCAAGGCGAAGGCCGGTGTGGTCGATCGAATCCACCTTCCGCAATAAACGCTCGGCTGCGGATGCATAAAACTCGCATCCATAGTCGAGCTTCGAACGAACAAAGGATCAATAAAAAAGTAGGGCAGTAGACCTTTCAGCGCCCCAAGCGCTGAACGTCATGGAACGGAAAATGTCCATGGAGAGGGTACAAGAGACCCTAAGGCTGCGAATATGAGCCCCCCAGGTGAGGCGTCGGTCGAATACAAGACCAAGGAAACGGTGCGATTCAACTACATCCAGGCGCACCCTATTAAGAAACAAATCTGGATCAGGGTGAAGCCATGAATGGTGGCAGAAGGGCAACACCTTAGTCTTGGCCAAAGAAAACCGAAACCTGTGCGCTTCGGCATAGCGAGAGACGCGGTTCAATGCCCGTTGGAGTCGACGCTCCAGAGTTGGCATCTGGGCCACGCCAAAAGAGATCAAAGGTCATCCACGTAGAGCGTAGCGAGAACATCTTTCGGCAGCACCGAGGTGATGCCGTTGATGCTCAGGGCAAAGCATGTGACAATGAGGACACTTCCCTGCGGGACACCCTCTTCCTGCTCCTTTGGGCCAGAGAGGGCTCCCCCCCACCTGTACGCGGAATGGACGACCTCGCAAAAATTCAGATATAAACATTGGGAGGCGTCCCCTCGCCCCCATTGTGTGGAGAGTCTCCATGATACCGTATCGCCATGCGGTATTATAGGCCTTCTCCAGATCAAAAAACACCGTGGCGTAGTGCTGTCTACGAAGGAAAGCCTCGCAGACGGCATTTTCCAGTCAGAGCAGAGCATCCGACGTGGAGTGGAACTTGCGGAAGCCGCACTGTGCAGAAGACAGATGGCTTCCGCTGTCCGGGAAAAAGGCTAATCTAACATTTAATAATTTCTCCATCAACTTCACATGCAAGAGGTTAGAGAGATTGGGCGGAAACCGGTCGGAGTAGAGTGATCTCTCCCCAGTTTGCGAAAGGCGAACACAGTAGCGATTCGCCAGAATTCTGGGAGAAGACCCTCCACCCAGATCCTGTTGAACAAATCTAAGAGAAAGGCCATGCCTCGCTCACCCAGGTGTCGAAGCATGGAGTTGAAGGGTTCTCTGCCTCTGGAGGTAAAGTCCAGCCGGCGGCCTTCCACGACATCACAACGTGCATTGAATGCTGGCGGAGCAGTACCCCGGCTAGAGAATGCGGAGAAAGCAGTCGCCAAGGATTAGCCATGGACACAGGCTCCGAGATTACAGTCCCATTCTCCTGGAGAATGGGAGGGTGGTCCTGCAAGAACTTGCTCTGAATCCTTTTGACTCGCTTCCACACCTCTGCTAAAGGGGTCTTTCCTATTAAGTGAAGACACATATGCCCGCCAAGAAAAGCGGCATGCGTGCTTCGAATTATACCAGAACCTAGCCCAACGAAATTCACTGATGGTGGAATTGTTCAGGCGATGCTTATAGCGCATGTAGGCATAGTGCTTCTGCTTGAGGGCTGTCTCACACTCAGCTGACCACCACAGGAGTGGAAAATGACCAGACCTTCTAGGAATAGTAGCTAGGCCTGTGGCAATGAGGTTGCCGAAGAAGAACTCAATGGCCTCATCTACCGACCTAAACTCCTCAACTGAGATAGAGAATTCAGTCATTTCTTGAAATGCAGACAACCACACTCGCACCAAACACCACCAGGGTGGGCTCTTGGGCGGCAGCAGCCCAGAAAATGATATTTGAATGGGAAAGTGATCACTACCATGGAGGTCATCAACTATTCCCCAATCAAAATTGGGCTGTGAATCCGGAGAACAGAACGATAGATCGAGGCAGGAAAATGAAGCGGTTCTCGGGCAGTGATGCGTAAACTCATCCACATTTAGGACACACATCCCAAGCTCGTCGATCAGGTCAGCGAGGACTTGACCCCTGGGATTAATAGAGTGGTCTCACCATATGAGGTGTCTACCTTTCAGATCTCTGAGCAAGAAAAAGGGCCTCAGCAACCGTGCTACGAGGTGACGGAAGTCCCCCATGTCGAAGTTGGCCGATGGTGGAATGTATGCAGAAATAACAGTTTACCTCCTATCAAGGTGTAGCTGCACAGCTACTGCCTGAAAGGAGGCATATAAAGTGAAGAGAAGAACAGATACATCATGCCGGGTATAAATCGCACATCCTCCCACCCAGCTCCCATCTTGTGGTGGTGGGGTTGCAAAACCATTATACCTCGGGAGGGTGGGCAGGTTACCAGGTGGGAGGGCTATCCTAAAATGGCTGCAACTGGCTCTACCTGCCCCGTAAGCACCCTTTGCAGAGTGGGCTACTGTGAGGGGTGATGAGAGCATCTGCATCCTGTAAGAAAATTGTGGTCACCATGCACAATGATGAGAAAAATAAAAATTGCCCCTTAGGCAGCTCTGCAAAAAAAAATGGAGTTCCCCCCCCCCGGCTGTGCTCTTGCAGAGGACCCTCCAAATCTCTGTAACTGGAGAGGGTGGTTACTCCTATCCTTCGCCTATGGTGGTAGGCGACTCCCCCTAACCCCTTTTTCTGGAGGTGCCTTTGAGCACCTCCCTCTTTCCAGCAGCAGTCCCCCCCTTTACTTCCCAAGGGGACTGCCAAGAAGGCCAGCAGGCAGCCCATAGCTGACCTCTCCCCATTCAAGTGGCTCGGTAGGGCAAACCCCCTTAGGGGGGAGTGGGGAGAGGGAAGCCAGGCCCCATTAGTCACTTCCCTCAAAAGACCTGGTGGCTAGAATATTAAACCTAGCGGGGGTCAAGGCCTGTGCGTTCCCAGATTCAACTCATAACACCACTGCCAATGGAAACTGTGATGTCCTGGGGGAGGGGGGGATGGCTAACTGGAGGCCCCGACCCCCTGAGATAGACATGGTCCTTGAGTCAACCCAGCCTTAGACGGTAGGGCCGGCTCTCCATGGGAGCGAATCCAGGCTCGACGCCAAGCACTGAACTCAAGTCTACCCCTATGCAAGGTCCTTCTCAACCGGCTAGGGTTTCCAAGGCAATACAAGGAGGGGAGAGATCTCTTTCCTCTGACCGGTGCCCCTGCGACTGCCAAGACCTTGCTGAAGCTGGTCCATCCGGCTGGGGGCTTTTGCCGGTGGAGGGGAGAAGTGGGTTCATTTCCCATCCTTCTTTCCTAAAAAACAATAAAAAGACTTGGGGCTCCTCTTCATCCGCAGGGGCTGCAGGGACGGATGGGTCTGCTGCCACTTCGGTAAGCGACCAAGCCAAGATCGGCACATCCGGCCCCTCTGCCCCCCTGGGTGCAGAGCCCCTGACAAGACCAAAAGTGCTAGTGTGCAGAGCAGAGACTCGATTACATCGGGGCCCCTCATTCAGAGATTACCAGGTGTTTTTGAGCCTGCAGGCTTCAAACGCATCCTGGTTATTTGCTCCACTGATGGCAGCATGTTGGCTAAGGGTAGCATGATCCATCAGAGGAGAGCTTTAGCTAGTGTGATTGGTAGATAACTGAAGGTACCAGTTTCTCAGATGGGAGACTTTTAGTGAATGTGTCAAATCCTGCCGAGGCGGCCATGATTAATGCCCTTCGGACACTTGATGGTAAGCCTGTGAGTGTGATGCCGCACTCTACCATGAACTTCGTTAAAGGAGTAGTTTATGCGGGGGAACTTGTGGACTACTCCATAGAGAACATCACCTTAAAGCTGGACCATGGGGCCGTCAAGGTTGACGTGTGATGAGAAAACAGGGAGGGGCCTTGAGACCCACCCCTACACTCTTTGTCATGTTAGACTGTGACAAGCTCCCTGAGTCAGTGCAAGCCAGTTCATATCACTACCGCGCGAAGGTATTCGTGCCAGTGCCGCGGAAGAGCTATTAATGCCATCGCTTCGGCTATACTAATCGCTCCTGTTGACATGCAAAGTTACCAGAAACTTGTGTAAGTTGCTCCAAAGCCACACACGATAAGTCCAAATTGTGTGTGGCCAAGTGTGTCAATTGCGGAGCGCCACACCCCGCTTCTTCGAACCAATGCGATGTCTATCTCCTTGTGAAGGAAATCCTGGCCATTCGGGTCAGGATTGTCTCTTATTTCGCGAGGCTAAGGACTTGGTTCTGGTGCGTCCGGCTCTAACCGGGACATCCTGTGCCTCAATATTTAAAAAGACACCCTCTGCTCCCGGCCCCTCCAGGCCTATGAGTACGGTCATTTCCGCGCCCATTCAGAACCATTCTGCAGGCTCTACCCACTCCAGGCAGTCCCCTGGTAAAGCTGGCGGCACAAAGGGTTCACACCCAGCCACGGCTAAAACCAGGGCTCTCCCCCCTTCCCCCAGCCTGACCATTTTCTGTAAGGCGAAACAGAGTGCAGGATCATGACCCTGCTGCCACATCGTGGTTTGAATTCCACGTTAAGCTGTAGGTCTCCACTGTGATACAAGTCTGGGAAAAAGTTTAAAAGGGGTGGCAAAACTATGGAAAAAATTAGCTTAAATTATTGTGTAGCTATATTTATGACTAGGTAGTATATGCAAACAAATGCACAAAGGTAATTGCAGTTAACATTATATGTATTCAAAATTTGCAACTGACTGTATAAGTACGGCCCACAAAGCTTTACATAAGCTTCAATGTTGAAGTGGGCAAATGTCCTACAAACTATTTCATTTATTATTTTTTATGTCTTCCTCTCTCCTTCAATTTTCCATCAAGTTGAATATAACTTTTTTGTTTCAGGATATCCTGTTGTGTGTGCGACCCTGCATGATTTAATTGAGTGTGCTTAATGCCTTTCCTACTCTGCCTGCATTTTTTGCTGCACTTATTTTCAACTAGGCTCTCTCAGGTAACACATTATGCTTTGCATGGCTTTTTTTTTATTCTGTTAGTCTTGCGTGACATTGATTAGCTTTTATTATACCTGTATATATTGTTTCATGTGTTCTCCCAATAGCTTAGTTTATGTAAAGATAAAAGCAAATTATTTTTATTTCTCTTCTCAGGGAAATGAAAGTTTAGCCCAAAGGAACTTGAGCAATGCTCGTCATTTTCACTGATTCAGAAATTTGAATATTGCAACAATGTGCTCTCTCTAGTCATGATTGTAATGCATGTAGGGAAACTGTATAGTGGCAATTTTCTTATGTACAATTGATTCCAGTTGTTGAAAAAATTGCCTTGGATTTTGGCAAGTGACCTCAATAAGCCAGATTACATAACTTATTTTTACTCATCTTATGACTGTAGTCATAAACATTCTTTCTAATGACTAGTGATTCTAACGTAAAAACAGAAAAAATATCAATATATAAATTGCCTTTACTGTACCATTGTGAGGGTAACGTGAAATCTTAATGTTTTTGTAGAAGGGCAGAACTTTGCTGTAGTTATGGTGTTTCTTTTACATTTATCAAGAGGAATGTTCATTGTCTAGGTATGATCACACACACTCACCTGCCTCTTTTCTCTACATTATTACTACTAACCAGTTGTAATTCCACCTGACTTTCACCTTATTCTGGTTCCTAGTGTATGGATCAAAATTGAAACCACTGCTGGTTTCTAAATGTAAATAATTGGAATTGTACATATTATGTATTAGAGTAAATAAGTTCTTTTCTCATTAAATTAAAGCTTAAGGGTTCGTATTCTTTTCTCTATCGAATATTAGGGACCTGGAAGAAAGTTGTGACTAATCAAGGACTGATTTAGTTGCCTTCATGCCAGAATATGAAGGTTGTGCCCAGAGGATAAGTGGCAGATTGACCAACCAAGATCTTTGGATCGAGTTGGGGCTTATGTAGAGGGTTGTGCTAAGTAACCAGTGGAATTCACTACAATGTGGCTGACTGCTTAAAATTATTTCCAATCCTGGTTCTAACAGCACTGAGGTGATACTCTTGATGCTTAAAGCAAAGAGCATGACACTAAGGACACTTCCAGCAGGATGCCCTATTCTCGCCTGAGTGGACTGGAGAGGGATCCCCATATCGTATGCGGAATCAATGATCTTGTAAGAAAATTGATCTCTAGCTGGTTTGAAAAAAGCAAGCACAGTAGCCATTTGCCAAGAGTCTGGGGAAATATCCTATGTCCAGATGCTATTGAACAAATCATACAAAAGCGCCATGCCTCACTGACATAGGTGCCAAAGCTAGGTACTGAATGCTGTCTGGACTAAACATGAAGCAAGAATGGAATCCATCTCATTCAGTATAAACATGTCATTGAAGGGTTCTCAGGCAGCATTTTTCAGTGACATCATGGCATGCAATGAATGCTGGTGGAGTAGCACTATGGCTAGAGAATGAGGAGAAAGTGGTCACAAAGGATTCCACAACAGATGCAGGCTGAGAGTGCAGTGCCACTTCCCTGGAGGATTGGGTGGTTTTACTGCAGGAACTTGCCCCAAATCCTTTGAACACACTTCCACACCTCTGAAAGAGGGGTTTTCACTTTAAGTGAAGACATGTGCTTGCCAGGAAGATTGACAGGTGTGCTTCAAAATATACTAGTACCTAACCATAGCTTGACAAAACTCACTTATGGAGAAATTGTTCAGGTGGCAGTTAAAGAAATCTAGGCATAGCACTTCACTCTGAAGAGTATTTTACAGTCAGTGGGCTACCTACAAAGTGGACAGTGTGCAAAATGGCCAGACACACTAGTAATGGTAGTTAGGCCCACAGTGATGAAGTTACCAGAAAATTCAACAGCATCATCAACTGACAAACTCCTTGACTGCGAGAGAAATGTCATTTACTGAAATGCAGACCACCACACCTGGTCCAAGCACCACCAAGGTTATTTCTAAGCCGGCAGCAGCCCATAAAATGATATTTGAATTGGAAAATAGTCAGTACCATGAAGGACATCAAACATCCAACGAAATTCAGGTTGTGTATCTAGAGATCACAGGGGCAGAGCAAGACAAGAAAATAAAACGGTTCTTGGACAGTGATGAATAAACTCAGGACACCTATCTCTAACTCTTCAATCAGGTAGGCAAGGGGATGACTCCTGTGATTGATTGTGTAGTCCCCCAAGAAGGGGGGGGTGCCTATTATTCAATTCCCCAAAGGAGGAAGGGCCTCAGCAACTGTCCCACGATGCAGTGAAGTCCCCTCACATCAAAGTCAGCTGACAGTGGAATGTACGCAAAAATAAAACTTATACCTCCTATTCAGCTGTAGCGGCACTGCCTTAAAGCAGGTATTCAAAGAGAAATCATGCTGGTTGTCATAGTATGACATTACATTAAATAAATACCATATTATATTTATGGGGGAGGGACCAATAACTTAGAGGCGAACCGACAAAAGGGACGGAATGCCACGAGTTTCGACGGGCGAAACAACTAGATAAGAGTGCAACGAGGTCAGGTATAATATGGGCAATGGCAAAGCTCAAGGTTATTTAAAGAGGCATGTACAAAAATATAATTTTATTTACAATAAAATAATGAGAGAATTGATGGGCAAAATTACGTCAGTATTTTTTTTTTTTTTTGATTAAGGGGCTATCTGGCGACTGCCGACTTAGGCATAAGTTGCCGTAAACAAACAGCCTAGTTCTAGGCTACTTCAAAATAATTCAACAGGAAACAACAATAAAAAGAAATAACAATAACAAAAACGATAACAAAAACAACAACAATAAAACCGGGTTAAATGAAAGGGAGAAGGCCGGCCTCCCCCCAAAAGTAAATAAGTCCACCAGTCATGGTGCACGCACTCGTCCCGAGTACAAGGGACAGGCGGTAGCGACCCCGCCCATCCCGGTACCGAGACAGGTATCGTGCGTGAAGATCACCCAGACTGGGACATTCGACAAGAATATGCCGAACAGTCTGGGGGACGACGCAGTCGTTGCAATAGGGCGCATGCGAGCGCTCCATCAAGTAGCGATGCGTCACACGAGTGTGTCCGATTCAAAGACGAGAGAAAGCAACCTGAAGCCGCCGCGGCATTGGGGGATAGATCCATGGGAAGTCGCGGCGCAATGGCACGCAACTTTAAGTTCCCTTCGACCGTCTCCCATCTTCTTTGCCAAGCAGTCCGAAGAGCTGCCCGTATTCCTGCCATGTAGTCGGTGTGAGGAAGAGCGAAACGCTGGTCCGGTCGCAGAGTCCTCGCGGACTCTTTGGCGTCCTCATGGGCGCGCTCATTCCCCGCAATTCCTACATGTCCAGGAACCCAGCAGAAGATAATCTCGACATCTGCCCGGCTCGCCAAAACCGTGGGGATGCGGAGATTCCAATGCCCCGAGAGCACTCAGGGCGCTTTGTGAGTCGCTATAGATCACAATCCGGTCTCCGAACCGGGCACGTCGCGTAATCTCCCGTACCGAGTGGTGTATTTGCCACCAGCTCGGCCGTGAAGACAGACGCAGCGCCTGGTAGAGCCCCGCTGACTTCAAACAGAGGGGATACGGCGTGGAAGCCGACCCCCTCTTGGGACTTGGAGCCATCCGTATACACTGGCACGGTTCCAGCGTGACACGATGTGTGCTCCAAAAAGGTCGAACGCAATACTCCCGGCGCAGTACAAGCTTTGGGAGCAGAGGCGTGGCGACAAATAGCCAAATGTGGTACCCTCCAGGGTGGCGTCCTGGGCAAAACCAGGGGCGCCACCGGCCCGAGAGCGATATCTACCTCTCGAAGGAGTTTCCTGGCCCTAAACCCAAAAGGCTTAGGGTATGACTGGCGTCTCTCGACGGCATAGGCACCATCGAGATCAGCTGCGGATGCAGTGAGAGCTTTTGGCGACTGAGGGAGGCGCCGGGCTCGCGCGTACAGTCGAGTGATACACTGCACGCGGCGCAGAGCGAGTGGCATCTCCCCAGCATCGACCAACAGGCTCTCAATGGGGCAAGTGCGGAAGGCACCGGTCGCAAGGCGAAGGCCGGTGTGGTCGATCGAATCCACCTTCCGCAATAAACGCTCGGCTGCAGATGCATAAAACTCGCATCCGTAGTCGAGCTTCGAACGAACAAAGGATCGATAAAAAAGTAAGGCAGTAGCCCTATCAGCGCCCCAAGCGCTGAACGTCACGGAACGGAGAATGTCCATGGCGCAGGTACAAGAGACCCTAAGGCTGCGAATATGAGCCTCCCAGGTGAGGCGTCGGTCGAATACAAGACCAAGGAAGCGGTGCGACTCAACCACATCCACGCGCACCCCATTAAGAAACAAATCTGGGTCGAGGTGAAGCCGTGGACGGCGGCGGAAGTGCACCACCTTAGTCTTGGCCAAAGAAAACCGAAACCTGTGCGCTTCGGCATAGCGAGAGACGCGGTTCAATGCCTGTTGGAGTCGACGCTCCAGAGTTGGCATCTGGACCGCGCCAAAAGAGATCGAAAGGTCGTCCACGTAGAGCGTAGCGAGAACATCTTCCGGCAGCACCGAGGTGATGCCGTTGATGCTCAGGGCAAAGAGTGTGACACTGAGGACACTTCCCTGCGGGACACCCTCTTCCTGCTCCTTTGGGCCGGAGAGGGCTCGCCCCACCCGTACGCGGAATCGACGATCTCGCAAAAATTCAGATATAAAAATTAGGAGGCGTCCTCTCGCCCCCATCGTGTGGAGAGTCTCCATGATACTGTATCGCCATGCGGTATCATAGGCCTTCTCAAGATCGAAAAACACCGTGGCGTAGTGCTGTCTACGAAGGAAAGCCTCGCAGACGGCACTTTCCAGTCGGAGCAGAGCATCCGACGTGGAGTGGAACTTACGGAAGCCGCACTGTGCGGAAGACAGATGGCCTCCGCTGTCCAGGGAAAAGGCTAATCTAACATTTACCGATTTCTCCATCAACTTGCACACGCAAGAGGTTAGAGAGATTGGGCGGAAACCGGTCGGAGTAGAGTGATCTCTCCCCGGTTTGCGAAAGGCAAGCACAGTAGCGATTCGCCAGGAGTCTGGGAGAAGACCTTCCACCCAGATCCTGTTAAACAAATCTAACAGAAAGGCCATGCCTCGCTCACCTAGATGTCGAAGCATGGCGTACGGGACATCGTCCGGACCATGGGCGGTGTCCGCGCACGAAGCGAGAGCGGAACGCAACTCGCTTACAGTAAACTTGTCGTTGAAGGGTTCTCCGCCTCTGGAGGTAAAGTCCAGCCGGCGGCCTTCCGCGACATCACGACGTGCATTGAATGCTGGCGGAGCAGCATCACGGCTAGAGAATGCAGAAAAAGCGGTCGCGAAGGATTCCGCCACGGACGCGGGGTCCGAGATTGCGGTCCCATTCTCCTGGAGAACGGGAGGGAGGTCCTGCGAGAACTTGCCCCGAATCCTTTTGACTCGCTTCCACACCTCAGCTAAAGGGGTCTTCCCGTTAAGTGAAGACACGTATGCCCGCCAAGAAGAGCGGCAGGCGTGCTTCGAAATATACCGGAACCTAGCCCTAGCCCGACGAAATTCAGCGACAGTGAAATCGTTCGGGCGGCGCTTATAGCGCATGTAGGCATAACGCTTCTGTTTGAGGGCCGTCTCACACTCGGCCGACCACCATGAGAGTGGTCGGCGTGCAAAACGGCCAGACGTCCTAGGAATAGTAGTCAGGCCCACGGCGATGAGGTTGCCGGAGAAGAACTCAACGGCCTCATCTACCGACCTAAACTCCTCGACTGAGATAGAGAATTCAGTCATTTCCTGAAATGCAGGCCACCGCGCCCGCGCCAAGCACCACCGAGGTGGTCTCTCAGGCGGCAGTTGCCCTGAAAATGATATTTGAATGGGAAAGTGATCACTACCATGGAGGTCATCGACCACCCCCCAATCAAAATCAGGCTGTGCATCCGAAGAGCACAAAGATAGGTCAAGGCAAGAAAATGAAGCGGTTCTCGGACAGTGATGCGTAAACTCATCCACGTTTAGGACACCCATCTCAAGCTCTTCGATCAGATCTGCAAGGACTTGTCCCCTGGGATTTATGGAGTAATCTCCCCAGAGAGGATGCCTGCCGTTCAGATCTCCAAGCAAGAGATAGGGCCTCGGCAACCGTGCCACGACGCGGCGGAAGTCCCCCGCGTCGAAGTCAGCTGACGGTGGAATGTACGCAGAAATGATAGTATACCTCCTATCCAGGTGCAGCTGCACAGCCACTGCCTGAAAGGAGGTATCTAAAGAGAAAGGAAGAATGGAGACATCATGCCGGGTGTAAACCGCGCATCCCCCAGCTCGGCCATCCCGCGGTGGTGGGGTCGCAAGACCCTTGTACCCCGGGAGGGTGGGCAGGGGGCATGCGCCTAGCATGGTCTCCTGCAAAAAGATAGCTAACGGGGAGCGGGACGAGACGAGCCTCCGCAGCTCCTCCCAGTTGGCCCGGAGTCCACGGCAATTCCATTGAAGGAATATGCCCTCCAGGCCTAGCTCGGAGGAGACGCGGGGGCCCTCCTCGAACTGAAGACCCTCATGGGAATGGCCGTACGCTTCCCGGGGGCAGAACCCCGGGCGCTGTTGGCCGGACAAAGCGCTGGAGGCGCTGTCGCCTTCGAGGACTTATTGGGGGAGGTTGGGCCCGCCATGCGAGTCTTTTCCTCCCTCCACCTCGAAACCTTAGGCGGGCGCTGCGGCTTCCGAGGCGGGGGGCCCTCTTTTCGAGGAACCACCGTCTCCGAGCCACTCGCTCCACCTCGGGGCGTGGGCGAAGGAGCCGAAGCTCCTTTGTTGCTGTCCTCCTTTCGGGGTTCGGGGGACAGCTTTAGGAGCCCCCGAAGATGGCCTAGCGACCATCTTCAGGGGTGTTGCCTACTGTGAGTCTAACGACTCGGTGGAGGCGCGTGGACGTTTCGCCTTGCGGGAAACGGTCACGCTGGGGGAAGAGGGGGGAGCCCTGGTTTTAGCCGGGGCTGGGTATGAACCCTTTTTGCCGCCAGCTTTACCAGGGGAGCGCCCGGGTTGGGTAGAGCCCGCAGAAGACCTCCGAATGGGCGCGGAAACAACCGTGCTCGTTGGCCTGGATGGGCCAGGAGCAGAGGGTGCCTTTCTAGCTACTGAGGCACATGACGTTCCAGGCAGAGCTGGGCGCGCCAGGACCAAGTCCTTAGCCTCGCGGAATGAGAGTCTATCCTGGGCCTGAACGGCCAGGATTTCTTTCTCAAGGAGATATGCACCACATTGCTTCGAAGAAGCAGGGTGCGGCTCTCTGCAATTGACACACTTGGCCACACACGATTTGGACTTATCGTGTGCAACCTTGGAGCAATTTACACATACTTAGGGTGACCCCGACTTTGCACGTCTACATGAGCGATTCGTATGGCCGAAGCGGTGACAGTAATAGAACCGCCGCGGAAGTGGCACGAATGCCTTCACGCGGTAGCGGTACCAACCGGCACACACCGACTCAGGGAGCTTGTCACAGTCGAACGTGATGAAGAGTATAGGGGTGGGTCTCGAGGCCCCTCCCTGTTTTCTCATTACACGTTCGACTTTGACCGCCCCATGGTCGGCCAGCTCTAGGGTGATGTCCTCAATGGAGTAGTCAACGAGTTCCCTCGCATAAACTACTCCTTTTACAAAGTTCATGGTAGAGTGCGGCGTCACACTCACCGGGGTGCCATGAAGTGTCCGAAGAGCACTTATCTTGGCCGCCTCGGCAGGATTCGCCGCATTCGCCAGAAGGCTCCCGTCCGAGAAACGGGTCACCTTCGGCTCTCTACCAATTGCACTAGCTAATCCTCTCCTCTGATGGATCATGTTGCCCTTGGACAACATGGTGCCATCAGTGGAGCGAATAACGAGGAAGCGTTTGAAGCCAGCGGGCTCAAAAACACCATGTAACCTCTGAATGAGGGGCCCCGATGTCATCGAGGCTCCGCCCTGTGCACTCTTGGTCTTAGTCAGGGGCTCCGCACACGGGGGGGTAGAGGGGCTGGATGTGCCGATCTTGGCTTGGTCGCCTACCAAAGTGGCAGCAGACCTATCCGTTCCCGCAACCCCCGTGGATGGAGAGGAGCCCCGAGTCTTTTTAGTCTTTTTTGTTTTTCTTCCTTTTCTTTTTTGGAGAGGAGGGCGGGGAATGAACCCGCTTCTCACCTCCACCGGCAGAAGCACCCATGCCAGATGGGCCGGCCTCAGCCAGGTCCCTCTCCGAAATGGAGAAGTTCCTGGTAGTCGTGGGGGCACCTGTCAGAGGAGATCCCTCCCCTCCTTGTATTGCCTCGGAGCCCTCAGCCGTTTGAGGGGGACCTTGCATAGGGGCAGACTCGGGTTCGGTGCTTGGCGCCGAGCCCGGATTCCCCCCCCATGGAAGGCCCTACCGTCTGAGGCTGGGTCTCCTCAAGGACCATGTCTATCACAGGAGGGGCCTCCAGTTGGCCATCCCCTCCCAGGACATCGCAGGTCCCCTTGGCAGCATCAAGAGTCATTTGTGGGGAGGCACAAGCCTTAACCCAGGCAAGGTTTAATATCCTTGCCAGCAGGTCTATTGAGAGAAGCGACCGAAGGGGCCTGGCTTCCCTCTCCCCCTAAGGGGGTTTGCCCTACCGAGCCGCTTACAAGGGGGGCGGTCGGCAATGGGCTGCCTGCTGGCTTTCTTGGCAGTCCCCTTAGAAAGAAAAGGAGGGACTGCCGCTGGAAATAGGGAGGTGCCCGAAAGCACCTCCAGAGAAGGGAGTGAGGGGAAGTCCCCTACACACGTAGGCGTAGGAGAGGAGTAAGCCTCCTCTCCGGTTAAAGAAGTATGGAGGGTCCCCTGCGCAAGCACAAGGGGGGGCGGACCTCCATTTTTTTGGTGGAGTTCCCCGAGGGCGGCTCCGTTGTTCTTGGGGAAGTTGGGGGTTGGGTTTTTTTTTGATACTCATCATTGGGCATGGTGACCCTCTTATTTACACGGGACGCAACAGCTCACCACCTCTCACAGTTGCCCGCACTGCAAGAGGTGCTTGCAGGCCCGGCAGAGCCAGGCGCCGCCATTTGGGACCACCCCTCCCGCCTGGTGGCCTGGCAGTCCATCGGCATGGCGGCTCCACCTTAGACACAGCGTAAAAATGATAGATTTTGAAGACGAGAGGAAAAGGGATGTGAGGAAGGTATGAGTGGGGATGAAGCAGGTAGTTAAAAACCAGCCACCCCAGACCGGAGCTCAGGGGTTAGGGAACATTGTCCCCCACCCCCTCAGTGGGACGGTTGGCTGAAAGGAAGGTCAGCATCTACCCTGTGAAATTAGAGGTTGACCAGAGAAAGTTGTGGGAGAGGTTGTGTGAAAAGAGAGGAAACAAGTGTTTTGAAGGAAGGAAGAGAGGCTAAGCTGGGGCCGGACGGGGTGCTGAGTCCCGTCAGCACGACGGCCAGGATGGCAAATCGCTGCGCCCCTTACGGGGAATTACATCAGTAAACGAGGGGGAAAATTGTAGTTATGCATCAGACTATGAAGTTAAAATTTAAGGTATTACAGGAGGAGACTATTCAAATGGGGAGGGGGAATTAACTCAATTGGGTTACTGAAGGGAAAAGAGGGGTTGGCTTACGGAGGATTTAGAGTGAGACATCGGGTTAAGGCTTCATGGATATCTTCTGCACGTGAGGTGAGGGCGCTCCAAACTTCTGAGCGGGAACTTAAAGTGATGACAAGTCTCCAAAAAAAGGGGGGGTGGTAACGTCCGGCCCAGGGGAGACTATTTCGGGCACCCAAAAATGAGGGGCGAACGAGGAGGACTTTGACAGGAGTTGATGAGAGAAGTCGGAAAAATCACTCGGTAGCGATTGTTAAATGGAATTACCTCACTGGCTGGGGCTAATTCCAATACACAAATAGTTCAGCTGTCACTTAGCTTTGTTGTTAGCACCTGACTTGGAACTAGGGGAATCTTCTTGGGTCCGGGCGAGACTTCTCAACTGTGTCTGTTTCATGGGAATCGAGCACTAATATATATGTCTGAGGCTCTCCCCGCAGGAGGTAGTGGGAAACAGCTCTACTCTCGAATGGCCTTGAATCTTCTTGCCGAGGCTATTCTAACCCGTGTAAAGGTGAACCGTGGCGGACGCGGTTCAAGGCTACCGCTTGTGGAAAGCAGGAAGGTTAGGCTTACCAATTTAAGCCTAACAGAATCTTCTCCAGCACATGGAACTTCTGTGCTGGAAAAGAATTTCCACGTGGAATTCCCTAACACTGGTGTAAATTAAGAATCCTCTTGCCTTGTCCCCATTCTGTGGTCACAAAACTCTTAAAATCCAGGAGGGTGGGGAATGTGCATGTACACAGCTTGGTATCCTGTAGACAAGCCTGCTCAACTCTGAGTGTGCTTGGAGTCCACAGCAATTCCATAGAATATGCTCTCTGAGCCTATCTCAGAGGAGATGCCAGGGCCCTCTTTGGAGTGAAAACCCTCACAGGGATGGCCATAGAATTGCTGGAGGAACAACTCTGGGAGTTGCTGGTCATCAAAGGCACTATAACCTCTCAGGACTTACTAGAGGAGATTGGGCTCACCATGCAAGTCTCTTCCTCCCTTTGCCTCAGAGCCTCCTGCTCTTCTCATAAATGTTGCCAACATCACTAAATATTCTCTCATTAGGAACAGATAGTGGAAAACAGACGTATGTGGAAGAGTAGTACAGTGGCGGCAACAAAAAAAGTGACATGTGACAATTCGGGGAAAATAAAACAGAAAAATGTAACTTACATATTTTATTATGAATATTTCATGAAAGTTATTACTTGGTCATGTTGCCCTTGCACTTGATGACCATCCTGAGTCGATTGGGCATTGATTCAGTGAGGTTTGCGAAGTAGGTGGGGTCGATCGTAACCCAGATCTGCTTCAGTGATTCTATCAGGTCCTTGATGCTGCCTCTTGAACTTTGGATTTCATCAGATTCCAAGCATTCTCAATAGGATTTAGGTCCAGGAAATTACCAGGCCACTCCAAAACACTAATATTATTATCATTGAAGAACCTTTTTACTAACTGGGACCTGTGAGCAGGGGCACCATCATACATGAAAAATTCACACTGATGAATTTCCCAAAATGGCAGCATGTGCTGCCTCAAAACTTCAAGATAGTTAGTCCCCCTCATGGCTACATTCTTGGCAAGGAAGTACAGACCTCCTCTGCCCTTTTTTCCACTAAAGGCACCCCACACCATCACACTATCAGGGTGCTTCACAGTTTTCACGGTATATTTCGGGTCATCCCGAGACACAGTGCTGGGACGACGCACGATCTTTGACTCTCCTCTGACCAGCCTAAAGGTGCTCTCATCACTGAACATGACCTTCTTCCAATGGGCAGCTGTCCAATGTTTATAGGTCTTGCAAAAATTGAGCCTTTCCATCTTCATAGCCTTGGTAAGAAGTGGCTTCTTGGCAGCGCGGCGAGACGGTAGGCCTAAGTCCTTCTGTAAGCGATGACTGATGGTCCTGAGGGCAACGTTCTGGAGGAGGTCTGGGTGTTTTTTCTTGATTGAAGCGGAGGTTACAGAAGGGTCTGACATCACTTTACGCCTTAGGATATTATCAGTCCTTGGAGATGTCTTCCTAGCTGCACCAATGCCCTCCTTCCTCTTTGGTATGGTACCTGGTGGCAATAACTCAGCTGCACGTTTTAGGCGATGAATCGTATTTTTGAGGTTACTAAATCTGCTGCTACATCAATAAAAGACTTTTCCTGCTCTAATAGGGTCAAGGCACGGCTTTTCTCTGTCATAGAAAGCTTTTTCCACCCCATTGTATCCACTTGCACAGAAGTTATAGCACGTCAAATGTAGGCACGAATGCAGATAATCAGCACGCTGGAGTGCCATATACTAAAACCTCGTTGTACAAGCTCAAACGAGACACTGAGTTCCAATAGAGCGCAGTTCTGTTGTCTTAGCCCAGGAGAGTCGTCCACTTGCGGCATAAGCTCCGCACATTTTCATTGGATTGTTGGCAAGTAAAATAGTGAAAGCGATTTTGTGTATCGATTTCTGTTGCCAATATTCAATGTCACTTTTTTTGTTGCCGCCACTGTATATCTGCCTCATGACCACAGACATTAGCACATGTTGATACCTCAAAATGGCATTTAATAGGCTAATTAATCAATCCACTTCTACTAAACTCATCCATCATTTCTAGGACTACAAACATTTGTAGAGAATATTTAACCAATCTATCCCTGAAGCACCTTTTTAACCTGACTGCCATCACTTCTATCCCCTCTGCACCTATCTCCTTTCCCTGAACCGACAGGTCTATCTTCAGTGCAATGATGACTTCTAATATTTCCCTTACTACTAACACTTCTTAGTTTCCTGCACATAAGGACCTAAAAACATGATCAGACTCCTTTCATAATGCATCAACTCCATCCCTACTCAAATAAGGTCCATGCATCACATATATCTTCCTTAAAATAAAATCTATCCCACACATAAACAAACATCATACCTTCCTTCTCACACATTCATTCATCCCAATGTCATGAGACATCCATTCCAACCCAACAAAACACTTTTCAATCAACTTCTAGCTCTCACATAACTCGTATGCACCCACTTTAACATCTTTTACTTTGTGTAATCACAATGCGCACTAGCACAGCCAGACATCAGCCCCTCTTACCCATCATACAGATCACTTAGTCCAGCCACTGACAAACAAATCCACAAACCATTCCATTTACAAATGCACAAAGGTAATTGCAGCTAGCATTATATGTATTCAAAATTTGCAATTAACTGTTTAAGTATGGCCCACAAAGCCTTACATAAGCTTCAATGTTGAAATGGGCAAATGTCCTACAAACTATTTCATTTATTATTTTTTATGTCTTCCTCTCTCCTTCAATTTTCCATCAAGTTGAATATAACTTTTTTGTTTCAGAATATCCTGTTGTGTGTGCGACCCTGAATGATTTAATTGAGTGTGCTTAATGCCTTTCCTAGTCTGCTTGCATTTTTTGCCTCTTATTTTCAACTAGGCCCTCTCAGGTAACACATTATGCTTTGCATGGCTTCTTTTTTTATATTCTCCCAGTATTTATGGGTTATTGTCAGTTGTTACCCACCCAAAGAATAGTTTGTTTTTTCAAGGTAGTAGATTTTTTAAAAGATGTTAGTTTAGCTCTGGGCAAGATTTTCTGGGAGGTTTTATTACTGAAAACAACAAGCAATATTTTTACCTCATTACTGTTATTTTCTAATTGGCATGCATTTTTATACCATAAAAGTAGTGTCCATGAAATTAGGTCCCAAATTAAGTATAGTTAATTATTAATTTATATAACCTAAAATAACTTAGGTTATTTTAGTTTGGATTAGTTAACTCTGTAGTTATTTCAGGAACTAACTTCATGGCCACACTATATTTTATATAAAAATGATGTGCACCACTTGGAAAATAGTAATGAGATAAAATTCCATTTTGACTAGGTTAACATAGAAGGCTAGTTTAGAAATTAAAAAGACCTAGGATATGCGGGAGTGTTTTAAATTGGATAGGGTGAATGGCTGAAGGATCGAAAACAGAGTTGTACACTAAATGGAGTTAAGTCACAGTGGGAGAAACATTATTAGTGGAATGTTTTACGGATTAGTTCTCTGCCCATTATTACTTATAATCTACATATATAAAGGATCTTGGGGAGGTAGGAAATAGCAGTGTCAATGTTTGCTGATGACAACAAAATGGCAAAGGGGTAGGGAGTAATAGGGAAGGAAAATATGGAATTTAGCTAAGAAATGGATTGGCTGAATTCAGTAGAGGATAAGAAGGATTTAGGAGTAGTAGTAGATAGGTTACTGAGGTTTTCTAAGCAATGTATTGAGGCAAAAACAGAGCAAATAGTGTTGGGCTTCATTAAGAGGAATATTAGTTATAAAAGTAATGAAATTATCCTTAAACTCTATGTCATATTCCAGGCCACATTTAGAGTATGGTATACAAGCACAGTTCCCCCCACTTTGGACATGATATCAACCTGTTAGTCAGGGCAAGTAATAATAGATTGGTCATTGCACTTCTTTAAGCAGTGTTTAGAGGTTAGATATAAGGCAAATAGAGTTTGGAAGCCATAGCAACAAAAATTAATTTACCATCTTTAAAATTTACAATTTGCTCAATCTTTATACTCTCAAGTTCCTTTAACTAATACACAAGATCTAGTGAATCTCTGTAACCAACTCTCTCCACCTGTATTAATATCTGGAGATTTCAATGGACATCATTAACTATGAAGCTCATCAGAATAATGCCAGAAAGAAAATGTAATAATGTTACAGTTTTAAATTCTTCAGTCCCATATGAATTATGGGGTTTCTGTACCTGTAAAATGAATTAAAGCAATCAATCAATCATAATACTCCATCTGTAGCTTTAAGTGGGCCTATTTTATTTCTAGTCTTAGTTCTGTATAATTGAAAGAAACCTTTGGGGATATTATTTACCACTTTAATTTCATAGTTTCTATTTGCTACCCTACTAAACTTTTTAATGTCTTGAGTTAGCTCATTCTATCTCTGCCTTAATTGATCCACACCAATTTTTACTTTACTACAAGTAGGTACATGATTTTCAATATTTGTTTTCTTATTCTTATATATTATGTACAACATATGTGAAAAATATATATATTTTATTTTTAATTTACTTTAGTAATACTTCAAAAGACAAAATCTGATGTTTTAAAGGATATAAAAAAAAAGGCATTTTTCATTAATTGTAATACTTTCAGCAAGTTGTAGGTATGGGGATAAAGATGACATTGCAACAAACTAAAATTTGAAGATTTTTATCAACTTTGCCTAATTAAAATAATGCAAACAACTTATAATCAGTAAATAAAACTAACAAACCCAAATTAACCTCCCAATACATCAAATGGCTAAATTATGTAAATAATAACAATAAAAACTTTTAGATGCGAGAATTCTTGTATTGCTAAAATGAATTGACAAAACTGGCAAGGAGTGGAACCATACCCTCTCAGATTTTAATGAAAATTGGTGGCTGAAACCACTGAGTGAAATTTTGTTTTCTAATATCTTAATTAGAAGCAAAATTATGGACATTACAATTTAGGGGGAGGTTGGAAGCCACCCCCCTAAATTATAGACTTATCTCAGTCCCTAATTTACTTAGAATGTTAAATAAAAAGCCATCAAAAGTTTTAGCTCTTTAAAATTGATTAAGTCAATATTTTACCTAGAAAATATTTAAAAGTTATGGCCATCTAAATTTTTTAAGAATAGGGGGGGAGCCCCCCACCTCTTCAAATATTTTACTCGATCTATTCAATATACAAAGTTAAATATATTAAACATTTTAACAAATTGCCTATAGTCTATGCTGTATATTCAAGGTGGCCCCCGCAAAATTGCACCATTTTTGAGAAGCAATAACAATAACCATTGTAGAGAGGGACATGAAATAAAAAAAACAAATGAAAGATGAATCCTTTGTCTATAAATACTTATTCTTTGTAAAAATCATCTCTAGTCATTTAAATGAGTCAATTAGCCTTTTAAAAAAAGTGAAAAACATGTTATTTATTTTCTAAATTGGAACCTTTAAAAAAAGTTGAATCACTATGTCAAGGAAATTTTGCTGCTTATTTTTATTTTGGGTTAAATGAATATGTGATTGCAACTACTGAATTCAATTTGAGGGCACTCAACACACTCAAAATGTTCTTCATCAATAGCCAACATGTATTCTCCAGTGAACAAAAAAGAGAATTTGTTTTTTACACAACTGGTTGTGAAACTTCATGACCAGGTAGGTCTGTTGCATGAAGTTAATTTTACAGTCTTGATGTCTATCTGAGATTTCTTCAATAAACCCTTTTCCATAAAAAGCATTACTTATCTAGTTTTTGATGATGCATCATTCATTTGGTTGATGGAAAAAATGGAACTTGTACAGAAACATCTCTTGTTAACAAATTTTAAAAAACTTTTCCCCCCAATACAAATCCAACTGAAAAGATCCTGTTGGATTTTCCACATTTGAGTGGCATCTACCCAGCAGCGACATGAAGGCTCTCAATAGGGGACATGGGAGGAATGCCCTCACACCCATGATACTGTATAGCCATGCAGTATCTTAGGCCTTCTCAAGATCGAAAAACACTGATGTAATGCTGTCAACTAAGGAAGGCCTCATAGACAGCATTTTCCAGTCAGAGCAGAGCATCTGATGTGGAGTGGAACTTACGGAAGTCACACTGTGAAAAGACAGGTGGCCTCCACTGTCCAGAAAAAAGGCTAATCTAACATTTACCAATTTCTCCAAGTTGCAAATGCAGGAGGTTAGAGAGATTGGGCAGAAACTGGCCAGGGTAGAAAGCAAACATAGTAGCTATATTCCAGGAGTCTGGGAGAATACCCTCTACCCAGGTCCTGTTCAACAGATCTAACAGAAAGGTCATGCCTCACTCACCCAGGTGTCGAAGCATGGTGTACAGGACATCGTTCGGAATAGGGGCGGTGTAATATATTCCCCTTCTTTTGTTCTATGTAATTACAGCATGGTGTACAGGACATCGTTCGGAATAGGGGCGGTGTAATATATTCCCCTTCTTTTGTTCTATGTAATTACAGCATGGTGTACAGGACATCGTTCGGAATAGGGGCGGTGTAATATATTCCCCTTCTTTTGTTCTATGTAATTACAGCATGGTGTACAGGACATCGTTCGGAATAGGGGCGGTGTAATATATTCCCCTTCTTTTGTTCTATGTAATTACCTATTCATTCCTTTTAATTTTTTTCCTTAAAATATTTAGATTAGATTATTATTAGAATAATTTTAATTAAATAAGTTCCTTTAGTTTCAGAGAAGATATCTGATAATTACCTATGATTATATTAACGCATCCCAAATTGTAAATTTTGGGTAATTAACTTTTATAAGTTAAATGCTATGAATTAAGAAGATTTAAATCTGTAAGGACCCCAAAAAGGGGTAAGTTATTTGCTAGTTTTGAACTTATCTATTTTATTATTTACCTGTTAGAAAAATTAGATTTGTGATAACTCTTAATTTAGTTCAATTTTGTTTACTATGTTTCTGTGCAAGACGGAGGTTTCTTCACCACCTCATGAAGTTTTCTGTTATAAATTAATAAGCCTAAGTCCAACTTATATTTAGTAGAATTTATAGCAATAGATTTACATTATTATATTACTAAATTTATAACCTTTGCCTCCATTTCATTATTAAATTTTCTTTAAAAGAATTCCAGTCATATCTTAATAAAAACTATTTTTTAGGTTCTAATCCTGAACGCAAGATAATGGTTCCATTCTTGGACTGATTTGAATCTTGGGTCTATTTATGTCTGACCAGAAAATCTCTGGTGTTTCTCCAATTGTAAATATTCTTTTGTATAGTAGTTAGCTCTTACTACTAATTGTTCCACTTCATTATTAATTTTTCTTTAGAAGAATTCCAGTGTCATATCTTAAAAAACCTTATTTTTTAGAGGTTCTAAATAACAAATTGACACTTTGTTACAGTCTCCCCAAGATCATTTATATAAAGTATAAATAATGAAGGGCCTAGAACAGATCCCTGAGGTATGCCACTGATAACATCCCTCCACTGTGACCTCACCCCATTCAGCACAACTCTTTGTTTCCGGTCTTTCAGCCATTCAGTTATCCAATTCAAAACTCTACAAATATCCCATACACTTTTAATTTGTGAACTAATCTCCTATGTAGAACCTTATCAAAAGCTTTGCTAAAATCTAAGTAAATTACATCAACATTCTCTTCCTTATTTAATTGTTTAGTAACATAATCCATAAAATCCAGTAAATTTGTTGAACACGATCTACCTCTTCTAAACCCATGCTGAGCATCATTTATTAACCTACCATACTCTAGATGGTCAGAAATCACCTTTTTAACTATCTCCTCAAGAATTTTACAAATGATAGAAGTTAAGCTTACCGGCCTAAAGTTATTTGGGTCCTCTTTACTTCCCTTTTTAAAAATTGCCACTACATTCGCTAATTTCCAATCATTAGGTATTTCTCCAAACTCTAGTGATCTAGTGTATATCTTGTCAAGAGCTACTACAATACTATCTACACCTTCTTTGAGTAACCTAGAATGAATGTTGTCTGGGCCAGATGACTTACTAGTATTTACCTCTAATATAAGCCCTTTAATTATTTCCCTGTTCACATTAACAGTATTCAACACTACTTCCCTTGACCTAGAATTATCATCAATTAATCTATCTTGATTCTCTTGTGTAAATACTGAAGAAAAATAATCATTAAGAACATCTACTATTTCCTCATCAGATTCTTTCAAAACCCCTTCATATCTAATAGGCCCAATTTTATCACTGTTAGATTTGTTATTAATTCTATAATAGCTAAAGAATTTTCAATCATATCTCCCTCACACATCTTCTCTCAAATGAGAACATATTTAGTACCCTCAGTCTATCTTCATATTCAAGGTGCTTGGGGGAAGGTATTATTTTTGTTGCCCTCCTTTGTACCGACTCTAGCAGGTTGATGTCATGTCAAAAAGGTGGTGACCATGCTTATATACAGTACTCTAAATGTGGCCTACCATACAGGTTGTAGAGTTTACGGATAACCTCTCTACTCTTGTAGCTAACATTCCTGTTAATGTATCCTAGCACCTTATTTGCTCTATTTTTTGCCTCAATACACTGCTTTGAAAACTTCAGTGACCTAACTACTACTATGCTTAAGTCCTTCTAATCCTCAGCTAAATTCAGCCAATACCCATCCATTTCATAGCTAAATTCCCTATTATCTCTTCCCATGTTAAGAACTTTGCATTTTTTAAGGTTAAAAGTCATCTTCCACTTCTGAGCCCAAGCTAATAACTTATTTAAGTCACTCTGCACTTTAAAGCTACCTTCAACTTCTTTGACTATAGCTGCCAATTTAGTGTCATCAGCAAAAATTGACACTTTGCTATTTATAGCTTCCCCAAGATCATTTATATAAACTATGAATAATAAAGGGCCTAGAACGGATCCCTGAGGTATGCCACTGATAACGTAACTCCACTGTGACCTCACCTCATTCAGCACAACTCTTTGTTTCCTGTCTTTCAGCCATTCAGTTATCCAATTCAAAACTCTACCACATATCCCATGCATTTTTAATTTGTGAACTAATCTCCTATGTGGAACCTTATCAAAAGCTTTGCTAAAATCTAAGTAAATTACATCAACATTCTCTGGTAAATGTTGCGAGTATGGGTGGATGCGATTCTAGCTTATTTTGAGGGTCGACTCAAAATTTCTCTAAGATGGGTAGGTGACCACCAAGTGGCAATCCCCCTGGCCTTTGTATCGGCCAAGTATTGAGGAAATACTTCACCAAAATGGAAGCAAGTGTGGAAAATTCAATGGATACATGTAGGAAGTGTGTTAAAAGGGTGAAGGACACACAGCAGAAGTCAGAATTTAGGATGCCATGGTTCTGCCCTGAATGCCGATGTAATTTATCGGGTCTCAGCCACAAAAACAAAAAACTCAAAAAGGAAAATGAAGACCTCAGAAATGAAAATAAAGGCTTAAAGGAGGAGCTAGCGAAAATGAATAGCAGAATAGATGAAATTAAGGAGTATGTTAAGCAGGAAATCGACAAATCCAGGTTTGAAGGACCAGACAAAAGGGAGCTGATCGAAACCATAAGAGGTAAGGGAGGAGATGAAAGAGGATCAAGAATGGAAGGTAAGGAAAAACAACCTTGTTTTGTACAACAAATGAATTGAGAAATTCAGACCCAGAGGAAAGACAAAGGGAGGACAAGGTTATCTGAGGAGATATTCCTGCATGACCTTAAATTAGAGGAAGTACATGTGGAGCAAGTTATAAGACTAGGGAAGGCAAGGGTAGAGGATAGCAGGCCATGACCACTCCTAGTGAAGATGAGAGATGCAAGAGAGAAATACAATATCCTTAAGGAGGCTCAAAACATAAGAAATGCTAATGTGGAAGACAGGAGGAAAATTATAATTGCCCTGACTTAACAATGAAGCAACTTGAGGAAGAAAAAATTCTTAGAATGCAACTAAAGGAAAAGAGGGATAGAGGAGACTATAGCTGGTATATAAAAAATGGAAAATTATGTAGGAAAACCTTTTTAAAACAGGAGTTGTAGACAAATTGAAAAATATAAGCAATAAAAAAAAGTAATGTCTGTAACATCTCACTACTTAACATACAAGGTCTTTCCAATATTAAAGTATTAGAATTAACTACTTACCTTAAGGTTAATAATAAGGATTCTCTTAATATTCTGTGCTTAAAAGAAACACACCAAATACATCTGAGACTAAGGTTTCCTACAGAATTTGAACAATTAGAAACAATAAGAAACGAGAGATACGAGGGGTGGTCAATAAGTTTTGCGATCGACTTCAACATCATCAAAGTTCGGAGGAGCTACTGCTCCTGTACAAGCAAGACCCGGCAGGATTCGAGTCACGCATAGTGACTGGTGATGAAACATGGGTCCATCACTGGGATCCCGAGACCAAGCTCGAAAGCATGACCTGGAAGCACAGGGGCTCTCTGACCCCCCATCAAGTTCCAGACCCAACCCTCAGTTGGGAAGATCATGGCCACCATCTTCTGGGATTCTAAGGGAGTGTTGATGGTGGACTATGCGCCTCATGGAAGGACCATCACAGGCCAATATTACGCAGAGGAACTGGCTGGGTTGAAGAAGTGCATTCATCAGAAGCGGCGTGGCAAGTTGACACGCAGTGTCTTGCTCCTCCAAGACAATGCCCCTGCCCACAAGGCCAGAATTGCACAAGCTGCCCTGCGCGAGTGCAGATTCAAGGAGCTCAACCATCCCCCCTACAGTCCAGATCTGGCCCCTAGCAACTACTTTTTATTCCACCAGCTCAGGGCTGCACTGCGTGGATGCCAGTTTGGGGATGATGAAGATGTCCAGCTCACCGTCTAGGAGTGGATTAAACAGCAGTCAGGAAATTTCTGGTTGTCGGGAATTTGAAGCCTCAGGGACAAGTGGCGCAAGTGCATTGAAGTCGAAGGTAGTTATATTGAAAAATAATAAAACACTTTTTCCTCATATCCGAATTGCAAAACTTATTGGCCGCTCCTCGTAAGAAAGGAGGCCTTATGTTAGTGTATAAAAAATGTGCCGATTTTTAGCATAGAAAAGAACAATGATGTATGTTGTGATATACTGGATGTAACCCTAAGCATTAGAGACAATGCTTTAATCTTAATGCTAGTATACATGGATGTAACAGACAAAAAGAGAAACACTAATATAAGACAAAGATTGGAGAGGAGAATAGAAGAAATTGATAGTGCAAAAAAAACAATGGTGCTTGGGGACTTTAATGGCCATCTTGGCATTATTGGTCCTTAAAAAATCAATTGGAATGGGAAAATGACCTTAAATTTGATGGATGCTACAAACCTTATATTGTTAAATGGTGATGATAACTGTAAAGGGGAAATCACAAGAAGTCAAGGAGGACACCAGAGTGCAATAGACTTTATATTTGTCAACCAGACCCTATATAAGAATTTTATAGAGCTGACAATAGATGACAACAAAGACGTGTTTGATTTGTCAGACCATTGCCTGTTGATAAACAAATTTCAATTCAATAATCCAAGTAATAAAATATAGAAAGAGCAGTTCTATATATATAGAATACTATAAGACAAATGATGAAGCACTGAAAATGGAATTTATGGCCAAAATGGAAGATGATCTCAACAGTGACAAACAATAATCTCAATGCTATGGAGAGGATAGAAAAAATCATGAAAAACAATGCAGAAGAAATTCTAAAAAGAAAAATTAAAAGAAAAGTACAAGCTGATTCAGACAAGGTGGAACCTATCTGGATAAATGACAACATAAGAAAGTAAAATGCAGAAAGGAATACAATAGAAAAAAGAGAAATGGATCTACAAACAAGAAGCCCAGACTGCAGTGAGAAAAGCCAAAGAAGAATATGAAAAGAAAGTAACCCAAGAAATAAAGTCAGATAAGAGTAGCAGAAAACTTTGAGAACAAATCAAATAGCTACATGGAAAAGACAGTAAATGGTGGAAAAAACACAAGATGTCTATAGCCAAGAAGGATAAATAATCGAGGAAGATAAACTGCTAGAGGAACTGGCAAGTTTCTGGAATACCATCTACCAAAAGAGGGAGAACAAAATGATAGAAGTATGGAACAAGGAAGAATGTAGGATATATGCTGAATATTTGGAAAGAAAGACACAAGAAATTAGAATAACGTATCATGAAAATAATGGTTATACATATCAGTATACCACCTTACTCAATGAACACATGGATGCATTAGGAGGACATTTTGATCAATTAGAAAACATCAAATATGAAATGCAACTCGATTAATGTTAACAAAGAGAAATTAATAAAATATCTCAGCAAAATCAAAAACAGGAAAAAACCTGGTACTGATGGCCTGAAAGGAGAATTTTTCAGATGGATGGGTGAGAGGGAGAGTTGCTTAGGAGCTAAGAGTTGCAATAAATGAAGTAGCAGTCAGGATGGAACCACCTCAACAATGGAAAAAGTCAAACATAGTTCTCATGCCAAAAGTTGCCAAACCAAAGGTGAGTGACTTTAGAACAATAGCCCTCACAAACTCTGGTTATAAACTGTATATGAGTATTGTGAAATCTAAGCTAACAGAACACTTAATTATGAGTGGCAAATTAAATTCCAATATGGATTCACATAAGGTAGGAAGCTGGAGGATAATCTACAGCAATAGACTTTTCTAAGGCATTTGACTCAGTTGATAGGAAAAAGATGATAGAGACTTTAATGAAATATGAATGCCACCCACAGCAAATTGAAGTATTAGTAAAGCTATATTCAGGAGACGGTACAAGTTTATACAGTGGTACCTCTACTTACGAAAGGCTCTACATACGAAATTTTCAGGTTACAAAACACTTCTTGGGAAAAATATTGCCTCTTGTTACGAAAGAAATTCCAGGATACGAAAGGCGAAAATTTCAAAATACGCGCTGCTACTCACAGCTCCCAGAGTCCACCGAGCGTAAACATACTTGTAGCATCCTGTATCTTGGTTTGAAAGTGGTGCGTCCGAGCTGCTCTGCCATTGGCTATTGCCCAGCATCTTCCTGGCATCCCATTGGCTAGGATGGACCTCTGTGTGTATGTGCGTATACCCAGAATCCCCTTCGTTTTCCTGTCGGCCCATGAGGATCACCCAAGCCTCAGTCTCACGCTAGCGAAATTCAGTAAAGCACGAAGTGTTCGGACAGTTTTTCATCAGCTATTGTTAGTGTTTATTGCAACTTTACGTGTGCGTATTAACTTTTATTTACTATGGGCCCCAAGAAAGTGATGGAGAAAAGTGGTGAGAAGAAGAGAGTCGTTTTGTCCATATAAACAAATCCAGAGATAATAGAAAAGTACGAAAAAGGGATGTGTTTGGTTGATCTCGCCAAAGAATATAACCGTAATCCATCAACGATCGGCACGATATTAAAACAAAAGGAAGCCCTAAAAGCTACGACTCCTTCCAAAGGCCTCTCTGTCATTTCGAAGAGGAGGTCGGCAGTGAACAATGAGATGGAGAGGTTGTTACTCATGTGGATAAAGGAGAAAGAGATGGCTCGAGACACAGTGACCGAGACCAAAATTTGCGAAAAGGTGACTGCCATCTTTAATGACCTCGTAAAGATGGATGCAGGCAAGGGAACTTCGGCGCAAGATCCACACCAGGAGTTTAAGGCATCGTGTAGGTGGTTTGAGAAGTTCAAAAGGAGGACTGGAATTCACTCTGTTGTTCGGCATGGCGAACAACCTTGGATCGGATCTTTACAAAACGTCAGGCAAAAACCATTGCTGAGAGTGAACCTGAACCGAAGAAGGCGAAAGCTGACAACGATAGCAGTTAAACAAGAGAACCATTAAAGTAAAAAGGAAGAAAAAAACCTTTATTCTTTACATTATGTACAACTCTCATTTTTATGTTTATTGTGCAGTAATTTAATTCTAACATGTATTTGTTACAGGTTTTGATGCATTTTTGTAATTTATAAAAAAATGATGTCCGATTTTAATTATCTCTAGAGTGCGTTAATGTCTGGCGGCCAATATTATGTATCTTCGATATGCTTAAGAAGTGGAACTGAGCTCAAGGATAATAATATTGCTATCATTAATAAAATAGAGTTTTATTAATAATAACTATCAACAAACACAAGACGGAAAATATTGACATAAACAGAGAATGGAAAGGGTCGTTGGGGCTCAGGCTAATCCGAGGATTTAAAGGATTTAAAAAGATAAAACAAATATAGAGTTAAAGAGATGGGATGGTTCGATAAACCATTTAAAGCACAGGATAGAATTGACAAAAGAGTTAAGTACTCAAAGGTGACGTTTGGCTTACGTAACTTTATGCTAGTGGTGCAGCAAAGGTAGCTTGAAGGAATTTTCGGTCCGCTGGCGAGTTCGAACCAAAGGGAAAATAACCTTTAATACAACTTAATCAAAGAAAATAAAAGGGCATGGAACAATGAAATGATATAAAATTAGTACAGACGGGACAAAATAATTTATACGTAAATTAATGGGTACAAATATATATACATACAAAAAAACTAGACATTGAGCGTTACAAAATTCAGACATATACATTAATTAATTATATTACAAGAGAATCTTAATTTAAGTCGTACAAGACGGTATATACCTACATGGAGATACTAATCCTATGAATACACTTACTCTACGCTATTTGGTAACGCATTCCTACTGAGTGCGTCAGCGACCTGGTTATCAGAACCTTTTATATAATTTATTTTAAACTGATACTCTTGCAAGAGTAAACTCCAGCGCATGATGCGGCCGTTTGAGTGTCGCACATTCCTAATATAGGCTAACGGACAGTGGTCGGTTCCTATCTGAAATTCTTTACCTATCAAGTACATCTTGAATTTGTCTATGACCCAGATAATTGATAGAGCTTCCTTTTCTATAGTGGCATATCTCTTTTCGAGTGGTAATAATTGATGACTAGCATATGCAACTGGATGATTCGTGCCGTCATCCTCGTATTGAAGGAGTACACCTCCAATGCCCCGAGTTGGGCAACTTTAAAATGGGGGCAGAAATGAACTTACTCTTGAGCTGATTAAAAGGGGAAATAGCGGCATCATTCCAACGTAAACGATCGGGGGAATTATTTTTTTTGAAGGGGGCTGAGGGGGGCCAAAATTGCAGCGAAATTTGGAACAAATCGCTGATAGTGAGAAGCTGATCCTAGGAACGATCTTAATTGCTTCTTTGTAATCGGGAGGGGCATGTCGGCGATTGCCTTAATCTTGTTCTCTTGGGGACCTAACTTGCTTTGTCCTATTTTGAAACCCAAATATTTGATGGTTTCGTGGGCAAAATGGCATTTGCTGGGGCCAATGGTGAGGCCATTTTCGTGCAGTCGCTCGAAAAGAGCTAATAGGGTGGTTAAATGGAGACTCCATTTAAATAGTTCTTGTAGCTGACTCTTTTGATGTGGTGTCAGCTGCGCATCAATATCCAGGTCAGAGGGTTCCAAAGACTCACCTGGTAGGGAAGGAGGAGGGTAATCGGCATCAGGTTGGGTGCACACTGTCTGGATTACATTAAGGGACTCCGCGGGGTAATCTTCTTCAAGCGCCGATGTTTCGTCCAGTTCTACGAAGGTATCTCCATGGGCGCGTTGGTTTTTTTTTTTTTCTTGGGGTCCACGGACAGTCTCCGTGTCCTTGTCTGGGGCCTTATCACCTAAGGGTGTTAGTGATTCACACTCCTTTTGTGCCATCCTAAAGTCCTGGTTAAGGGTTCCGAGAAATCGGACGGTATCGGGGTTCTGATGGGGACGGGCTCCTGGGCTTCTTTCTTATCTCGGCCTCGAGGAAGGGCGGCCTGAGACACAGGGTCGAAACTTACTTGGGGGCTCTGTCCTATAAGCACGGAACAGAATTGTATGGGTGCTGAAATTACTTCAGCCCAGCCATCATAATATTGACACTGCAGGTAACATCTAATGACGGGGAATTGGTTCGCCCGCCCAAGGTAGTCATGTACCACCGCAAATTTTTCGTGGTTAGGGTCCACTGGGGGGAGGAGTTCGTCAGACAGGATGAAACACGTACATCCTGTGTCCCTGACGAGAGTCAATACTCGACAGACGTTCACACTGCCCTCCTCAAATTTCAAAGTTCCCGATGAACTTTTATCAAAAACAAAATTTACCTGGTGGCCTGACGGAGGGGGAGAAGTTTCTGCTTGGGTCTTCACCACTGGGGGAGCCGGGGTTGCATTAATCTGGTGAACTTGGTGGGCTGGTCCGCTTTTAAGCCTAGAATTTTGGGGGCAATTCCAGCTCATGTGGTTTTCTACACCACAGGTGAAGCATATAATTGGTCGCTTCGGGAAGAGAGATGGAGGAGAAATCTTAACGGGAGGTTTGGAGTCCCGTTGTTGGTTTTGGGGAAAGAAATTTTGGCGTTTTACGGGGCTCGGAAATTTTGTCGGCTTTCCTGTGAAGGGGCGTGAATCCTTCCTTCTTTCCTTGTGGGGGGATTGGTGAGAAGTTTGATTCTCCTTTGGGTATAAATTATGGCTTGCGGCATAGACATCCGCTTCTTCAGTACATTCTTTAAAGGTCTGGCACCGACGATCCTTGACAAACGTGCGGATCTCCGTCGGGAGAGGCGCCAAAAATTGATCTCGCAACACGAAGTCTGTTAAGGACTCGTAGTTCGGATCAACCTTTGAGGATTCTAACCAAAATTTTAAATTCCTCTGAAGAATGTATCGGAATTGATGGAACGTCTGTCCGGGTTTAATACGACCTCCTCGAAATTCTTGGCGGTAGAAATTGGGAGTCATATTATGAGCAGCCAATAACTCAGCTTTTAAGGTGCTGTAGTTAATTGTACACTCAGATGGTAAAGATATAAAAATTTCGCGCAATTTGCAATTTAACAGGGGAAGTAATCTGGCTACACCTTCAGCCTCCAGATCCATGTTATTGATTTTGAGGATCTTTTCGAAGTGGGCTAAAAATGCTCCGAAATCCTCTCCATCCTTGAAATTGGGGAGCTTTAGTGAGAGATTGGGGGGGCTTCAGAACGGGAACTGGCGGACTGTATCTCTGCTTCAACACAAGCTAATTCAATCTGATGGTGAAGCTCAGCTTGTCTTATCCGTTCCTCTCTTTCTCTTTCTTCTCGTTGGATTTCTTTTTCCCTTTCTCTTTCTTCTCGTTGGATTTCTTTTTCCCTTTCTCTTTCTTCTCGTTAGATTTCTTTCTTGTTCTTCTCTTTGGATTTCTCTTTCTTTTTCTTTTTCTTCACGCTCTTTTCTTTGCTCCTCTAGAATGTACTCAATTAGTTCTTTTCCGGAAAGTCCCAAGGACTCTCCTTGCGCTTTAAAGATTTCGAACTGAGTCATCTTTGCACTTGGGGGCGCACTAGTCAACCAACTAAAATTCCTTGCAACAAGAATTATGCCTCTATAGAATTAGCCTACCTAAATATGGGCACTGACCTATTCGTACTTGGTTTCTCGATCTAAATAACCACTGACTAAAATCACAAAAAAAAACACAAACAAATTATTATAACCGTTCCTTGAGCTACTCCAGCTTCTCAAGTTTCAAAACAGGGGATAGCAATCGTTAAAACAAAAGGGAACTATTATACTCTATTATTATAACGAATAACACTATGCTTTACTCGACTGAGACCAGTGTTTGCAAAGATATAGCATTAAACCTTACACACCTGATACCAAATTTAAATAGTGTATATATATATATATATGTCATAGAATGGACTCCCGATGATATACCATATATCACTATTCGTTGAGGGAACTTCTTTAATTATCTCTAGAGTGCGTTAATGTCTGGCGGCCGATATTATGTATCTTCAATATGCTTAAGAAGTGGAACTGAGCTCAAGGATAATAATATTGCTATCATTAATAAAATAGAGTTTTATTAATAATAACTATCAACAAACACAAGACGGAAAATATTGACATAAAAAGAGAATAGAAAGGGTCGTTGGGGCTCGGGCTAATCCGAGGATTTAAAGGATTTAAAAAGATAAAACAAATATAGAGTTAAAGAGATGGGATGGTTCGATAAACCATTTAAAGCACAGGATAGAATTGACAAAAGGGTTAAGTACTCAAAGGTGACGTTTGGCTTACATAACTTTATGCTAGTGGTGCAGCGAAGGTGGCTTGAAGGAATTTTCGGTCCGCTGGCGAGTTCCAGCCGAAGGGGGGGAATAAAAGGATCCTGACGTGGCGTCTTGGGAATGAGAACCGTTTCTCGATGAACGGCTTGAAGAACAATGGCTGTTCTACGTTGTTCTCTTCTGAACAAAAGGGGGGGGTGAGAACCGTCTCTTGTCTACGGGCTCAAGAACAATGGCTGTTCTAATGTTGGTCTCCTCTGAACAACAGGGGGGGATGAGAACCGTCTCTTGTCTACGGGCTCAAGAACAATGGTTGTTCTAATGTTGTTCTCCTCTGAACAACAGGGGGGGGGGGTGAGAACCGTTTCTTGGCGAAGGGCTCAAAAGAACAATGGTTGTTCTAATGTTGTTCACCTCTGAACAATAGGGGGGGGGGGTGAGAACCGTTTCTTGGCGAAGGGCTCAAAAGAACAATGGCTGTTCTACGTTGTTCTCTTCTGAACACGAGGGGGAAGCCTTGGGGACTTGGGGTCCCGAAAGACTCGAACCTTTGGCACTCAAGGGATATTGTCCTCCTTCTGGACAAGTGATGGTGAATCTCGAGGTTGAGGTCCCTTGGCGCACAAAGGGAGAGAGGGTCGTGGTGATGTATCGCGATGAAAATCTGGATCTCCAATCTGATCTTAGTGGTAAAGTTTCCATATAAATAGCCAGGACATCTCCTTGGCGTGGGGGACAATGGAGTGGGAGCTTCGAGGGAATGCACAGCCGAGCCTGTGAACAATGCCTTATCTGCCCATAAGCCTAACTCAATCTGGCGAGGTCGGCATATGGGGGAGAACGGGGGGACGATAACCTCCTTGTATAAACATTGACATCCGGTGGCTGTGATAAGGCGCCAAGCTTCGAAACGAAGATGAACGTGGGCCCATCGTGGTTTTAAATAATATGTGATAGAAGTTGAAATTAACGCAGCTTCAACTCGTTCTATCACAGGCATTTATAGGGTAAAAAGCGTTTCTATTTACGAAATTTTCACGTTACGAAACGATTTCCAGAATTAATTAATTTTGTAAGTAGAGGTAACACTGTATATTGGAAAGGATAAAGTATATGAAACAGAAGTCAAGAATGGAATCCAACAAGGATGCACTGGCTCCCCCTTCTTATTCCTACTAATCATTAATAACATCAGTGACAAAATCTGTAAATCAGGAAAAGGATTTAGATCAAGAGACTTGTACATCCCTGTGCTCTTCTATGCAGATGATGGTCTCTTTTTCCAACACAATAGATAAAATGGAAAATATGATAGACCTATTAACAAGTAAATCAAAAGAATTTGGCCTAGAAGTCAACACAAAAAATGTAACATACTAATATATGATAAAAGATCTAACATCTACCCAGATAAAATCAAAGAAATGAGTTATGGATGAAATGAAATATCTAGGAATTAAAGTCACAAATTCAAGAAACTGTTTCCTGAAGCATAAAAAAGAAAGACTTAATCAATGCACAAAGATGATGAATATAACCTATTCAATAACTGCTGGATCAACAAATAAACTGAAGATGGGCAAGACTATTTGGAAAAATATCGCCCTCCCAAGCATACTAACTGACTCATCGGTCATAGAATGGGCACAAAAAGAAATGGAGGAAATGCAGATAAGAAAAAATATAATGTCTGGAGACAGATCCTAGGAGCACCAAAATATACCCCCAGAACAGTACTACAAGCAGAAATAGGAGCCTCAACAGTACTTGCAAGGGACACAAAAACATAGCTGACTTATGTCAAGCACATTGTAGAAAAAGACAATGATCTGCTGAAAGCAGTGTTAACATAACATAACATAACATAATTTAACGGATGACAAAAGCCACAAGGGCCTATCAAAGGTCATCCGTATCCATCAAATCCCACCCATATAATGCATCCATAGGATTTTGTCAGATCATGCAGCTACAATATACAATTTAACAATCCATAGGAATGTCCAACCATGCATCTACAATATATAATTTAAAGCCTCCATAGGAGTCTGTCAAAAACAAAAACAAAATCCCCCAAAATATACAATAAAAAGAAACTGCATCCACAGGAATGAGTCAAGAAACATATCCACATACCAAAAAGTAAGAAATTAACCCTCCATCCCCATATAATCATCCAATCTGCGCTTGAAAACATTCAAGTTTGGGCTGTCTACAGTCTCAGGTGGCAAACTATTCCAATAATCCACCACTCTGTTAGTGAAAAAATATTTTCTAACATCCAGTCTGCACCTCTGTTTTTTAATCTTTAAGTGGTGACCTCTAGTTCTATTACTACCTTCTAACTCAAATAACTTGCTGAAATCTAATTTATCCATCCCAGAAAAGATTTTAAAAAGCTCAATCATATCTCCCCTCACACACCTTCTTTCAAATGAAAACATATTTAATACCCTCAGTCTATCTTCATATTGAAGGTGCTTCAGGGATGGTATTATTTTTGTTGCCCTCCTTTGTACTGACTCTAATAAGGTTATATCATGTTTAAATTGTGGTGACCGTGCCTGTATACAGTACTCTAAATGTGGCCTGACATAAGAGTTGTATAGTTTAAGGATGACCACCTTGCTCTTGTAGCTAACATTTCTTTTAATGTAACCTAGCACCCTATTTGCTCTATTTTTTGCCTCAATACACTGCTTTGAAAATTTCAGTGACCTATCTACTACCACTCCTAAGTCTTTCTCATCTTCAACTGAATTAAGCCAATAAATATCCATCTCATAGCTAAATTCCCTATTATCTCTCCCCATGTTAATAACTTTGCATTTATTAAGGTTAAAAGTCATCTGCCACTTCTGAGCCCAAGCTAACAGCTTATCTAAGTCACCCTGCACTTTAAAGCTACCCTCAACCTCTTTGACTACAGCTGCCAATTTAGTGTCATCAGCAAAAATTGACACTTTGCTATTTACACCTTGCCCAAGATCATTTACATAGATTATAAATAATAAAGGGCCTAAAACTGATCCCTGAGGTACGCCACTAATAACATTCCTCCACTCTGACCTCACTCCATTCAGTACAACTCTCTGTTTCCTATTTTTCAGCCATTCAGTTATCCAATTTAAAACGTTCCCACATATCCCATGCAGCTTTAATTTATGAACTAGTCTTCTATGTGGAACCTTATCAAAAGCTTTGCTGAAATCTAAGTAGATCACATCAACTTTCTCACCCCTATCTAATTCTTTAGTTACATAATCCATAAAATCCAGTAAATTAGTTAAACACGATCTATCTTTTCTAAAACCATGCTGAGCATCATTAATTAACCTTGCGAGACATGGGAAGGCAGAATCTACATCACAAGTGGTTCAGTTCAACACAATCCAAAAATATAAACAGGAATTAAAAATACAAGAGCTCAGCCAGCTGAAAGATATGAAAATAGAAGAACTAAAGATGAAGGTAAACAATCACCACACAGAAAAATGGAGAATGGAACTCAGCCAAAAATCAACAACAGAAGTATATTATAACAAGAGAGAAATCAAGGAAGAATCAGGACTGTACACAAATGATTTTAGATCAATACTGTTGTTCAAATGCCGTTCTAACACCTTGAAGCTGAACTGGAGAAACTTTCAGTAATGGAGATACCAGTTGCCCTATGTGTGGGGAGCCAACAGAGACCATGAAGCATTTTTTAGTGTTCAATATTTTTTCACTAACAGAGTGGTGGATTATTGGAATAGTTTGCCACCTGAGACTGTAGACAGCCCAAACATGAATGTTTTCAAGCGCAGATTGGATGATTATGTGGGAATAGAGGGTTAACTTCTTACTTTTTGGTATGGGGTATGTTTCTTGACTCATTCCTGTGGATGCAGTTTCTTTTTATTGTATATTTTGGGGGACTTTGATTTTGTTTTTGACAGACTCCTATGGAGGCTTTAAATTATATATTGTAGATGCATGGTTGGACATAATCATATGGATTGTTAAATTGTATATTGTAGCTGCATGATCTGACAAAATCCTATGGATGCATTATGTGGGTGGGATTTGATGGATACGGATGACCTTTGACAGGCCCTTGTGGCTTTTGTCATCCGTGAAATTATGTTATGTTATGTTATGAGTGATCTTCGATGTTGCCAACCGACACTTTCAGGGATTGCGCCAAAAGTACCCTCCTTGTATGGACCGTAAGGTTTTCTAGGGTAATATTTTCCTTGTAGCTCCTTGTAACATATCTCTTATGACATCAGACAGTAGCTTCAGATGTGACCAGTTACAGCGTTATATTTTTTTGTTATTTTGGGGATTTGTAACTTTTAGTCTGTATTATTTACTAAATATCTGCGCCTCTGCTAGTTTATAGTTTTTAGGTAAGGTAAGGTTTCTTGATGCCTTTTATTGTTGTTTTTTTTTCATATTTTTTGTTTCACAGTGAACGATAACAGCTTCTTACTGGCAACATCATAGCTATAAATAAAACCCGCTTAGCATTTGTTTCTCTTTCGTTATGGCTTTTTCGTACTCTAGTTGTGCTTGTTCGTTATTCAAATTTGGTTTATTTTGCATGACAGCGAAAAACTTTTAGATTATTTAGAGGCGCATAAACTAATCAAGAAACTTATAAAAGTATTGTTTGTCATTAGGTTAGGTTTTTCTGCCAGTAAAAAGCGGTTGGGGAAAAAAACAGTAAACTCAAGGGGACTGCTTGTGGGGGAGATATCACTGCAGGGATACCACCCTGCGATGATCCTGAGTTTCAATCAATTGGGGGAGGGGTCTAGGGGGTGTAGCCCCCCAGTATATATTCCTATACAAAAAAATATGACGCTACTGTCTGACATCATAAGACATATATTGTAGCCTATAAACAGCACCACCTACCGTGCACCCTGAAACTGAAGTGTTACCAAAAAAAACTAGCTGGGAAAAATAGCTCAAAATAAAATATGACTTGGATCAAGCCATACTCTACACAATTACCCATTCTCTCTCTTATTTAATTGTTTAGTAACATAATCCATAAAATCAAGTAAGGGTAAATATGTTTGATTAGCGACTCAAACGATGGGACGTACTATTTTATCCGTGTTCCAAAATAATTCACGTTTTTGGAGTACATTTAAGGGGATGGCTCGTGTGGGAGTAAACACAATGGGGGAACCACACTACGATGATCCTGAGTTTCATTAAATTGGGAGGGGGGGGTCTGGGGGCACAGTCCCTCAGTATATAATCCTAATTGTTTATAGACTAATATGCTAACATTTACAGAGGTGAATGATTTAAACAAATCATGTCAGCGCCTTTAATCATTTTGCGGGGGTGGGGACTAACGTCAGATGACTCAAATGCCTGTGAATATTCCGGTAGGGGTGAATGAAAATATTGACCATAAAACCATTTTTGGGGCTGAGTCGTTAATCTACATATTTACCTTAAGTTTTAAAAATAAAAGTGGGTAAATATGTAGATTGGTGGTGCGAATGATGGGACATAAACTATTTGATCCATGTTACAATATGTTTCACATTTTTGGAATAAATTTAAGGGGACTGCTCCTGTGGAGGTAAATACAGTAAACATGTAGATTGGCAGTTTGGCCAAAAAAATAGATTTTTGTGTTTATATTTTGTTCACCCGTGCCTGAATAATGATACGCGTTTAAGTCTTATTTCAAATATACCTGGCGTCATTTTTTTTACAAAAATGCCTGAAAATTAGGATGGTATAGTTGGGGGGCACAGCCCCCCCACCCCCTAATTGATTGAAATTCATGATCATCGTAAGGGGGTACCCCTATTGTGTTTACCCCAAACGAGCAATCCCCTTAAATTTACTCCAAAAACGTGAAACATATTTGAACAAGGACGAAATAGTTTATGTCCCATCGTTCGTGCCGCCAATCAAAATATTTACCCAAAAAATTTACTGACTGGAGGATAACAAAAATAATAACCAAATGGTGACACCAGTTTGAGGTAGGAAATAATTGTCATAATTTTTTGTAGTCTTTAGAAGAAAAAATTGGAAGGATCAAAACCTGATAAAGGTTGAGGTGGAAGTGGAAAAATAACAAAATGTGATCTATGAGATGATGTCATCAAAGTGAACAAATAAATGGTAGTGTTACGTGAAATCAGCTGGCTTGCCAGTGTTTATCACGTTATTCTTCTAACTTAATAATCAATGCATTAATTACTGAAAAATACATATATGATTTTTATGCAATTATTATTTCTCAAGCGATATTTTCGTGCCTGAGTTATTAGTTTCATGAAGGGCTATTATCTTTAAAGTGTTGTAGGTGCTAAAATGTTCTCTTTACAACATTTGTATTATTACTATACCCACCCGATATTAATGTTATTATAACATGATAATTATAATACTCCTCAATTGTATTCTTATTATAACATAAGCAATAAGCATCAGCATTATAACGCCGCATATACATATATATATATATATATATATATATATATATATATATATATATATATATATTTATATATATATATATATATATATGTTGTATTTTTAAAGGCCCAAGGAAAGAAAAACACTTAGGAGAATATCACGTTAACCAATTAAAGCTTAAGAAGGAAAATGGGAGAGGTAGAGAGTGGAAAGATAGGACAAAATATTTTAACCGTTATATGAAAATAAATAAAGAAGTTGGATTTGAACATGTATCATTAAGCACTCGTCGCCTATATCACCAAGACGTTGATCGCCAGAGCTACCATCCTCAACCCCCAAAAAGGTTGATTCAGGAAGCCTTCTGAACAACGAAGTGTAGGCTTTTATCAAGTGAGAGACAATACAAGTGTTTTAGTGGGAGTGGGCACAGGCTTATTTTATAAATTGAAAATCACATGACCCATGATTTTTTATAGTTGTATTTTAAAAGGCCCAAGGAAATGAAAATAGTTTGACCTATCTTTCCGTTCTCTACCTCTCCCATTTTCCATCTTAAACTTTGATTGGTTCACGTGATATTCTCATTCGTGTTTTTCCGGATTGTGTCACCAATTTTCATTTCCTTGGGCCTTTAAAAATACATCTATAAAAAATCACGCTTCATGTGAGTTTCAATATATATATATATATATATATATATATATATATATATATATATATATATATATATATATATATATATATATATATATATATATATATATATATATATATATATATATATAGATTAGTGTAGTTGGGTAGCAGTCTTTCTTAATACAAATTTTGTCAAAGACCATTGTGTATTTTGCCTTAATTAATTTCCTTTGACAATTTTCTCTTCTTCTAACTATTTTTTTTATTCCATCTTGTAGATGGTGGATTATTTGTCCAGTATTCATCTCTTTTTTTTAATGAATGTCTTTGATAAAAACCAAACTAAAATGCTAAGCTTTCGATCTTAATCGATTATCTTAGGAGCGTTATGGAATTTCTTCCCTCCTTTACCGATTTAGTGAGTGAAGTGAGGATCTGGCAGAAAGATGAGTGAAAGAAAACGGTTTTTAAGGGGTATTTATTCTCCTTGGTTGAACGTAACGTTAGAGGAAATGGATCACTCACTCTTGTGCGTGGAATTTTTTAAATAGTTTTAACGTACGATTCCAGCTTGTAGCTTGACTGTTGATGGCCGGCTTATCTTCATTTATTAAAATGGCTTCTAAGATGTTAATCCTCTCAAAATTAACCTCTTTTCTTTTAATAATGGTGTTGTCAACGAGCATATCTCTCGTTAGGTTAGTATTATCTATACTCTCTATATGTTTTTCTGGTCTTCCGCTTTGTAGATGCATCTTTCTCTCCTCGAAAGTGTGGTTCCCCACACATAGGGAAACTGGTATCTCCATTAAGGAAAAGATAGTTAGAAAAAGAGAAAGTTGCCAAAGGAAATTAATTAAAGCAAAATACACAATGGTCTTCAACAAAATTTGTATATATATTTATATATATATATATATATATATATATATATATATATATATATATATATATATAAATATATATATATATATATATATATATATATATATATATATATATATATATATATATATATATATATATATATATATACATATATATATATATATATATATATATATATATATATATATATATATATATATATATATATATATATATATATATATATATATATATATATATATATATATATATATATATATATATATATATATATATATATATATATATATACATATATATATAATATATATATATATATATATATATATATATATATATATATATATATATATATATATATACCTATCGGACTAGTTTCGTCTACGTATCGGCAATATGTATTTGGCATCTACATCAACGTCCAAAACGAAGAATATCTGATAAACATCTAAGCAATTTGACGAAAACTCCGTGTTGAAATTCACTTATGAATTGTCACGGTCAATAAACTACCTTTTTTGGACTTTGAGGTACAAAACATCAATGCTTGCTATATCACAAAAGTATATAGAAAAAGTAGGGACATGGAAGATGCCTCAATGCGGATAGTGAATGCCCTGAAAGGGACAAAATAAGTGTAATCGGATGATACATCCGCCGAGCATATAAATGCTGCTCTACGTGGGAACTCTTCCACCAAGAGATCTCACGCGTAAGCAACATCAAACTGTATTACAGAAATCAGATGTCCTGGCATAAAAAATAGACGAAAAAAACATCAAGAAGATTATTAACCGTAACATCAAGGTTAAGAATCAAATGGACAAAATTCAACTTATTATATACCATAAAACGACAAAAGAAAACAATCTCCTTATGGAGAACAAGAGCTGCCAAAACTCCTCGAATCTAAAGTCAACTAACATAGTTTACGAGTTCATTTACCCCAATAAAGACCACAACCTTTATAATAACTCAAAATATATTGGCATGAAAACTACCACCCTTTCGAGACGTTTAACCATGCATCTGAAGAGCGGAGGGCCTGAATATCATATGGAGAACGCGCACGACATTAACCTAACGAGAGAAATTCTAGTTAACAACACCGTAATTAAAAGAGAAGAGGGAAAAAACCTAGGCTGAACATCTTAGAATCCACCTTAATAAGCGAAGAAAAACCGGCCATTAATAGTCAAGCGTTGAGCTGGATTCGAATATTTAAAGTTGTTTTAAAATTGCCCTCACCGGATTTGCTCGTTTCTTTTAACGTTGAACTCATACCAGGTGGAATAAATATCCCCTAAAAACCGGAGTTTTTTCATTCAGTCTGAATTTAACTCCACACATTTCATCGGTAAAGGAGGAAATAATGCATAAAGACGCTCCGAAGATGATCGAATAAGATCGAAAGCACAGCGATTTAGTTTGATTTTTACCAAACCCATTCATTTAAAAGAGAGATGAATACAGGACAAGTGATCTACCATCTACAAGATGTAATGAAAATGACAGTTAGAAGAATAGAAAGTTGCCAAAGGAAATTGATTAAGGTGAAATATACCATGGTCTTCAACAAAATTGGCATATATATATATATATATATATATATATATATATATATATATATATATATATATATATATATATATATATATATATATATATATATATATATATTGTAGGCTTGATGGAGCGCATGTATTTTTAGTGTTTGACTGAGGCTGGCATGACAAACTCCATGCCGAAACTGGTCTCGAGATTATAAATACTGCGCTCCTCCACAGTGGTTTTATTTACATATTTGGAATCTGTCATTGGATTTAGCAATTGTACTGATATATATATATATATATATATATATATATATGAAAATTAACCCATAGGAAAATGAAAAGATGAATCCAAGCACTTTCGAACTATATTTGCAAGTTCATTTTCAAGGAATAGCATGAAAATGGAGAAGACAACCTTATATAGGGTACAAAGATACGAAGGGAACGCTCATCATATAGTACAAACCAATGGAAAAACAAGACAGAAAAATACCAAGAAAAGAACAATAGGCAACTAATAACAGACATATGCATTCTTAAAACGATATACACACAGCAACGCCGTGTATATGAATGGAAATGGTGGGTGAAAAAACAAAAAACATTTTAAAGTATTATCATTAGAACGAAAACATTGAGGGCCAAGAGTTAATCCACGATCATAGCAGAGACACGTGGTGGGGGAGGCAATGCGAATGATATTACACTAATTAAGAGTGACAACAGGCTGCATTATGAAGTTATTTCATTTAGTGTAAGCTTTTTTTTAAAACAGGATCAAGTTTAAATAAGCCAGGGGAAGTATTTATATTAGGCAAGATGCCAATTAATGAACACTTAACAATATTTCTTTTTGTGAAATCATCGGAATGATAAAGGAATTTTGCAGATATCTAGTCAATGGGGTGATTATTTTCGGATAAATGTAAAAAGAAAGCGCTGTTTATTTCACCTCTTCTAATATTATACTTATGTTGGTAAATTCTCGTAGAAAAGATTTACCCATTTGCCCGAAGTAAGGTAAATTGCAAATAGAACATTCTATAGAATATACTCTACCTTTTTTCCTTGTATTATTGTGGACTAACATTTTATATAAAGTGGATTCATATCTAAAATTTAAAGATACTAAGTTGCTTAAAAGTACGGGTGAGACAAAAAATATGGTTCAAAGTATGGCAAGATACGACAATTTTTGTAATTGAAAAAGGGTGGGTTATCAGTTCTATAAAAAATTCTCTTAACAAAGTATAATGAAGTATGCAAAAATTGACGAGGGAAACAAAGTTTTTTACCTATTTCAAAGATATTTCCTTTTACAAAATTTCCGGACTAACAAGGCGTAATGCACGCACAAACAGAGAATTGAATACAAACAGTTTAATTTTAACGCTGTGATAAGAATAAAAGTGAATATATGAACTGGAGTTGGACTGTTTGCGATAAGCAGGGAATTTAAAACCTGACAGCGTCCTATGTATTAAAAGGTCAAAACAAAGAAGAGTCCCATTTTCCTCAATTTCAAGGGTAGATTTAATAGAAAGGACTAGAGAATTAAGATTACATAGAAAATTCTGAATATCTTTTGAGGAAGGCCAAAGGCATATAATATCATCAATGTAACGGTATGAATAATATGAAAATCGAGGATTTGGGGCAAGAATGACGTCTCAAGAATAACATTATAAAAAGCGAGGGAGAAGAGTCTGCGAACGATGTTAAATAGTTATAGTGAATAGTTTGGTAAATAGTTACGGCAAATACTTGTGGTAAATACCATTGATAAATTAATGTGGTTAATACTAAATAATGAATACAAATAATGCAAATGGCAAAAAAGTAATGCAAATTTAATGAATAATAGCTTGTCCGGGAAATTATGCTAATGCAGGTGGAAGTGAGGGACATCATATAAGCGTAGAGAACAAGAGGCGGGGAGATGAGCAGCGGGCCATGAAGGTAGAGTGTAGTAATATTAAAATTATAAGGAATGAGACATTGAAAATATACTACACAAATATTGGGAGCATAAAAAATAATATGGATGTGTTAAGAGGTCTAGCGAGAGTGGAGAATTTTGATGGCATTGCCTTGATTTGTCGGGGAAGAATTATAGAGCAAAGGTGTTGCCAGATCATACAAATTAGTAAAACACAGGAGAAACAGTCTTACTTACTTGAATGACGCCGTAGAAGACGATCGGTGACGTCAACGGAAACCTCAATCCTCGCTGCTTCCCTAACACCTTAATTAACCTTGGAAGAAATCAGAACCTCCAAGCCAACCTCAGGATCTGCCACAACGATATAACCTCACGACCAACGCGCTTTTTGCTAACTCCCAGCTCAGCTGAGCCAAACAACTCATTCCAGCATTGCCAAACCTCGACATTCATTGCTGTACTTCCTATTAGCTATATAGGGGATGACCAGTGATGGGGTGTTAGGTAAATGGTATTGTAGACGACATGGTTACCAGTTATGTAGGTCCGGATGATGGTGAATCAATTGAATGTGAATGAAAGAAGTTTCCGAAACCACCACCTTATAAGGGCGTGACGAGTTCCAGTTTATACGTGCAGGGTGGTGTTACGGCGAATTATTTATTTGACTCCAAAGATAAATGATTTTAAGGTGGTCTTTTACTTGGCTGGCTTACCGAAGGTTTTAAAGCAAAATTGGCCATACAAAAATAAACACTTTATCCTAATAACAGAATATTACGGTGCAAGCTGCGCGACACGGAGCATACTAGAAGGGAGACTAGTAGTCTATATATTATCAACGCAAGTACGAGTTAATGGCGAGACAGGACTCAGTGGATTAAAACGGGAGCGTGAACTCTCGTGAATTCGTCACGATTGAATGTCTTAATCAATGAATGAAATCTGAATCTCTCTTAATGTTATTAGGGTGAGTAGAATAAAAGTGTATAGAAGAAGAGCCTATGGCTGTGAGTTTTCTATATATTTCATATTTGAAACAATGGTTTGTCCGATGAATTAGAATATCTAGAAAAGGGAGTGTTCAATCTTTTTCAACTTCTAAAGTAAATTTAATCAAGGGCACTAAGGTGTTAATTTTAGTAAGATATGTATTAATATTTAAATTATTAGGCCAAAGGCAAAGGATGTCTTCAAAATATCGCATCCAGGTTATAGGGGTTTCATTAATTTGGGGAAATATTCTAGATTCGAAGAATTCCATGTATAGGTTTGCGAGTACAGGGGACAAACAATTCCCCATTGCCATTCCAAAGATTTGGCGATAAAATTTTCCTTTAAAGGTAAATTTGCAATTGTTGATGCAAAGTGCAATGAGTTTAATGAGGGTAGAAGCGGGTATAGGGAGAGTAACTGTGTCGAGGTGTTATTCAAGGAAATTCAAGAGATCGGCTACGGGAACTTTAGTAAAGAGGGAACAAACATCGAAACTAACCAGGCTAAAATTATCAGGGTAGGGGAGCTCATTAAGTTTACTAATGAGGTGCATATTATTGATAATATGTGAATTGTAAATGGTCCCAACCAAAGGGCTTAGTAGACAGGCTAACCATTTTGATAGGGTATAGTAAACACACCCAACAGAGCTAATGATCGGGCGCATTATGTTATCAGGTTTATGGGTTTTAATAACACCATAAAGGTAGGGAAGGGAAGCATTTGAAGATTTAAATTTGCTAATGAGGTCAGGGGATCCTTTAAGTAGAGAGCGAACAGTTGAGTGAAATTCTCTGTTTACCTGGTCATTAGGATTCCTTCTAAGGGTCTCATAGGTGAAGGTATCCGAAAGTAAAATATTTATCTTATCTAAATATAGGGATTTGTCAATTAGTACAACTGCGGCAGATTTATCGGCCTGACAAACACGAATGTTCTTAGTATTACTAAGGGAAGTTATCGCTTTTTGAAACCTAACAAGATAATTATTGTTCACATGGCTTAAGCAATTATAAACATAACCTTTAGCAATGGAAACATCATCACGGGACACGTCACTAAATTTTTCTAACTGAGCAAATGCATTGGCAATTTTAACACCATTCGCGGGGGATAGGAGAGAAAATTTTAGCCCATAACCTAATGCGTTGTACGTATCAGTATCAAACTCTTGAGTCGAAAAGTGAATAACATGGTTAGGGGAGCTATTTTTTGTCCATTCACTGTTTGCAATGAGACTTTGTAACTTGGAAACTTTTTCTATGTGCGGACATGGGAAGATGCCTCAATGCTGAGAGTGAATGCCTTGAAAGGTATACAATAAGCGTAATCGGCTCATACATCCGCTGAGCTTATAAATGCTGCTCTACGTGGGAACTTTTCCACCAAGAGATAGCACGAGTAAAACAAATACTCGTGAATAATGATTTCTTCAAACAGCATGGTTGACAAACAACTCAAATCATTTTTAAATAACCATTGCAAACATGCGGATAAAACTGAAAGTAATCAGGGAGAAGTCAACAACAGCAAAGTGTATTACAGAAACCAGATGTCCACGCCCTATGAAATAGAGGAAAAAAAATCAAGGAGATTATTGATCGTAACATCAAGGTTAAAAATTAAACGGATAAAATCTAACTCATCAATTATTATAAAACAACAAAAGCCAGCAATCTCCTGATGAAAAACAACCTCTACCTAAGCTACTCGAATCTCAAGTCAACCAACATAGTTTCCGAGTTCATCTGCCCCGATAAAGACTGTAAGCTTTATAATAACTCAAAATATATTGGCATGGCAACTACTACACTTTCGAGACGTTTAAATATGCATCTACAAAGCGTGATGCCTAAATATCATATGGAGAGCACGCACGACATTAACCTAACGAGAGATATTCTAGTTGACAACACCGTTATTAAAAGAAAAATAGGCCAACAAAGCGAGGCTGAACATCTTAGAAGAAGCCATATTAACAAATGAAGATAAGCCGGCCATCAACAGTCAAGCGACAAGCTGGAATCGCACATTAAAAATATTTTAACCTTCACTCACTGGAGTGGCCCATTTCCTCTAACGTTACGTTCAACCTAGGCGGAATAAACAGCCCTTAAAAATCGTTTCCTTTCACTCTGTCGGATTCTCACTCCACTCATTGCATCGGCAAAGGAGGCAAGAACATATCAAAACGTTCCGAAGATGATCGAATAAGATCAAAAGCTTAGCAATTTAGTTTGTTTTTTACCAAACACATTCATTTAAAAAACAAGAGATGAATAATGGACAAGTGATCCACCATCTACAAGATGGAATAAAAAAGATAGGTAGAATAAGAGAAAGTTGCCAAAGGAAATTAATTAAGGCAAAATACACAATGTTCTTCAACACAATTTGCATTCATGAAAGACTGCTACCCAACTACACTAATATATATATATATATATATATATATATATATATATATATATATATATATATATATATATATATATATATATGTGTGTGTGTGTGTGTGTGTGTGTATGTGTGTGTGCATAAATAATTAATCAATCAATTACTTTGTGACAAGAATAAATTATTTCTACGTAACATCACCACCAATACGACAAAATCCCTTTTATACAATATTTTTCCTTACACGAACACACATACAAACACACACCTTTCGCCATCTACCTTTAATCGCTGTTCAATGGCCATTCACGCAGAGCGTCCTTTCAAAGAAAGGTCAGTCAAAATTCATCTTACACTTATTCTCTGCAAACAATCCACACAAGAGAGTAGGTCCTAATTCCTGTTCCTTCTCTCATTTACAGAACCCCAATTTACATTTCATCATTAGTCGTGTACTTACATAATTACAATTACGTATTTATATACACCTGTGAAAACACCATTGTCGTCAAGTGCTTTCAAATATTAATTTTCCAAACGCATAACTTGTATTCCATTTTAACTTAAATTATATATATTCTTCAATATTCTCTGAATATCATTCACTTTGTATCCCTTAAATATCCTTTCCGTTATTCAATTCAATTTTGATCATAATTACTACAAATCATAGATTATTTTAAGATTATAATATATCCGATTTTTGTTAACTTGAATCATTACATTCCCATGATAGCTAGGAGAGTTCAAATCCACGTTATCGTTAAGGTACGATCAGTAAAAACCAAAACAACGAAATTTATGTACGTACTTACTATTGCATTTGCTATTTAAGACTAAAGTATTCATGCAATAGTTAGAACCTCTACATGACCAATTCGCGTCCACTGGGCCTATTGAATCTGCAGGGGTGCGGAGATGTATAAGAGGGAAAATTCCTTCCAATCGATAATATAAATAGCCCATTAAATTACCAACTCAGAACGGACTTGCCGTAGCGTGACGGCATTCTTTGGATTCAAAGACCCGCGATCGAAACTCAGTCCACAAAAATTTTATGATGAAATCTCGCACAAGAAAACGGAAATCAAGGACTAACTCAAGAAATCGACTCAAGTGAAAACCGATGTCAAGGAAAACTGAAAGAAAACGACTTCAAGGGCTAACTCATCAAGAATCCAAGAAATCATCACGTCATCAAGAATTAAGAAGAAATTATCATGGGATCAAGAAAGAAGAAGGAATCATCACATCAAGATAAAAGTCAAGTTAATTTGGAAGATGCATCGAGAATTAACCCAGCCAACTTAAAGAAGAAGGAATCTCCGCCAACAAGAATACCAAGAGTCAGATAAATGGAGTCAATGTTTCAAGGGGCAACTTAAGTCAAGAAGAAATAAATAGATTTGAATATAGAAATCTCAACATGGAGAATGATATAGATAAATAAATAAACTGAAAATAAGGATATGCACCTCCCCCCATAAATCCAGCAACTTTGGTTCAAGAAGCCTACCCATTGCGAATTCTGATTACTACAGTCCTTCCTACTTGTAGTCGTACCACTACATCTACACGTCCCCTTGAACTTAAGATTATTACTTAGGCCCTAATCCAACATCTATTGATTAATTACTATCATAAGAATAACCTTTAACAACTCAATAACTCGAAACCTTTAAATAAGACTAAGACAACAAAATTAAGGGACACCTAAGCAACATAGTCTTTCATCCTGAGAAGAGGTCCCCTTACTCTCTGGGGATATCGCCGTTCACCATCGTCTGCATCGTCCCCAGTGCGGGTTCAAGGTACCGGCAACTCGAGCAGTTGCCCGAGGTACACCATTTGCTTAGGGGCACCATCAAGGATCTTCTAAAAAAAAGGAGAAAAAGTCAAAATATTAAATATAATATTTTTTTAATCTGACATTATTAAGATTATTTGACTGAAATAAACAATTAAAGAACATAAGTATATAAAAAAATAATACATATAATAAACACATTCTTGCATTAGTGCGCACACAAAGAGTCACACATAATACAGACAATGAATACACTCTTACAGAAGCATACACACAAATATATGCACATGTACATTTCACACACAAAGAATTATCACTCTCAATTTGTATAAGTGGCATAATGTTGGTTTCACAAACCTAGGAGTCCAGTTAGTAGAGGAACTGCAAGATCTTCATTTTCATACATTATCGTCAGTCATATAGCAATAAATCTATTTCATACTTTTATTTAATATTTGAACCTAATAAAGAAAGAAACACAGGTTAGCATGAACTTAATCCAAAACCAAATTATAACAATCTTCCTCTCTATAAAACGAAAAAGGCTAAAATACAATGAAATACTAGATCATGTAACTATGCAAGTATTTATAAGATCTAGCAGTTTTCAATGTAACGTTCAGCAGGCTTTCAGGTCGAGTAGAGCGACGAAGAATAGTTTCAGGGAAGGCATCAGGGAGAGCAGCTAGAGGAGGAGCATCATGAGATGTATCGTTTTCGATGAAACAGTCAACAAGTTTTGTATATCAAGTAGATTGACGAGGGATATTTCCAGGGAGGCTTCAGGAAGAGAAACTGGAGGAGGAACATCATGACAAAATAAATTAGGATCTCGTTTAGTTTCAACATTTACAGGAGCATCAAGAAACGGAAAGTGGTATTTTGTATCGGAATTAAGATTAGGAATATCTTATATCTCGCTTAACCGGCTCTCTCTGGCTGGGGCTAAATCGTGGATAGCCACCATATCTTCTGGGTCGTCTGGAAATCTGACGTGTGCATACTTAGGATTGGCTTCGATTAGTTCTACTTCGCGTACTAAGGGATCATCCTAAATTTCAAATTTCATACAGGTCGTTTTAACAGTACTTTACCAGGTGAAGCAAGGAATACGCATTCCCGTTGTGGTCTTTCGAGAAAATGAAAAAAAAACCCCACCATTCGTGAGGAGTTGCGTTTGTTGAAGTACATAACAATGAACGCAAGGAATGAAGAGCATCCGGAAGGACGTGTTCCCAATGGTTAATGTTCAGGTTTCTAGACTCCAACGCCAAGGTAACAGTTTTCCATACAATTCCTGCATAACACTCGCATTGTCCATTCCCGGTGGAATGGTAAGGTATTTTCGAAGCGAACGAGCTGCAGCACAATTAGAACCCTCAGGATGAGGATTAGAACAGTCGACTTAAGCGTCCAGCTCATGCGATTCTACTGAAGCTACAAGACTAGAATTGAATGATTCATAGGCCTCCCAATCCCACCTGGCAATCTCTGACGCTCTCGCTTGATCAACAGCTGAATATAATCTACGAGTTTTGTTTTCTAGAAGTCTCGTTCGTATTCTTTGCTGATGAAAGCCCAGTAATTAAGGCATCTCAAATATACTCGTTTCTATACCTTTTGGCATTCACAGTCTTGAAATTTCAATCCAAACTGAGTGTCTGAAGAGCATGTACATATTAATGAATCGTTTCACCATCTGATTGTTTATGAGTCGCGAGCTTGTGTTGCGCCACGACCTCATTCCCAGGTTAAATTAAAGCGTTTTTGAGAGCAGCAAGAGCATAGTCGAAAGTAGTACATTCGAAAATTATCTCGCAATTGTCAGGAGAAACTGAATTGGCTAGGAGCCCTAAATACGAATCGCTTTTACCTTCAATTAACGCTTTGTACCTCGAGAAGACAAACAACCGGTATTTAAATACACGTGCAGCTTCTAGTGCAGTTGGAAGAACATCCAAACAATCGGGACCAAGACCACGTTCCATTCTTCTTAGGAAAATAAATTGAAGTAGTCCAGAGGTGAAAATGGATTCCAAACGTTGGCTTTATTTCCCTGAAATAAACAATTACAGAACATAAGTATAAAAGAAAATAATACATATAATAAACATATTCTCGCATTAGTGCGCACACATAATATAGACAATGACTACACTCTTACATAAACATACTCATAAATATAGGCACATCATGTATTTAAATTCCCAAAGAAATGAAAATTGGTAACACAACCCGGAAAAAACGCTAAGGAGAATATTGCGTGAACCAATGAAAGCTTAAGAAATAAAAATGGGAGATATAGAAACGGAAAGATAGGGCAAACTATTTTAACCGTTATATGGAAATGAATAAATGTGTTTAGATATACCCATATGCTGCATGAAGCGGGAGTAAAGCGTACGACGTGTTGTCCCCACATATGATACAGTGCTACTGTACGTACAAAGAAAAAACGTATATAATTTTTGATCGCATACTGGTGGGTGGTTGATCTTTGAACTTGAACGAGGGGCCTAGAGTAAGATCCATTCCAACCTCATCGAGTTGTTCATACAAAATGACATTTGACAAAAAGAATGAATTACAAAGAGCAAGTTCAAGGAGAGTTTTGAATAAGGTCTTAGTTTAACCTATTACGTAGGTGGAGTTACGGAAGATGGAATTTACACAAATTCGAATCGTTTGATGCAAGTATTTGTCTGTATGAAGAAAGTTCGAAATCTCTTTCACAAACAAATGCGAATTGTTAAGAGTAAACTCATTAGAGGTTAGACAGGCTAAAACGTGAACTAGAAACTTGCCTAGTGCAAATGAAGGGGTTTTATATGTTGCAAAAATAGGCCTTAAATGAAATCAGTTTTATGGGTCTTAGGAAGAACATAAAGAACTCTAGGTGAAGATTCAGAACAAAATACACTGTTATACACATCTTCAGGGAGGACATTAGAATCCTTTAATTTCCGAAGAAACCTATTAATTTTATCTTCAATTATAAGTGTGTAAGACTGTACAGTATTAGTAATTTTTCTAAATTTAGTTCAATCTGAAAGATTTTGTTGAGATACGAATCTTAATCTAAAACAACTACACCCCGACCTTCGTCAGGTTTGCAAATAAAGAGGGCAGTGTCACGAGCAAGATTTTTTAAGATTGAGAAATCGTATTTGGAAATGACGGCGGAAAATATTTTAAACGGCTTAAAGTTGTAAAAACATTGAAAGGCTAAAGAGCGTATTTTGTCCTTTAAAACAAGAAAATAAGGTTAGATGCAATTTGATGAGAAGTCAAAATATCAATAAGCCTCTCAAGACTAAGGAAGTAGCGAAAATATGAGTTTAAAAATGGGAAAACGAAAATCTAGTCCCAAGCCATTCTTTCTTCACTCAAATTAAATTTATCGGCTTTATTTTCAAATGTTAGGTCAAGGATGACTGCTATCCTTAGGTTAAACTCCTTACTCAGATTTTTCAGAATCCCCAGGCGTCTCTTGATTATCATCTTTACAGCCCCTTTCGTTCAGATTCTCTTCTCCTCTACCAGAGCAACTTTCACCCATTCATGCACCGTTGCGGTATCCGTCATCAGGTTAATATATTTCAAACCCTATTTCAATGCTAAATTAACCATTTTCAAAATTGCCTCCAATTCTATTACATTTATATGATTATAATCACTTTCCTTTCTTAGCTAGACAGCCTCCTCTGCTGCACATCCGTCAATCTCAAGTAACACCCCAAGAGCGATACTAGTGGTATCGAACAACACACCACCACTGTCTTTCTTTGGAACATATCATCTCCACATCACTAGCTCTGTCCTTCTGACTTCTTCCAATAACTCTTCTAACATACGCATTGCGTCCTCTCCCACAAATTCATCCCAACTTGTTTCCTCCGATCTTCTCTTAATATACCTACAAACACTCGCAGCCATCCAGCCAGGGGGTAGTGCCTGACCAACTTTCCACATGCAGAGAACAACTCCCTCCTTGTAAGATTTTCCACTATGCATGGCAGCTCATTCGAACTGATAAAAATAAGCTCACCTTTCTCATTCCTTTGAAGCTTAAGTCGAAGTGCTGCTCCTCCATCCAGAGGCTCTGGCGGCTAGGTAACCAGACTGAACATATTTAGATGGTGATCTAATTCTTTAGCAGACACCCCTGACTAATCCAGCAAGATGTCATCAATCCATGAGCTTGTGGCCAGCTGTATCCTCTTTGACCTAGCGAGCACCTTTTCCAGATTTTTTGCCATGACGCGTGGTGCACAGTTTAACCCAAAGTCCAACCACGTCAAGCAAAACGTTCGCCTTTATACTTGACATTTCAAAAATTCAGTTGAAAACATTATTTGCAGATAAGCGGATTTAAGGTCAATAAGAGTCACGTCTCCCTCCACCTGCCTCCACTCAGGCATAACCTCACTGCATACATCAGTCACCTCATCTCCAGTGTGACTCTTTACATATGCATTCCTCCACCTTCCAAGGTATAAAAATACCTTCATCTATCCAGTACTCCTCTGAGTGAACTGCTTGTTGTAGCAAGAGATTGAGTTCTTTAACACAGGTGGCTCATCTGCTTTCCAGTACCACTTCACAGCCCAATACCCGCAATCAAATCTCGCTTTAAAATCCTTATTTTCAATTAAACACTCACTGCCTTCCTCTTCATAGCTTCTTTGTTCTTCTAAAGCGACTGCCAAAAAATGACCCCCTCCGAATCTCACAGTCCCTTTACTGATGGTGACGTCGCCCAGCCGTTGAACAACGTCCATTCCTATCACCACATCAACGCCATTAACAATTTCATCAATCACTACTACTTCATTTCCAGGTGCATCCCCCACCACCAGCTCAATCCAACACTCACCTTTGCATTTGACTTCCCTCCCATCAGCAGCAAACATAAGACTCTCTCCCTCACAGCAGTCCACCAGCCGAGACTTCACCACCATAGTTGAACACCTCGTGTCAATCAACGCACGTACCACTGCTTCCCTTAACAACACCTCAACAACTGGTAGTACATTTGTCGTCTTTATTCTGCATAGTCATGAACCCTTCTCTCCCGCACCTAAAGCACATGATTTGTCTTCGCGCCTTACAGAACCCTTGCCATGTGTAGTCCTCCACATGGTGCTGGCAAGAATTTCACTCACCGACATTTTTGCAAAGTTTTCTGCCTGCTTAAGCTCCATACTTATGTGGTTAGGAAACCCATTCACAAGTGTTAGCCTTACAATATGCTCAAGGTTATCCTCAGTAAACCTTGCCAGGTTAGCCAATCTCCTTATCTCCTTGGCATAAGCATCTATAGGGTGTGTCACCAGTTTATGGTAGGTTACCAGTTATAAGGGGTTCCGGTTGATGATCCTATTTATTTGGTAGAGAAGGTAAGGCGGCCTTTCAGTCAAGTTTGGTCTGACTCCAAAGTGTTCTTTGGGGTAATCCGCTTGTAGGATGGGTTCGAAGGGTAACCTGGTTGTTGCTTGGCAGAAGGAAGGACTTAGAAGGATAGAATGACGGTTTGGTAGCTTTTAATCTTGACTTAGGGGTAAATTGGTTCGTACAAGTGAAATTGTTGAGTTTTCCGTGGCTCGTTTGTTTGCTCACGTCTTTGGCTGACTATCAGTGTTAATTCTCAGTATGTCTTGTAGAGATAGTCACCGCTACCAAATTTTTAAAACCGCTATCCGCTACTCCGCTACCTTGGCTAGCTGAAGCCACTACCGCTACTTTTTCAAAATCGCGAAACCGCTACCCGCTATTCTGCTAGCGCTACTTTTTATTGTGAAACGCTACTAAAGCGCTCCTCCCCCCCGCCTTAACAGATTTTCATTGGTTTTTAATAAATTTCAAGGAAAACTACTGTATATTACATCCAAAATTAGCAGTTTTATTGTAAAGAAACCTAAAATAGGTAGCGGTAGCGGTTTTGAGTTTTTTAGTCCGCTCCCCACTACTCCGCTACCTTTTGCTTATAGAAACCGCTTCTGCTACCATTTAAAGAGTCCACAAGTAGCGGAGTAGCAGACCGACCAACTCTGGTGTCTTGTAAGTCTCTTTCTGCGTCAGATTGTTGGGAATATGGACGGACGGATTGAGGACGAGGTACTGTCTGGCCCATAGACCAATGCCAATGCTAATAATAATAATCCGATGGATCGAATGATAATGATAATGACACTACTAATAATGCCGTTGTATTTTTCTGCCCGCTTATTTATACTAACGCCAATTAAGGGGGCTTGGCTTGGCTTCTCTAATCTGAACGCGGGGCGCTGCTTATCGGATCAAAGGGTATGCGCGTGTGTACTCTACTAAGACTGCTGAGCGGAGTTTATTTGGTCAAAGGGTGTCTGCGCATCAAGATACTATCTAAACTTGGAAACCTCACCGTGCTTCATCAACCAACATTTGTAGCAAGATTTATTTTGTCTTTTTACGGATTCATGTAAACTCTTGCTGGTCAGATCAGATCCCGTTCTATGTGTGCACAGTTGTTTCCACCGTCCTTTTTATCTCTGCGGCCAGACCGTTGGCTGAACCTGTTTCCTAATGTATGTATGTTTGTACGTTCGCGTGAGAGCACAACGATTTAACTTGCCTTATTACAAAATATTCTGCTTTGCATTGATACATAGATTATTAAATTGTAATTTACATTACTACAAGTATTTGTTTTGCCAGACACCAGACATTAATTCATTATTACAGGAGGGTATATTATTTCAATGTTCGATTTATGTGCCTGTTACAAACCTTTATAGGATTCACATGATACTCATTTGTGAGGCTTCATTGTTGAACCTATTTCGCCGTGCAATGCTCTTTTGTCTTATTATTTACACGGACGAAAGCTATACCTTATTATTTTACAAATGTTATTATTTACACAAAGAGTTATTCTTATTTCTGGAGACTGCTATACCCCTTTTAGATTATTTGTATGTGCATAATTATTTGCGTGCCCATCTCAAGACTTCATAGGATTTATATGACACTCACTTGTGAAGCTTCATTGTTGATCCTAATCCACCTTGCATTGGGCGCTAGGCATCCACCTGTTAGTCACTTCACCTCATATTCACTAACTTCCCATAATCCACAAACGGCCCATCGATAAAAGCTTCCTTCAGGTTGGTCTCAATCTTATCGACGTCTGCTTGCTCACTTTCTTGCATCTCTAGATATATTGCTAAGGCAGCACCTTCCAAATATAATGGCATGGAACTTGCTAGGGCCGTTATATTTTGCAGCTTGGCCACCAACTTTAATTTCCCTAACCACGCCATCACGCCACCTTTCCAGTGAATGGCTTAATCACATCCAACGCCCATCGAACTTCTCTTCCATGGTTGGGCCCTAGATAGCTTTTTGCCAGATCATACAAAGTAGTAATACATAGGTGAAACAGTCTTACTTATTTAAGTTGCAGTGTGGATGCCAGCAGGCGGCGTCAACATAAACAAACCTTTTTCTAAATAATAAGTCTACTTACTGGCGCCGGGAAACCTCAATTATCACTGCTTTCCCCACACCTTAATCAACCTTGGAGCACTTCAGGACCTCCTAGCTAACCTCAGGATCTGTCACAACGATACAACCTCACGACCAACGCGCTTTTCGCTAACTCCAGGCGAACCTGCGTGGTTTCTTCCTTCTCATCGGAGCCAAAAAGCATATTCCAGGATTGCTAAACCTCAACATTCTTTGCTGTGCTTTGCTTCCCTTTAACTATAGGAACATGGGGGCAGATGAAAAGGGGTTGATTATTTAAAATAGAGATAATCGCTATTGTTGCGAAAACATTGCGATTAAAACAGATACTAACACACAATCATTATTGCTAGATGTTAAGGAGGGAAAGGATAAACTTATTATAGGATTATTATATAGACTGCCTAATCTTAGTAAGGAAGCTTTGTCTCCTCTGTGTCAGGAAATAGAACGTGCCTGTAGTAGTATTTATATGTGTTTTTAATTACAGAAATATACATTAGGAAGCTCTTGTATGGGATCAGGAGGATGAGGAATTTTTATATGGTGCAGGATAATTTGTAGTGAGCGGCTTATGTAATAGGTAGGCTACTAGCACCAAATTGCAGGATTAAATAGGCCCAACAAACACCTCTCCAAAATGGACGCGCAGTAGTCTTATTAAATCCAAGCATAGTCCACTCATAAAATAAATGTCTAAAATTGGAATAAGGAATTGAGAATACACAGATTAATTTGCATCTATGAATTTGAATACAAAATAAAGAATTTAATACATTTGTTAATGTATATTTATAGAAAGCAAATGACCGTTGGAAGTGAGCGCGAGACAAACAATGTACGAACGCGCGAAAGGTCAGAATCACTTGTGTCAATAAGACAAGGCGGAAATAAACATTTCGCGTCTCAGAATAGATTTCTCTAAAGACGGAAGTCTACGGAACACCTGGTTATATACATCCGGTGACAAAAGGGAATTGTATCACTAAGCTGCGATAATCGTATTCTGTTATATAGATAAAACTTAGGAGATGTAAGTAATTTGTAATACACTGCCGTTCAAAACTCCGCCCAGGGGTGGAACTAATGAGCCCCGACGACAAAGATTTGGCCCGCAGGCAAGTCTAGGCCACTACCCCTTGAAATGAAAATGTATATATAGGCGAGCAATGAGAAGAATAGAAGAGTTAAGAATTAAGCATTATGATTGTTATTAAGTATTGTCATACCCGTATTATCGTTTACGGAACCCTTTTTAAATTCACCAAGCCTCGTCGCTCCAGAATTTAATACCTTGCGTTGAATATATATAGACTGCTAGTGGCCCGCAAAGTAACTTCGTGACGTGCTGCTTGCCTCGTTATAGACCAATATTAGAATTATATATATATTTTGCAACGTCCTTCTTTACCTTAATTACCCTAAACCTTCGCTAAGCCCAGCCAAAATAAGAACACTGAAGAATTCATCTTTGGAGTCAGATACTTAATTCACCTTCACCATATACTGGTGACCCCTATAAACTGGTGCAGCTAGTAACTTTTACCCCCCATAAATTTTCCTAAACAAGTTATAAGGGAATCCACTAGGTGTGATAATATTTTCGTGATATGACATTACATTACATCAATACCATATTATATCTATCGAGGAGGAACCAATAACTTAAAGGCGAACCGACAAAGGGACGGAACACCATGAGTTTCGAGGGGCGGAATAGCGAGATAAGAGTGCAACGAGGTCAGGTAAAATATGGGCAATGGCAAAGCTCAAATTTATTTAAAGAGGCATGTACAAAAAATATAATTTTATTTACATAAAAATGAGAGAATTGATAGGCAAAATTACATCAAAGAAGTACTGGGCAAAATTACATCAGAGAATTAATGGGCAAAATAACATCGGTAAACGAGGGGGGGAATTGTGGTTATGCATCAGACTATGAAGTTAAAATTTAATGTATTATTGGAGGAGACTACTCAAATGGGGATAAATTAACTCAAATGAGTAACTGAAGGGGGAGAGGGGTTGGCTTACGGAGGATTCCGGGTGAGACGTCGGGGTAAGGCTTCACGGATGTTTTCTGCACGTGAGGCAAGGGCGCTCAGAGCTTCTGAGCGGGAACTTAAGGGGGTGACGGTTTTCGAAAAAGTGTGTGTGTGTGGTTCGGGGGGGGGGGGGGGGGTAACGTCCGGTCCAGGGGAGAGTATTTCGGCCACCCGAATACGAGGTGCGAACGAGGAGGGCTTCGACAGGAGTTGATGAGTGAAGTCTGAATAATCACTCGGTAGCGATCGTTAAATGAAATTACCTCACTGGTTGGGGCTAATTCCGACACACGAATAGTTCAGCTGTCACTTTGCTTTGTTGTTAGCACCTGGCTTGGAACTAGGGGAATCTTCTTGGGTCCGGGCGAGACTTCTCAACTCTGTGTCTGCCTCATGAAGGACGAGCACTATATATGTCTGAGGCTCTCCCCGCGGGGGTGAGTGAGAAACAGCTATACTCTCGAATGGCCTCGAATCTTCTTACCTAGGTGATTCTAACCCGTGTAAAGGTGGACCGTGGTGGACGCGGTTCGAGGCTACCGCTTGTGGAAGGAGGGGGCAGGGGGTAGGCTCACCAATTTAAGCCTAACAGAACCTTCTCCAGCGCATGGAACTTCCGTGCTGGAAAAGAAATTCCACGTACAATTCCCTCACAAATATATTGGATTTAGTTTTAACGAATAGGGAGGAGGGTATTAGCGATACGAATATTGCGTAAAATTTGAGAAACGGCGAAAATAGATTTAAGTTTAAATGAAAATGTTCTTAGTAGTATAAATAAGGTTAGAATCCAAGATTTTAGAAAAACAGATTATAGTGTTCTGAGGAGACACATATAGACTGTTGATTGGGACAAACGAGTGAGATCATGTCAAGGAATATGAACTCGAGGAGGTAGATAACCTTCGGGTAGAGAGGAATATGATGCAGTTGTTAAGCAGTCAATTGACAGATAGCATTTGAATATTCCGTTTAAGGGAAATTATAACCAAGGCTGTCGACTCTACCCACTGGGGGATGGGGGCAAGCCAGCCCAACTCAACGCCGGTCCTAAACCCGGATAAATAGGGAGGGTTGGAGTCAGGAAGGGCATCCGTCCGTAAAGTCTTCGCCAAAACCTTAATGGAGGAGTCTTTACCGGAAAGTGCACTGAGCAAAAATCTTTGGAATTGTCTCATCAAGAACAGCGACCCCGGGTAGGGAAAAGCCGAAGAGAAGAAGAAGCTGTCGACCCTAAATAGGTTTTGGTTGTCAGAGAGAGAGAGTTACATAGAGTTACATAGATACACAGATCACACGGGCCTTACGGCCCAGACTAAGGTGATCTGGCCTTAAATCTACTGCCACTTACACATAGAATAGTAGAAGTAAAGGATAGAAAAGTTTTAGGCTCTCCCCACCCTCCACTCCCTCCGGCAAAAGCCGTACATGAAATAATTTGGAAAAAGGACCTTGCAGGTGTAAGAAGACAGTACCTGAAGGAAATTCGCATTAAATAGTAATTAAATGAAATGAATATGAAAACCACTTACATAAACCTGAAAGAGTTATATTTTTGTAATATTATTGTATTTTGTAGCTTATGCTAAACAATTCCAATATTTGTTAAGTGTTTGTCTAATCTCATTTTAAATAAATCTATAGTTCTGCTGTCCACTACTGCGTTTGGCAAATTATTCCAATCATTAATAATCGAGTAAGTGAAGAAGTTTTTTTATTACATCCATAGTGGCTCTTTTACCCTGAAGTTTTGAATCATGTCCACGGGTGGGACACTTCCCTGTCAGTGTGAACAAGTTATTGGCATTAACGTTGTTAAATCCTTTAAGTATTTTGAACCACTCTATAAGCTACCCCCTTAGTCTTCATTTTCTGACGGAAAATAGATTGAGTGTTTTTAGCCTCTCGTGGTAAGGTTTGTTACGTACTGACGGGATAAGTTTTGTCGCTCTGTGTTGTACAGCTTCTAATTCATCAATGTCTTTTATTAAGTAAGGGGCCCAGAACTGTACAGCGTTTTCGAGATGGGGCCTGACAATACTTTTATATAGTGGCATAATTATCTCCTCGCTTTTATAAGTAAAGTTTCTTTTTATAAATCCTAATGCTGTGTTAGGTGTATTTTTTGTTTTTTGTTCCGCACTGAAGGATTTGGCATTTGTCGATATTAAATGGCATTTGCCATTTCTCAGACCATTCGGTAATTTTATTTATATCAGCTTGCAAGCTAGCCCTGTCATCTTCGCATAATACTGAGTTATCTATTTTCGTGTCATCTGCAAATTTAGATATGATATTATTTATTCCAACGTCTATGTAATTGATGTATATAGTAAATAAAATAGGCCCCAGGACTGATCCCTGGGGAACACCGCTGGTAACAGATACCCAGTCCGATTCCACGCCATTTATTATCACTCTCTGCTTCCTGTTTTTTAACCAGCTACTAATCCATCCGTATATATTACCCTTAATTCTTAGCGTACGCACTTTGTTCATGAGTTTCTGATGGGGAATTTTGTCAAATGCCTTTTTGAAATCTAGGTAAATTATATCTAATGATTTAGTATCGTTATATAGGTTGAAAAGGTTATGGTAAAAGTCGATTAGGTTTGTTAAGCACGATCTCTTAGACCTAAAACCATGCTGGCTATCACGTATAAGGTTATTGTTTTCGAGGAACTCTACTAGCTTGTCTCTAATGATCGTTTGGAGCAACTTTCCAACTATTGAGGTTAAGCTAATGGGTCTGTAACTACTGGCCTGGTTTTTACATCCCTTCTTAAAGATAGGTGTGACGTTAGCTTCCCTCCAATCATCAGGGACGACCCCATGCTCGAGAGATTTGTTAAAAATGAGAGCAAGTGACTCTGCTAACTCATTATGGACATGTTTTAAGATTCTCGGGTAAAATTTATCAGGACCAGGAGTCTTGTACGAGTTCATTTTCTCTAATTTATCAATTACTAGTTGCGGATTTACTTCCAGGCTCCTTAGTGATGGGTGTCTGTCCTGTATAGACTCGTTGTTATCGTTATTAGTATATCCTAAGGTGAAGACTGAACTAAAATCTCGTTTAAGATATTAGCCATACCCATATCATCTGAAATAATTTCACCCAACTGGTTTTTCAAGGGGCCAATCCCGCTTCTCATTTGCCTATTTCTATTGATATAAGTATAGAAGTGTTTGGGATGAGTGGTGCTTGCTTTCGCTATCTCGATTTCGTATTGACGTTTCGTTGATCTTATGAGTGTTTTAACCTTTCTTCTGCTAGTGTTATATTGTTGGTTAACTTGATAGCTTCTATTGTGTTTTAATAATGTGTGGAGACGGTTCCTATCTCTAATTGCTCGTTTGATGTCATTATTAAACCACGGCGGATTGCCTCTATTCGCGTTACTATTCCTTGTCTTAAGAGGAACATGGTTTTCTTGGGCTATAAAAAATAGTTCTTTAAATTTATTCCAAAGTTGATTTACATCTTCTATTTCTATCAACTGTTCGTGAATACTTTCCAGGGCTTCTCTGAGGCCCTCTAAGTTAGCTTTACTGTAGTCTGGTACTTTTGAATAGTTATTGGTAGTTGAATACCTGGCATTTAGATCAAAGCGGATTAGTTTATGGTCACATGTACCTATATGTTCCGCTACGGCCAGAGTTGATATTAAATTTTCCTGGGATGCAATAAGTAGGTCTAGTATATTATTTCCTCTGGTTGGCTCCCTTACGCATTGGTGTAAATAATTAGTATCGATGAAATTTGTCATTAATTTTTCTTGTTGGCTAGTCCCTATATTCAAGTCCCAGCAGATATTAGGTAAATTAAAATCTCCCAGTAATAGCGTTTGTTCCTCGTGTAATGTTTCTTGTAAGATTCTATATATTTCCAGGTCCTCATTAACGGTAGTATTTGGGCGACGGTAAACAGTGCTTATGTTTATTTTAAAATCTCGTAAATGTAGTTTAACACAGATCAGCTCCACTTAATTATTTGTAAGTTCTACCTCAGTTACTTTTAATTCTGATCTTATATATAGTCCCACTCCTCCTCCAAGCCTTCCATTGGCCCTGTTTTTGTAAAATAATCTATAGCCTTCTAGCATGTATTCACATAATAAGTCTTTTATGCCTATTTGTAGATGGCTATGATGTCAACCTCTTCCGTTGCTATTAGACATTTAAGTTCTGTAATATGTTTTCTAAGGCTACGTGCATTAAAAGTTATTATTTTGATTGTACTGATTTCTTTTGAAGGTGAGGAGGTGAGACTATTCATTAGTTTCCCTGTCTGTGGGTGGGGGTGGGGGTCAGGGCCGAGGGGGATCGGGGAGGGGAGGCAGCTGCTTGAGCGTAGCCACGGGGATTAAAGGGATTTGCAACAGGGCGAGGAGTGACATGGAAATTAAATGGGTTGTCGGTAGGGCGAGGAGTTACATGGAAATTAAATGGGTTTGGAGATGTGGCTTGGGGGGGCGTATTGGACATCTAGGTTGGGTTAGCTAGGGTTGAGGGGGTCCCTACCCTGTGCCTTCGGTCAGGTGAGGCAGGGGAAACCCGTTCTGTGGCAGGTGTGGGAGGGTTATTTGTTTGACTCTGGCATCTCTTATGTATATTATATACAGCGTTGTTTAGTAATTTACTCATTAACTGTACTCCTGCTTGGAGAGAGAGAGAGAGAGAGAGAGAGAGAGAGAGAGAGAGAGAGAGAGAGAGAGAAGTTCACGCGGACAAAGAAGCCTAAGAAGGTATCTCACGGACGAACGGACCTTCAACCGGCGTCTTTCGGTAAAATTCCGGGGCGATAACAAAGCGAGATGAGTCAAACTCGAGCCCGGAACCCAAATCAGCGAGAGGGCGCTAAGCCCTTACCTGCAGGGCCCTGAATCGGAATGGGCACCACTTCCGACGCCAAACAACATCGCTTTCGGCAAATTCGTATATATTTCCCAGCGCGGAAACGAGTAAATTAGTATTTAACCAGGAGGCAAGCACTGCTCACGCAGTTTCCAAGCAGTAATCAAGAGTATTCATTGGAACCAACCAAATGACACAACGCGCCACTTTACAAGCGACTCTCTATCACCCTAAAGATTCGTAAGCAAGAAACCAATTATTCATAACTACGGCAGTCAAGGTTGTAAGGACTCATTATATATTATGGAATAACGCGCTTCGCTCCGTGCCCTGCAAGGATACTCCCTCGAACAACCACTCGAGGCACCTACCCCTCTTGGAAAATCGTAAGCCAATTACATTTTTATCTATCACCGTTGAAGAGGCGTGGCGCTGTCGCTTTTCGACTACGAAGTTTCACCTCATCATCTCCTCCCGTTTTTTTTAGGGTAAATATTGTACGACTCATAGCTCGTGTCGAAGCATTTCATGTAAATTAATTTTCCTTTGCTGCGCGATTAGCTTTCCCATAGTGTACAAATTATTCTTAATTTCTGTTATTTGCTTGTATAATAGTAAAGCTCATTTTTGTTTCTCTTGTTTAAATCCCAGAACCACATAAAAAGCCATTGATCTATTTTCTAAGTCGGCCAACGGAATAAACGCACTCGAATATCCCTCGTACTTAAAAGGGGCTTACCTCGCGTCTAGGGAGTGCAAGTAAAGGTCAGTGAAATCTACCTGACCGGCGACATTGGTAAAAAATAACATTATATCAGAATTAAAACGAGCATTTATAAGAAAATTATAAAAACGGTGAGATTCAATTGAGACAGAGAAACAATGAACTAACTTAGGAGACCACAGAGTGATATAAGGTGTCAAATAAAAAAAAAATGAAATTGAAGTGGCAAATAAGGCTGGGAAGATTAGAAGGATTTCTTTGAATTATTCAGGATTAAGATTAGATATAACTTAGAACCACTTAGAGCTACAAGCAAAGAATTAGTGAGTGATAGTAACTCTATGGCTAAGATGTTATACACACATTTTCCGTCAATAGTCACACACGAAGATAATATAATTGTACCTGAGGGGGCCCTTAATTTTTAGGGTTAATTAGGAGGAGAAATCATTGGATATTTTAATTGCCAAGGGGATAATCTCGAGATTTTTCCTATGATTTTGAAGGAATTTAAAGGTGTATTGAGTGAGCCTCTAGCATGCGCCTTTAGAAAATCGGTTAAGAATTGTGTTGTACCAACGACAAGGAAGAAGGCTAATGCGATACCTATTTCTAAATGGGGGATAGAAAGATTATGTCTAATTACAGGACAATGAGTTTGACGTCACTAGTGGTTAAGATGATGGAATTTACAATAATGAAATCTATTCGTGATCACTTAAGTCTTAGGTAAACATAAATTGAGTAAGGAATCTCTTACTTATGCAAAAATTCCGTACTAACAAGCATAATGCACGCAAAAACATAGAAGTGAATACAGACCGTTTAATTTTAACACTATGATAAGAATAAAAGTGAATATATGAACTGGAGTTAGACGGTTTGCGATAAACAGAGAATTTAACACCTGATGGCGTCCTATGTATTAAAAGGTCAATAAAAGGAAGATAGTCCCATTTTCCTCAATTTCAAGGGAAAATTTAATAGAAGGTACTAGAGAATTAAGATTACATAGAAAATTGTCAATATCTTTGACGTATAAAAGCAAATATCTTTGGAAAAACGGGGTAGAATACGTGAGTCAGAAAGGCTACGAATTCCCCGGCAAGAGGCCGGGCTACCAACAGAAAGAACTCAGGAGAAGCTCATCCGGAGCTAGTTCCTGGTGATCACACCGAACTTTAAGTTAACTTGATCAAGTTCAACTTACTCTCGTCAGAGAAACCCCCCTATCCTGGTGTATCCCAAACCACAGAGATAGTCCTCGCCCTTGAGGAAGACCCCGAGTGAACTCCCTCCAGCACTCCTCTGAGCCAAAGGATTCCCGCATTGGCTCATCGCTAACCAGTGCGAATTATGACTTGCCGGTACCCGTTACTACTTTCATGAACCTCATTTCCCTTTGTACCAAAAACTGTAAGTTTTCGTTCGAAAGCAAATATTTCCTACAAAAATTCGGATTAGCCATGGGTATTTGTCTTTCACCTGTCCTTTCTAACATATATATGGAGTTTTTTGAAACAAAACTCCCTACTATTCCTGACGGCCCGATCGTTTGGTACAGGTATATTGATGATGTCATTTGCTTGTGGCCTAATTCAAAAGATGTTAATGTTTTTCTTACCAGACTCAATTCTCTCGTCCCTTCAATTAAATTTACCCACGAGATGGAAAATAATAGAGCCCTTTCCTTTCTTGATCTTCTTATTTACAGAACTCATACAGGTTTTAAATACTCTATCTTTCGTAAGCCTACTAATTCAAATTCTTATACTCACAGCCCTAAAGTTAAACGTTCTGTTTTTTCTTTTATGTTTCTACAGGCATTACGAGTTGTGAGCCCGGAATATATGGATTTGGAATTTTCCAATATCTTTAAAATTGGCCATAAACTTTGCTACCCTTACCTGTTTCTTCAAAACTGTCTTTCTTCTGCTAAAAAGACATTTTATCAAACTGTCCCTACTCTCCCTTTTAATAGTAATAACATTTCAGTTCTACCTTTTTCTCTTTGTTTTAGTGTTCTTCCCCGTATTTTGAATTTCTTTAACATTTCTGTTGCTTTTAAATATGAGACGAACATTAAGAATTTATAAGTACGTAATAATTTTAATATTTTGGGGGTGGGGGGTTATTCAGTTGAGTGTTCTGGTTGCCTAAGTAAATATTATGGACAAACAGGTAAACAACTTTCTGTTCGCATAAATCAACATAAATATAATGTCCGAAGAGGGGAAGATAACAGTGCTTTCTTTGTCCATATGTCAGATAAGGACCATCTAATTAACTGGAACTCGGCAAATTTATTTATCGTTCCAATGACCCTATAAAAAGGAATATCATTGAATGTGCTTTTATAAGCCAATGGGATAATTTTAACCTTTCCCCCGGCTTTATATTCAATCTTTAATTATGTGGCCTCTTTTTTTTCTTTTTTGTCACTGCTCTGTTATGTACATTGTATTTTCCCCACTTTTCGCTCATCGTGTCTTAGAATCTCCCTCGTTAGGCTATTTCCATTTCTTTTAATGTTACCTTTTCCGTCTTCTCAGTTTGACCTTACTACCTGCTTCTTGTAATTCTTAATGTGAATCTTTACCTTTCCCCTTCCGTCTTCCTCATTGGTGATTTCTTGTTTTTGAGGTGGTCTTCAATACTTTTCTTTCGTATATATACCTCTAATATAATATTACTTCTTGTAGTTATCCTTGAGAAGGAACATAATAAAGTTCGAAAGTACTAGGAAACACTATCTCATTTTTTCCTGCGGGACATTGCATTCATTTGCTACCCTCACGTGATATATATATATATATATATATATATATATATATATATATATATATATATATATATATATATATATATATATATATATATATATATATATATGGTACGGTTAATGTAGTGGCATTATTAGACAACTGCTCTACTTCAGGTCCAGCGGGGCATCCATTCCTCCTCGAACTGGAAGACTACATTTATAGGATAGCCAATCCACTAGTACTGGTTTCATAGTTATCCATTTATGTTATCCTCTTTACCGTCATAGAAAACCGTTATTATTAAAATATATTAACAGTGTTGACTTAGCCAAAACACTTGAAAGATGGAAAAAGATCCAAGACAAATAGGTACGGTTAATGTAGTGGCATTATTAGACAACTGCTCTACTTCAGGTCCAGCGGGAGAGAGAGTTACATAGAGTTACATAGATACACAGATCACACGGGCCTTACGGCCCAGGCTAAGGTGATCTGGCCTTAAATCTACTGCCACTTACACATAGAATAGTAGAAGTAAAGGATTGAAAAGTTTTAGGCTTTCCCCACCCTCCACTCCCTCCGGCAAAAGCCGTACATGAAATAATTTGGGAAAAGTACCTTGCAGGTGTAAGAAGACAGTACCTGAAGGAAATTTGCATTGAATAGTAATTAAATAAAATGAATATGAAAACCACTTACATAAACCTGAAAGAGTTATATTTTTTTGTAATATTATTGTATTTTGTAGCTTATGCTAAACAATTCCAATATTTGCTAAGTGTTTGTCTAATCTCATTTTAAATGAATCTATAGTTCTGCTGTCCACTACCTCGTTTGGCAAATTATTCCAATCATTAATAATCGAGTAAGTGAAGAAGTTTTTTATTACATCCATAGTGGCTCTTTTACCCTGAAGTTTTGAAACATGTCCACGGGTGGGACACTCCCCTGTCAGTGTGAACAAGTTATTGGCATTAACGTTGTTAAATCCTTTAAGTATTTTGAACCACTCTATAAGCTGCCCCCTTAGTCTTCATTTTCTGACGGAAAATAAATTGAGTTTTTTTAGCCTCTCGTGGTAAGGTTTGTTACGTATTGACGGGATAAGTTTTGTCGCTCTGTGTTGTACAGCTTCTAATTTATCTATGTCTTTTATTAAGTAAGGGGCCCAGAACTGTACAGCGTATTCGAGATGGGGCCTGACAATACTTTTATATAGTGGCATAATTATCTCCTCGCTTTTATAAGTAGTTTCTTTTTATAAATCCTAGTGCTGTGTTAGCTTTGTTTGCAGCAGCTGCGCATTGGTTTGATGTTTTTAAGTTTTCTGTAATTATTACTTCTAAATCTTTAACCCTCGGGGTTGTGTTTATTAAGCCGCCTTGCATTGTATAGGTGTATTTTTTGTTTTTTGTTCCACACTGAAGGATTTGGCATTTGTCGATATTAAATGGCATTTGCCATTTCTCAGACCATTCGGTAATTTTATTTATATCAGCTTGCAGGCTAGCCCTGTCCTCTTCTCATAATACTGAGTTACCTATTTTTGTGTCATCTGCAAATTTAGATATGATATTATTTATTCCAACGTCTATGTCATTGATGTATATAGTAAATAAAATAGGCCCCAAGACTGATCCCTGGGGAACACCGCTGGTAACAGATACCCAGCTACTAATCCATCCGTATATATTACCCTTAATTCCTAGCGTAGCCACTTTGTTCATGAGTTTCTGATGGGGAATTTTGTCAAATGCCTTTTTGAAATCTAGAAGAGAGAGAGAGAGAGAGAGAGAGAGAGAGAGAGAGAGAGTGTGTGTAACAAGGAGTAACAAGGAAAATAGGAACCCTAGTAGACCTTACAATTCATTGAAAGAGGGTACCTTTGAGTGAAGACTTGAGAAGACGCAGTCCTCTAAAGGTTCAGATTGATGCTCTAGAAGAGCACTCGCGCCACACTTCAAGTCTCTAAGCGACTATTTTTCAAGACTTTATCTAGTCTCGACTTAAACTGTTCAACTGAATTGCTGTTGACAACTTCCACTGGAAGTGCGTTCCAAGTGCTGCAGATGCTATGTGAAGAATATCCCACACAGATCACGCTGGTAACGCTTCAGTTCAGGTTTGTAGCCGTGGTTCCTTGTTCTGCTCTGGCTAAGCTGGAAAATATCTCTGTTGTCTACAATGTCGAAGCTTTGAAGTATTTTGAACACTTCGATAAGCTGACCACGCAGTCTTCGGGTCTCCAGCGAGACCAAGTCTAATTCCCGTAATTTATCTTCGTAACTCTTGTGTCTGATAGAGGGAATCAGTTTGGTTGCTCTGGCTTGCACACGTTCTAATCTTGCGATATCCTTTCGAAACGAAGGACTCCAAAATTGTACGGCATACTCCAGGTGCGGTCGGACAAGGGAGTTATGCAAACACAGTACTATCTCCTTGTTCCGATATCCAACCTGTTGCTTTATATAACCTAACATCCTTTGGGCTTTCTTCTCCGCTTAAATACACTCCCTCGAGAACTTGAGATCACTAGTGATAGTTACACCCAAGTCCTTCTCAGTACCAGTGCATTCAAAAGCAGTGCCCTTAAGGATATGCAGTGATTGGGGGTTTCGGTGCCCGATATGCATCACTTTGCATTTGTTCACGTTAAAAGGCGTTCGCCACGTGTCTGACCACTCCCCAATCTTACGAAGATCTTCTTGTAGGCGGGCAGTATTTCCTTCCTTTGGGACGTTCATACCAAGCATGGTATCATCGGCAAGGGGGTGGAGGGGGGGGGAAGACAGAGAGACAGAGAGACAGACAGAGATATAGAGAGAGCGACAGAGAGAGAGAGAGAGAGGGAGAGAGAGAGAGAGAGAGAGAGAGAGAGAGAGAGAGAGAGAGAGAGAGAGAGAGAGAGAGAGAGAGAGTGTGTTTGTTTAGCAAGGAGTAAAAAGGAAAAGAGGTACCCTAGTTGACCTTGCAGTCCATTCAAAGAGGGTACTTATGAGGGAACACTTGAGAAGCGCAGTCCTCTAAAGGGCCAGATTGATGCTTTAGAAGAGCACTCGCGCCACGCTTCAAGTCTCCAAGCGGCTATTTTTCAAGACTTTATCTAGTCTCGACTTGAACTGTTCAACCGAATTGCGATTGACAACTTCCACTAGAAGTGCACTCCAAGTGACGCAGATGCTATATGTGCAAAATATCCCACACATATCACGCTGGTAACTCTTCAGTTCAAGTTTGTAGCCATGGTTCCTTGTTCTGCTCTGGCTAAGCTGGAAAATCTCCCTGTAGTCTACAATGTCGAAGCCTCGAAGTATTTTTAACACTTCGATAAGCTGCCCACGCAGTCTCCGGGTCTCCAGCAAGAACAAGTCTAATTCCTGTAATTTATCTTCGTAACTCTTGTGTCTGATAGAGGGAATCAGTTTGGTTGCTCTGGCTTGCACACGTTCTAATCTTGCGATATCTTTTTGAAACAAAGGACTCCAAAATTGTACGGCATACTCCAGGTGTGGTCGGACAAGGGAGTTATACAAACACAGTAATATCTCCTTGTTCTGATATCCAACCTGTCGCTTTATATAACCTAACATCCTTTGGGCTTTCTTCTCCGCTTCAATACACTTCATCGAGAACTTAAGATCACTAGTCATAGTTACACCCAAGTCCTTCTCAGTGTCACTCGATTCAAGAGCAGTGCACTTAAGTATATACTGAGATGGGGGTTTCGGTGGCCGATATGCATCACTTTGCATTTGTTCACGTTAAAAGGCATTTGCCACGTGTCCGACTACTCCACAATCTTCCGAAGATCATCTTGAAGGCAAGAAGTATTGACTTCCTTTGCGACGTTCATACCAAGCTTGATATCATCGGCAAATTTAGAAATTTTCGCAACCATGTCACCGTCCATGTCGTTGACGTAGATAATAAAAAGTAGTCGTCCCAGGACAGAACATTGAGGAACACCACTAGTAATGAACACCCACTCAGAAGCCTGTCCATTCAACATAACCCGTTGCCGTCTGCCACTTAGCCAGTTCTCTATCAAACTTGCTACAGTTCCATCTATGCCAAGCGCACGCATTTTCCGGAGGAGGCGGCGGTGTGGTACCTTATCGAAGGTTTTTTGAAAGTCAAAGTAGATAACATCCATTGCCTTATCCCGGTCGTGCTCACTGAAAACGAAATGAAAGAATTCCTCAAGATTCGTTAGGCATGATCGTTGCCTTCGGAACCCGTGCTGGGAACTCATCAATCGCAAGTTGGACTCTAAATGTTACGCCATTTAGTCCACCATGATGCTTTCTATGAGTTTACCGACCATTGAGGTTAAGCTAATTGGTCAGTAGTTCGACGGCTGGCTAGGGTCTCCTTTCTTAAAGATAGGATTCACCTCCGCTTCACGCTAGTCTCTAGGAACGCATCCTGTCCGGATTGACATGTTGAAGATTGTGTTCAGATGTCGTGACACTCTATTGCGCACTTATATCAACACTTTAGGTAGAAACCCTTCCGGGCCAGGGGACTTATTCGTCTTTAGATCACTGATATTTTTTCTATTTCTCCTTGTGTTAACTCCATTTCCTTCAGTTTTCCCCCTTAGTAAGAATCTGTGGGCTAGGAGATGGGACCACATTCTTCAGGAAACACTGAAGAGAAGTAGTCGTTCGGGAGGTTAGCATTTTCTGCATCTGAGTGCTTTAATGGCCCCTCCTCATTAACTAAAGGGCCAATCGTGCGATGGATTAGTTTACGGCTGTTTACATAACCAAAGAACTCCCTGGGATTCTCCTTGCAATGTCTCGCCACTCGGAGAGACTAGTCGGCGACTAGTAAATCAAGTTTCCTCGATTTACTAGTCGCAGACTCTACCTTGGGGACCTTGACTATAAATCTGACTAGTCGGCGATCACTACCACCGAACTCTTCGCCTACAGAGAGATCCTCAGAAGTGAAAACCAAGTCTAGAGTATTATTGCCTCTCGTCGGCTCTCTCAACCATTGAGTCAGGAACTCGTTGTTCACTAACTCCAGGAGTAGTTCGTTCTCGCCACAGGGTTCTCTGGTTTTCCAGTCAACTTGGGTATTGAAATCACCCATGGCGATACACAAACTGTCTTGAACAAGTTCACCCAGCAGCCGGTACAAATCCCTGTCCTTTTTAACGAGTAGGGCAGGGGGTCTGTAAAGCAGCAGAGTCTGTATCTGGCAGGACCTATATCTAGGTCAACTCCTAGTAGTTTGCGATCGGATACAATGTGGCAGTTCGTTGGGTTGAAAGTATCCTTGACATACAACATCACACCGCCACCCTCTCTGCCTGGACCATCTTTTTGGAAAAGTTGTTATCCGAATTCTCCTTCAAAATCTCGTTTTGAGGTTTTTAGCCTCGACTGTTATGGCAACCATTTCAGGTTATTCCGTTGCTAAGAGGCTACGAAGTTCAAGAAACTTGTTTTTGATTGACCTCGCATTAAACAGAGGAACTTTCAGGGAGTCCTCGAATGTAGGAATCCCTACGCTCTCCTTTTTCCCGTCTTACTTATCTCTCTATTCTCTTTTGGTGGTGTGGTGGCACCCTTTCTAGCGACCTCCACGAAGGTCGTTCCAGGGATGGTTTTGGCGTACTGGTGCACGTTCACCCTCACTCTGAGCCGGACCGTCCTTAGAGTACGCTCCACGACATCTTGTATCAGGTTGGAGAGTACAGCCTTTTCTTTTAAGGAGAGGTGCACCCCATCCCTTTAGTAGAGGTAGTTCCTACCATAAAATATGTGGTAGGAGTCGAGAAAAAACATCCCTTCCGCAGTACATTAATCTGCTAGTCGTTGGTTCAATGAGACGTTCCTCGAGAAAGCGATCCGGCTTGGACCTCTTCTCGGGAGAATCCCGACCACGACACGTCTGCGGGTTTTCAACCCACATTCATCCACAGCCCTCACGACCGTCTGGAGGATCTTGCCTGTAGGGCCTACCCTCTATCTTCTGAGGTAGAGGTCGTTGCCACTTACCATCAGGGCAACGACTGAACTCTCAGAAATCTGAGATTTCTCAGCCTCTACTCTTATCTGGTGGTTCCCACGTCCTGGGAGGCAGTTTACCCTCACACTGGTGCGAAGGCGGGCCGCTAGCATGGGTTACAGATCCCTTGATTGATAATCACCGATAAGGATGACCCTCGCTCATTTGGCTGCAGAGAACAGAGTCTTCCTTTTCGGAAGCGACTTCTCTGTTTCCTATTTCTTCCCCATATTGGTCTTCTTTTTCTTCTTATTCTTCTTCTTCGTCTTTTTTCCCCTATCATCATTTGGTTTCTCTCATTCTGTTTCTACTTTCTCTTCTTATGTTTCTACTTTCTCTTCTTCTTTCTTCTTTCCCTTCTTCCTCTTTCTTTTCTTTATCTTGACTGATTGAGCCATTATTGTAGAATGCGGCCCCAGCTCTCCTGGTATCACTGTAGATCCAGTGTTTACTACAGGAGCGAGAGGTTTATCAGCAGAACCACCCACGGCAGTTGGTGGTTCATCCAAGGGTTGAGCGGACCGACCTGTGGCTAGCTCTGCGATCCTGTCCTCTAGCCCGCGAATCTGACTGGCGTGCTCTTGTTCCAGGCTCTGCAGTATCATCTCCAGTTTCCTAGACTTCTCCTTGGATGCTCTACATAGTTCTTTCTATCCTTCAACTTAGCCTATTTCATACAGTCGATGCAGGTACTGCCCGGATGGCATTTCTAAAAATACCCATACGTGAAGTCAACGCACCACTTATCCTTCTGGCATATCGCACAAGTATACTTGAGAGCACCTGGTCCTTTCTTTCCGGTAATTTTTAACACTTTATATCCTGATATCACTTTGTGACCATTCAATAATTAAAAAAAGGAAGGGGGGTGGCGAGTTCGCCTCGCGTGAGTCGCTCCCGCCTATCGATTGGAGACGTTTCAGAGGGCAGGTTCCATGTGCTGCTGTTCGTCCGACCGAGTTGTTCAAGCCCGGCGTGCCGTGGATCCCAACCAAGCAGCACTGACGGCCTCCAAGGGACCATCGATGTCGCACCAGGTGAACAGCGGAATATGCCCCGTACTAAACATACTAGTTCCCTTCACGGCGGCCAGGATCTCGGTATAGCGTTCAAGGGATATTCCGCCACAACAAGAGACTCAGCCCAAGACTTTCTATTGGCCTGACAGCCAACCTGGAAACAAGGTCCGTCACCTCGGACTATTGTTACCAGAGCCATCACTTAACGGTCACTAGGAATGGTCAATAATTACACGCCAGGGAAAGGGTTATTGGGGCACTTACCCTCATCCTATTAATCGCACCCCAGCGCCTCGGACTCCTGTAGTCCCAGTCTCTCGCAACCAGTGAGCATCGAGTGGCGTTGTTTTTAGAGGTTCCCAAAGTCTCCATTCTGACGCATGAGGTAGCCGTCAGGTCCTTAAATATTAGATAGAAGGAAAAGAGGCCAGCTAATAGGAAACGTAGGGTTTTGTGTTTAAAAAAAAATCGTCACAGGGGGAGGAAAAGCCTATAATAGCATAGGATAGACGATTTAGAGATTGTGGTACCCACCTGGAGTACCACAATAGGTATCCCGGATGACATAGCTCAGAAACTCTAAGGTACGCGCATCTACCCACCTCAAGGGGGCATCCAGAGAAAATGTGTGTGTGTTTGTGTGTGTGTGTGTGTGTGTGTGTGTGTGAGAGAGAGAGAGAGAGAGAGAGAGAGAGAGAGAGAGAGAGAGAGAGAGAGAGAGAGAGCGTGTGTGATCGAGTCACGAGAAAGGGATTTCAAGCGAAGGAGCCCTGATTCCAGACAGTCTGAAAACTTCCGGAGCGATAAAGCACCAGAAACCCGTCCCGTTTATGATGTTACGACCCTCACCGCCGATTCCCGCCATCGAAGCTGTGGGACCGAACCGATAACGCTTCCGTCGGCAAACATTGGAACTTTGAGAGTAGTAATATATATTCTCCACCCCGAGAATAATCAAGGAAGTATTCTTAGAGCTTTCGGGTCGCCAGCTATCCCCACGTTGCTTCCAAGTAAGTAAGCCAACGCAATACAGAAGGTATTCACGCCGCATCATAAAAGGTATTTGGAATCATTCATCGACGACGCGCAATCCTCGAGCGACAACCCCGGTGCTATTCGGTCTCGCAGCAGGAATCCATATTCGGAACGACGAAGACTACGTCTGGAATATCGCGCTCTACCCCGCTTCCTCGAAGAAATAAATATCTTCCCCCGAGTACCCATACTAGTGGTCTTTTCCAGAAAATCATAAGACTTACATTTTCTTTCATCGTCGAAGAGGCGTGACGATCTCAGACGGAGCGACTCACCTCGTGATCTCCTCCCGGTCCCTCTCGGGTAATTATTGTACTAATTATTGAGCCTCGTGCGGCTAAGACTCACCTCGCAGTCACCTCTCGCTTTCACTCGGGTAATTAGTTTACTTATTCACATTAGTACGGCTAAGACGAGTCCTACTTGTCATTTCAATTTCATTCACTTAATAAACGGTGTTAACTAAATGCCTAGTACAGCTAAGACGAGTCTTACTTGTCATTTCAATTTCATTCACTTAATAAACGGTGTTAACTAAATTGCCTGTATATTATTCTGTAAATATCTATTGTTGTTTGTATAAAATTAAAAGATTATTTTTGTTTTTCCTGTCTAAATTCTCCAACCACCAAAGCCTAATTAAATAGTAGCAATACCGGCCAACGATTAACTCGCTCTCGCCATTTAAACTCCCAACGCACTCGAAGAGGAAATCTTTTTCTAATTTGGGGCTGTCATCTCCCCTCCCCTGCATTTTTGGAGGGAAGCCAAAAGGGTCAGGTTCGCGCTACCTGAATTCTACGCCAATGATGATAAGCTAGTATGAGATTGATCTCTATGATTGATTCTTGTTTAAAGTACCATCGGGACAGGTTGTGGGGAATTAATCTTTGGGTGTGCCTATAGTTGGAAGTAAATGAATAAGACTAAAATCTTTTTAGATCCTTTATTTCCAACTCTTTACTCCATACATATACGCATCACTCGTCGATTCCAAGCCACCTAGACTTCGGTTTACTGATAATTGAAATTATAATTGTATCTTTATTAAATAAAGTAAAAGAATGATGCTAATAGGTGAGAGAAGATGGTATTTGTTGTAAAGTACGTAGAGAAAAAAATGGGGGTGTAGTATTGGTCGAAAAAAAATGAAAAGTAATTGGTTCTTATTTTCAATTTTGCATCGCAGTTATTGAGTCCCTTTCTGCGACAGTCATACAAGCTTACTTAGACCTGTTACTGTAGGGACACTGTCTGATCTGGCTGATATCCTCCCTGAATTGAATTTTTGAGGCTCACGAGAGATTTACATTGTATATTCGTGCGCGTTTAACTCAATTTCTCTTTTAAATTCCCAATTAATTTCTCTCTCTTTCATAGTCCCGATCGACCTAACGAAGCGGGCCTTAAAGCTTGACTATTCGAAAGAATTTTGTTCTCCTGCATAGCTGAGTTGATAAAAGGCCTTGCTTTAATTGAGATCAAAGCACTTGCTCGCTGCCTCACTGTGCTTGGTTGGAATCCCACCCCACTACGGATTTTTCGAATTAGGAAATAACATTATCTTTCCCGAGAAAAAGTTATTCCGTTTTTCTCTTTCATGCTGTATGCAATATATATATATATATATATATATATATATATATATATATATATATATATATATATATATATATATATCGTTTAGCAAGTTGTGAAAATCCGGTTCTGCAGTTAACCAGAATATAATAATCTGGTTAACTAAACTAATTATATTAGGTAAAGATTATACAAAGGAATTAATTACTGACATATTTATATTTAGCTTCACAAGTAACTGATTTTCAAAGATCTGGCTATCGAACTGCGAACCTTTTGGGGCGAAAATTAGGCCTGCAAGGCTGAACAGGCGCTCACAAGCAACAGATGCAGGTACTGGGATATTTAACTTAAGTGAAGTATCCCACAATGCAGGAAAGCACCCCAGGATTTATATATCACTCCCTGGGCATGGCAAATACCTACCAATTTTTTGTGTAACTCCCGGCTGTGATTTTGTTTGTATTGAAGAAAAGAAGTCTTCATCATCTGAGCTACTAATACCAGTATCAAAATTAACTGCGAAGTGACGAATACTTCTATGCTTTTCAAATGTAATGAACCAAATGTAATATAAGAAAAAATAGGCAAGTAGAAGTACCCAAAGTATTGAGTACTTTTTAGGAAGTAAACAGCATGACAGTTACTTGAGTATAGTACTTAAATAATTGTATTTTGTTACTTCATAACTCTGGTAATTTGTCGCCTAACTTCAATATAAAAAATAACACAAATAGTTCATTTATAAAAATATATTTACCAAAAAAGACACGCAAAAGCCTTGAAGGATTTTACTAATCATTCTACTCAATGAAATCGCCGTCGGCATCAACCACGTCCCCCAGATGGCGTTGGAACCTGCTGCAGGTCCTCTCAACGGTCTACGTGTTTAAATAAGTGAAAAGTCTGGTGATCTTCGAATTAAGCTCCACCTTGGTGTTGTACGGAGACTTGTTGGTCACCCTCTCAACCAGTCGCATACATAATTCTCTAAGGAGTTGTAGTCTGGGGAGTTGGGAGGCCAGATGTTCAGAGCGATGTGATCAAAAGAATTGTTTTATAGCCTCGACTCTGCCACCCTGCTTGTTCAGTACATATACGGCCTTCTAGTGGCCATTTCCTGGATCCAGGGCAACACCGACTCCTCCAGGTATTTGATGCAGCCTTCCGCATTGAGTCTGAGGCCATCCGTGAAGATAAAATGGGGCATAACGTAGCCCTTGTGGTTTCCGAGCCACTGTATTCTAAGGATCACAGCCTGACACATCTAACTCTTTCCTGAACTTTCGCATCGTCCTCAGATCGGCACTCGAGCCCTCGGAGATCTTCGTATTGGAGCTCACAACGTGAATACCGAGTAGCACAGTTTACCTTTTCTAAATTTTTGAAGGATTGAATTGAGTAATTCTATAGCTTCCTTCACAGACGATGTAGAACTGAGAGTATTATGATAAGAAGAAAAGAAAACCAACGCCAGGCAACACGCATTTACGGAATTGAGATCTGCCAACGGTGACAAATTACCCATTGCACCATTTATATAAACGCACTCGATGACACCGTTCATTCCTTGACCAGTCATCGCTCTTTCTCGTTATCCCCACTTTATATACCCTCCCACTTCTCTTCTCCTCCCTACCATCTCTCTCCTTTGTATCCCCTTTTTCTCATCCTTCCTTTTGTATCTCCTTTCCTCTCTTTATCCCACTCTTCCCATATATCTACATTTGCATCCCGTTTTCCCCTCTATCTTCCTTTCTCTCCATCTTTCAACCACTATCTTCCCCTCTCCCCTCTATTCCCATCTTCCCCCGTCCCCCTATCCCTATCTTCTCTCTCATCCAATCTCTACCCTCTCCTTTTCCCTCCCTCTCTCCCCATTTATCATCACTCTATCTCCCTCTCCTTCCCTATCCACCTAATATCCCCCCTTCTCTCTCCCCCTCAGCCCTCTCTTCCCTATTCACTCACCCTATTATTCTCCTCCTCTCCATTAACTTCTCTCTCACTCTCTCTCCTCCCCCCTCTCTCCCTGTGTATGTGTGTGTGTGTGACCTTGATCTTACGTTTCGAGAGCACGCGCTCATTACTATTATCTTGTATAATAAATGTTACAAATTAGACGTGTTTCAATAGCCGAAGACACTACCGAGTAAATGGCTTAATAAAGTAAAACCTGCGTGTTTGTGAAATAGTATCTTGTTACTCGTGTTTCCCAAATCTTCAATCAACCCCAAACAAACATCATCGCACACAGTAAAATAAAGAGAGAGATTGTTTCAAACAAAAAGTAATAAACCTACAGTGAGAGGTGAGCTTTCCGTTCCTTCTTGTCTTTTTTTCGCTCAACGACACTCCGAGTCTGAAACCATCTTTCTCAATTACCATGTGGAACAGCACCAATGTTTATACTTTCCAAATCATTGGCACAATTTGTATCGGTGCGCGACGAAGGTTTTGATGAAATTTTAACGACCCTATATTCACCACTCACACCGGCCCAACTATACGGGAACCTTAATCTAGGGTTTGCTCATTCCTTGTTGAGGCACGCCCGGCACTGGTGTGATATTCAATCTTAAGTTTAGCCGAGCTCCGACCTAATTGCGAACTCTCATAACCTCATCCAGGTGGGTTTACGTAACTTTCCTACTAATGAGCTGCTTCAATTCAGCCGCAAACTTGGCGACATCATCGCAACTGTCGAGGAAATTGCTACAGAACCACCTCGGATATTCCTTTCTGAGGGAATCGCTGTTGGTGCCATTATACATTTAACCAATCGAGAAATTCCTGCTTGAATCCCTCGATATGGGAGACACAATCCACTCCATTTAGTGTCTATGGTGGCGGCTATGCCTGGATAGAATCCTGCCTTTTCGTCCGGGACCTTCGCTACGGGAATTCCTTTCCTGGTTGACTTCCATATCATCCTGGCATCGTAGGAAGACAGGAAAAGATATCCCATCGCTACATAATGTATTAGGTCAAAGGATTCATGTCTCACAGAAACAGTTCTCCATTTTCTATAATTTGGGCTCTCTCTTTCCTGTCTATATTTAGTAGCAGATGCCCGTAACCCAATCTTAGGTGCGGATTTTTTTGCAACATTTTTCTTTTTACTTATCCTTGATTTACGAGGAAGTACACTTAATTAATCTGTGTCCAGATACCTTATTTATGGCACTCTCACTTTTCATGCCTCGCATCTCGCCGTGATAGCACGTGTTCAGTGACCTGACTCATTAAGTCCCATGGGAAAATTTTCACCTGCTCATCTCACAATTCACTCGCACACACAAAACTATTTACATATTACCTGACATAATCTCTCCTCGTGTGGGCGGTCAACCAATCTAACAAACATCAAAACCCTACCTACAAACAACTGTTGGGTCTGTACACTTCTGGCTGCGCTGCTTACCACCTACAAAATTAATGCCGCAAAAAAAGAATCTGCTAAGTTGTAAAGTTAGTGTATCATTGGACCATCTCGTTCATCACAGCTTCAGCACTGCACCTTGTATAGAAGAAAGGTTGCACTTACAGAAAAGTTTATGACTTACGTGGTTTAAACAGGGTCACTAGCCTAGACATATATCCTCTGGCCTTTATTTATGACTTTACATCACAAATTGCAGGTTTAGTGACTTACGAGCTTTAAACAGGATCACTAAGCTGGACAGATATCCGGTTCCATTTATCATTGACTTTACATCACTAATTTTAGAAGCAAAAGTTTTTTCCATGCTTGATATTCTAAAGGCATTTCATCAAATATCTCGTCGAAAAATTGTGTCTCCTAAATCTGCAGTTGCAATCCTTTTGGTCTCTATGAGTTCCTTTTCGTGCCACTTATCGGAAATCTTCATCCCAAACGTTTCTGCATTTCTTGAATGAAGTACTAGTGATCTTTCCACTGCTTTCTACTTTTTAGATGATATACTGGTATATTCACTCACCCAAAACGGCATATTTCGCAATTAAAACAAATCTTTGAGGGCTGGCAGTTTCTGGCTTAAAATTCATCTTTTCTAATGCGATCTGGTTGTGAAAGGCTAGAATTTTTCTAACTTATCGACAACTTATTTAACCTCGCGTGTGGAAGTATGAATTCGAACGCGCCGTGTGGCTTACTTTTATCAGGCCTAGACTGGCGACAGCTATGTTTGTTTTCATTTATGACCACCGACCCCAATCTGATAGCGTTGACCACCCGTCTGGCTGCTGGTGTCTCCCTCACCCCCCCCTCCAGGTAAAATAGAAAGAAGTCGCTTCGTCAAAACAGCGCTTATCAAACTGCCTTGTTTGCATTTTCTGACGCCATGCTACCACCCCTTGGGACTTCGCTCGTCTCGCGTCACCCCCTTTCCTCCTGACGAACTTCCCTATTTAATACGAAGTGCATAGTTCCCATCAGAGAGTGGGAGTTATGAAGTCTTGTCGCTCAGATCAAGTGCATCTGTACCCCAGTCGAACCGAGCTTCGTCGTCGTGATCTCTTGAGCAGATCCTCTCCATAATCCGCTCTGTTCAGAGGAAGATTGCCACTACTTTATTACGTCCCGGAAGACTGTCCTGGGCTCGCCTCTTCTCATCCATCTTCGTGGAGATTCTACGCCGTCCGTTGACGAGTCTCTACTGTGGTCGCTTCCCCCTCCCAGGAAGTCGAAGTAATCGCAAACCCGTTGGAGTTCTCTGAACACTCACGAAGACCTGGCCACTGCTCTTCCGCTCCCGTCAATCATCTGTGTTAATCTAGAATTCTACCCTCGTAAGTCATCTCATTCTCTCAAGTACTAAGAAGACCCCATAATCGCACAATGAAAAGATCTAGTAATCTTACTTCTTTTATTTAAACTATAGAATTTATAATAATTCTCGGGCCCAACTTCCATTAATTCCTGCCCGGTATAAATTTCATTGTCAAGAATAATAATTTCCATTATTATTCTTGTCTCCATATTCAATCATTTATCTTGTATTAAAGCTTATTTTTCTAGAGTTGTTTCCTTAAATAATTCCTGAGTTGAATCTGGCAAACGAGTTCCCCTTTTGAAAAGCACACCAGTAATTAAGTCGCACACTTATTTTGGGAGGCCATTGCCTTCCCTTCGCTGCATACATGCCTGAGTACAGGGCCGAGATTTGCCGGTCTGACTCATTTACGTATGTACCCATATTATATAGTAGGACATACTGTGTCGTTCCTCGACACCGCGAAATTTATGAGGCCTCTTCAATTTTTATTGAAAGCACGCCATAACGTGACCATAATTTTGGGTTTTCTAAAAGAGCTTTTCAAAGGTGTGAGTACATATGTAGAAAATTATCTTTAGTTTGGTTCACGAGCTTCAAACACGCAATTAAAATGGCAAAAACAGCAATCATTAATGCTACTAAATTACATCACCTATTATCTGACGCACTCATTGGAATCCCAACGGATGGAAGTTTAGAGAGTATGGAGGTAGTATTTTAGTAGCAGCAAGGAAATAAATGTCTGTTAATGTTTTTGTCGAAGCAGCTTACCACTCTTTAGAAAAATATGCCCACATATTTGAGGAGGTTCTATTCGGTCTTCGAGACGGTGAGAAAATTTATTAGAACTTGCGTTTTAATTTCCCCTTTCCAGGCGACTTCCATTAACTGCCCACCAGTTGGATTTCATAAAACATTTGTTAATGACGTTGAGCTAAAAACAGTGAGAGTTAAAACTGCAGATAGACTATACAGGGAAATTCAAACCACCACAAATTCATTTGTATTCACCCTACTCGCGGGTTATAACCATATGAAGAAGTGTAGCTGGTCGCTTCGATTAAAGCCCTTCACAGACTTTTAAGGAGAATGATTACCTCCCCTTAGCAAAGCGTAAAAAAGCTGTCATGCTGAACAAAGAGTCCCGTGCTCTCACTTATTCTGATTTATGACCTTACGACCTTCAAAACTTTGAATAATTCCTGGACTAAGCTTGGGAGGACCTTGGCAATTCTCTTATTCGAAAGAGAATGTAAACAACATAAGGATTTCAAATTTCCTTACAATCGGCCGAATAGTTATGATGTTATTGCCCCAAAATTAATTTATGGGCTACCCATGGAAGGACTTGGAAAATTATATGATTCGAAAGAGAATGTCAAACAATATAAGGTTTTCAGATTTCATTAGAATAGGCCGAATAGTTACAATGTTATTATAAAAAACAAACAAACAAACAAAATGGGGACTGACCAACCGACATAGGGAGATGTAGAGTCGCCTGCGACTAAAAATGTTGGGCGCTTCTAACCTATCGAAGGCTAACTAAAGCACATAACTCTATCTCCCTAGCCAGATATCTTTATGGTTCCTCTTTGCGCATGCTCTTTCTTTTGATATTGATGTCTTTATGCCTCTACATGAATTCTCGGAGGCCCTCAAGTTAGAGATGGAGTGCGGACTTAACCTGTATGCAATCATAAACTTCTCGAAAAATAGAATGTCCTCATCTTGGAAGATCTTCGAACTTGCACGCATGCATTCGTTATAAACATGAAACAGTCTCTAAAGATCGACGGACAAATTTCTACCCTTTATACGGAAAGAATTAAAGGAAAAAATCATTCACTGTGGAAGTCAAAAGAATTAAGATCTCTGCTTTCCTGCACGCGGGCCGTAACAACTACGACATCGGCAAGCGGCTCAACGTCAACCGTATGACCGTCGACAAAGTCACGGAGAAGCTTAAGAACTGGAAAGACTTCAAAAATCGACGTCGTTTTGGTAGAACTCAAGTTGTCAACGATTTGGGTGTGAGAAAGACCTTCAAAAGTGCTGCGAAACTCAAAATGACTACACTCGCAAAAAAGAAGATCTTGGTGGCTATGGTATCCAAGGCCGTCTGCTCACCGACCCTATGCGAGAACAACGTCGAGAACACTGTCGTCACCTTCACAACGATTTGAAGAGTCATGACAGTCTAATTCACATGAATTCGGATGAAAAAACCTTTACGGAGGATCCGGTCATCAATACGAAGAACGACTGCGTAGTAAGCTTAGAAGAGGAGGTCTCCGAGGTCCACTATGTCTCCACGACCAAGCACCCGACCTCCTTGATGATGCCCGGCGTTGTGCTTAGAATGGCGAGAATATGTGGCCAGTGTGGTTCGCGGCCGATTTCAGGCTCACCGCGCCGATTACAAAGACATCTTGGCCGCAAAATTCCTGCCCTAGGAGAGAAAGATGCACCGGCCCAGATCATGCAAGAGTGGCTGGGGACTTTTGGCCACCACAGTCGCCCAACCTCAATCCCCTTGACTACAACGTGTGGGCGTACGTCAAGGGCAAGGCCTGCAAAGTCCGCAACAACAACGTCGCCGAACTGAAGTTCTTCGTCAACCCCGTCTGGGCCAGCATAAAGAAAGACTTTGTCCTCAACCTAGGCACGGCATTCAGGTCTAGCCTTCATGTCGTGCTCGCCGCCGAGGGGGGTTGGGGTGGCACATTGATTAATATTACAATTTACATACATATTTGTATTTAAAACCATATATACATGTCTAACTGTTTTAAAACTATCATTGTGTCCTGTGTTGAGAGCCTCATAACGAGTTTTACTGGATATTTGCAATATCCGGTAAAGAAACCTTGATAAGAAGCAAGTCACAGATGAGTCCATTTCGCTACAAGAGGAAAGTCCGGTTTCTACTAAAAGAAAACTGACACTTTCTCGAATTCACAGAGTACACGCAAAACTACACTACCTATAATTTTTACAGCCTCTCTCCGAACAGGCAGACGGTGGTCCTTTACTCGTAAAAGCCATAACAAAAACGATTATGGATCTGACCGCAACTTCCCCCTCTCTCCTCTTCAAATAGGAATTGGCTTTAATAAAAGTTCATCTACGTGAGAGGGATATGTTAGCACGTGTCATATTAAAATACCTCTCATGTTCGCAGATAATGTGCCACATGGCAGACATTTCAGTGTATGCACACGTTCAAATAGATGCTATTTGATGTAAATAGATGGTAAATAATTGTAATAATTTTACATCTTCCTAGTTTAATATAGATATAATCTAAAGGAACAGCGCATTCACTGTCACCGGCCATTACGGGCCAAAGCTTCGTTCGAAAGAATGGGTCTCTCTCTCTCTCTCTCTCTCTCTCTCTGGCCGTGACTTTGACCTTACGTCTCGCGTGCACACTCTGATCACAAATTCGTTTTTCACAAGTGCAGGACTATTATCAATGTATAATAAATGTTATAAAGAACCCGATGCGTTTCAATAACTACGAGTAATGGCTCTACCGCGGCAAGGTTTACATATATATATATATATATATATATATATATATATACAAAAAACGAATTTTAATGATTATATATTTAAGATTTACCAATTTAAAGCAAAATAATATTTAATATTACTATCTACTTCTAAAATAAATCCTTTACAAATAAAAATGTTTTATTGAAAAATGAGTTTTTTTATTTAAACTTGCACATAGTGGATGCATTTTTTTTTATATAAAAATTTAACATTTACTCTTGGTAAAAAATATTCGTAGTATGGTTATTTTCTGTGCATCACATACACACTGATGCGTGTCATGGGTATAACGCACAGGATGACGACAGATCATTAATTTTACACACTTCGATCCGACTCTCACACTCTGCAGCGCGTGTAATAACTGTTTGAGCGTCATATTTCAAATTATCCCGACTCGAAAATGTCCGATTCATTTTTAACAACTCTCATAAAAAATAAAGTACAAATAATAAAGTAAAAACTTAAAATTTCTTTTTAACTACGACATATTGTAAAAATTGTTATTAAGGGATAGACTAAGCCTAGAATCTGTCCTCAATTTTGTTCATATTCCATTCTTAGCTTTTGTCTTGTTTATGTCATATCACAAAATATTTAAAGATTGCTTTCTCTACCATACAAACATACATTTGTAGCACCCAAATTACAAGGTGGAGTAGAGCCAACAATGAATCTCCCAAATGAACACCCCATTGGCCCCATGAAATCTTGAAGTTGGGCACACGCATTAATTACTGAAATAATATGGCATGAAATAATCAACCCTTCTAGACTGGAGCAAAACACTTATAATAGGACAAATAAACATGAGTTAAGAAAAGGGAATGTAAATAAAATATGTATTTTGCTAGAGGCGAGAAAAATGAATTCGAGACGGAAGCAAACATATGCACACAAACATACAAAAGTGGTTCCCATAGCCGTGATAAAAGCTCAGCTGTTTAAACAAAGTGTGGGATGCAGGTGAAGAACTGAAAACACGATAACAGCGGCCATTATTTATTACTCGTAACAAAAGACTGCCAAGCTCAGTCGCGTCTTTGGTATTTTGAAAAGAAACAAAATCTCTATCTCCTTAGATACGAATTAACAGGGAGTGAAATAGGCTCCACCCAAACAACATCAGTGGTTAAATAATAGGCTACGCCCATTGTCTCCGACACAAATACATATATACTACCAAACTCAGAGAGTCAACTTCAGTAAGAGAGTAAGAAGGTCAGTAGGCCAGCAAGTCAGAGTCAGTCAGTCCGCAGTCAGAGAGACGTCATGTAGTAATAGGCCCACTAATGCACACTACACGCCTGTCTCGAATCCTTCTTACGACAGGGCTACCCGAGTTCTACGCCCAAATAAAGAGTCCGAAATTCCTCCGTTTGTGATTTCCTTGGTACAGGTAATCCACATCGATCCTTTGAACTCAGCCTACATAATCTCCCCTCTCGGTCAGGCGAATTCCCCTCTGCGCCAAAGCCTACCACAAGAACGTTCGGCGCCCGCCATGAACTCTCGAACCCTTATAACTCGCACCCATCTATTAACCTCATGGACTTGCGATAAGTGGTCACTTCAAGCCACGCAATAAGATCGAAGACTGGCCATACATATAGAGAATCTAATATTTTAAAAAAGGTTTTTTTCTCGACTAAATACGTTGATATTGCATCATTTTATTGAACTACAAACGAGTACGTTTCACTATTTTCAGTTGCTTGCGGCTTAGATTTAAATGAGTAACTTCATTTTTAAATACCAATATTTTAAGTTTAAACTTAATCGCAGGGGAAGCCAGGTGAATGAAAAATCCCTTATAAAGATACCGAAAATTATAAAAAAACAACAAAAAAGCAGAATTTCGAAAAAGAAGCCCCAATTATAGCTTATTCTCAAATATCTTGCCCAATCTCTTTAGGGTAGAAAAAAAGGATTAGGGGAATAATTTATTTGAAAGATTTATCTATAATTTTAGACATAAAGATACGCTAAATATATTTAATGTTTCTAATCTCTTAAAAAGAGTTTTAGAGTTAAATCTTACTTTGCCTAGAATTTGCAGCATTAATTTACGCAGTTAAAAATTTGACTGTTAAAATCTTATGACGCAAGACGTCAGGGGATAATAAAAGCGCAAGCCAATTTGAATAATCAATTACATGACAAAAAATATATAAACATAAACGTTTATCTTTATCAAAGTACGATCAAAGGACACATTATCATCGAATCAATTTACTAAGAGGATGTTCACTGTTCACATTATGACTTAGACACACAAATGGAAACATAATAGGTGGTAGGTGCATCCATAAAGCTCTTTAATTGGCAATAATCAAAATTACTCTCGATTTCAGAACCAAGAAAGACGATTGAAATAGCAATTTCTCTACTTCTCAGTTCAAATACATTTATTCAGTTATTGACTACATCCACTTCCCAGCTCAGAATTGTAAGATATTCGCTATGAGAGTTCTGGTACTCTAATATGAGCAACCAACTTAAGAATTTATCAAGCAGACCAATATCATATGGCTGATTTGCCAAAATTCAAAGGAAATAAATATCCACTTCATACAGGGACTTATATTTATCAAATTCGCCATGTTTTGAGCTACAACAGGCTGCTCACAACCACAATTATTTTTGTTTTTCAATTATGAATTTTGAACGTCTCTTTTATGATAATTGCGCAAACTTTAGATCAATATATCATCACCGATTTCAAATATATATAACTTTCATTCTTAGGAGTTTGGCATTTGAAAATTATAGGCCTATTAATCGGGTATATTTACCAGACATCCTAGAAAGAGTTTGCTACAATCACGGTGGACGATGGTGATGAAAGTTAAAAGGTAGAATTTCAGTGATATTTTGTTCCTAGTTTTGCTTTACTCCATATCTTGTAAGAAATAGAATATTATTTACTTATTATGCCTAAATAATGTTCATCACTTAATAAATTAAAAGAAAATTTATAATGTCCAATGAATTTATCTCGAAACTGATAAATCTGAAATCGGCGAAAATGTTAGTTTGTGTCTATCGAATATGCATACTAATGTGCATTTATATTTTATTTGTGACGAACCTATGTATTTTGCATGGGAGAAGACCTATTATACACTAGTCTATGTAAATTAAAATGGCAAGTTTTTGTCTGGCAAACTCTCGGAATTCTCAATGGTGAACGGCCAAGTATCCGCCATCCATGTTGATCCAAGGACATGATCCAATAGAACTTATGCAAGAATGAAGTATTTTTTCTGTCTCTCTCTGCAATATTTGTAATTAGTGATAATTGTCATATTCCCGCAATCTTCAAAATTCCTTTCTAACTATTTTGGTATTTTGCTTTACTTATCATTTATATTAACGACTCCTTTAACTTCCTATTAAGATGTACTAGAAACTCTTTTAATCTTGTCGAGGTTTATTCCCATTTTTAATTCATAGTTGGTAAGGAATCGACTCCAAGGTTTTATGTGGATTCATTATTTCATCTAACCGTTAATTTTGGCTTTTCTATTTAAATCATTTATTGTTTAGGTCAATCTTTAACTTCTTATTATATTATATATATAGTTGATACTAAATCCCCAAATAATTTTATTTCGTAACATTTGACCTTAGAGGCAGCCTAATCACGCAGCCTTTTCCAAAGTCTGTGTTTGGAAAATATTGCTGATAAAACACCTGGAATGATTAATATTAGGATATAAATTGGGGGATGAAATGAGTTTTAATGTAATGAAAAAATCAATTAATAGTTGTAAACTGACAACTCATTTCATGAGCACTACATTACACACAAGCCATGTTGGGGAGAAGAAATAATGTAAATTAGGAGATGTTGGAGTCTCCTTTGTTATATGACCTCATTTGTCGCGGAAACGCAGCTATGTCTGCAGAGTGGGTGTCGAGCTGAATATAGGAGGCGTTGGGATCGTATAGATTTCTCACCTATCGATCCTAATCACTAATAGGTAAAAAATACTTTTCTTTCTTTGAACTAGCCGTGGAAGGGTAGGGGCCTAAAGCGCCTGTCCCCCATCCCCGCCTGTAACCGTTGCATAGTGAATTTTGTTAAACAAATGAATCGTGTACCCCAAGTCTTCTGCCTCAGTCACGGGGCTGAAATTTGGCCATTTGCAGAGCATGCCCCAATCTCCGCGACAAATTTGATCGTAGAACAGAAGAGCCCCGATGATAGAAATTGTGGCAACTGATGGAATGCGTTAGACGAATGTTTTAGGATATTATTTGTAAAATCGATATCCTAAGTTAACTATATCGAATTTACTTGACAAATCACGGATGCTACACCAAAGGACAGCCGCCAAAGGCAAATCCTGCCACTCTGTGCTCCATCTGAAAACTAACCACACCCGAACATATCCTAAATTTTCTAAGAAATTAGTGATGTTTGTGAGTGTTAGGATATATTATTTTTTTAAGTGGGACTTGACGAATGATCTGTCAGCTAAACAATTTTGCCATTCTCTAATTAGATCAAAAGTGGATTGTTAAAAAAGTTATAATGAAAAATTAGATAAATTTAGAGAATTAAATAGATACATTTTACTTTTGCGATTCTAACATGCCGCTGAGTAGGAAAATCAATTTAAAATTAAACGAAATCACATTTTTAAGGTAAATAGCCCTTTAATTTAGTACCTAGATACAAAATGACTTATTTAATTTAAAATGCAATATCAATTTAGTAAATACAATGCACATTAATTAAATTTATGCGTTTTAAGTGTGTGTTCGAGATTCAGAATGAAATATTAACACCCAGTATTATCCTAAATACTTTAGTTTTGCTTATATTTTAAAAGATAAACAAAGATGGCAAAAATTTAACTTCCAGACTTCAAACTAGTCTTGAAGGATTTAGAAAAGGCAAAAGACAAGTTATATGCGTAGGAGTAATTATTATGTAAGATTCGTAAATCAAATTTGGTATTACAAATAGACGATTATACTCTATCTCGGACTAATATTAAGAAGTCATTGGTATCAATAAGGTAAGCATGCTTCATGCATTAATATTGTATAATTTAGCCTACTTATGATTGCTAATACTAATGTCACAACTATTTTCCATGTAATTTAGAAACATTCACAGCAAGCTTCTGTTCGGCTAAATAAACCATCTTAACCGTTAAATAATGAGAAAACAAAATTAAGTCGGACACAGCCATTTTAATTGCTAAACTTTGTTTCTCGGTTTGGTTTCTCTCAATTTATTATTTCTGATTATTATATCTCAGATATTTAACAGAAAGTTTACTTCTATAGTTCATCATCTCTTAATGGGCATCATTAGTTTCAGTTAGGAATGAAGAGTTCTTTTGAACGAAGTAAAAAAAAAAGGTCCCTTTGGTTTACGTAGATGATCTTATCATTCCAGAATATTTGTCTCTTTCTGAATGCCATCACTTAGTAACTTCTCATGAATTCAAGAGGCAGGATAAATAGGAAATCTATTCCTGCTTTTAGGAATATGAATCACGTACTGAAACCTATTGCATTTCATATAGATGACATTCACCGTTTTTTTGTAAGACTAGATAAAGTAGCATACGCAGCTACTTAATGAGAGGCAGCTCTTGGTTGTCATAGACATCCATATTATAAAAAACGCTGTCAGCATTAGAATAGGACGCCATCGAAGGGGACGCGCTGTCGTTGTCGTGCTCAAGTCCTGCTGATGATGAGCGACTGCGCCTGAGGAAATAAGACATGATGGGTAGTATATGAAATCAAACATGGTCATAGAAATTTGATGTCGAGACTATTAGTATAAGAAGATACAAATTTCTAGGGTTTTGGCGAGAACGTAGGAAGGATAACACAACGTTGAAGACTGCCCCTCCCTACTCGCGAAGAGGGAGGAGAGAGGGCGCATGACTCACGACTGACTATCACCTTGTTGTTACTCTCTTCCCCATCCTGATTGGCGGTTCAACTAAGCTGACGGTGGAAGGAATCCGGCCGGGAGTCCGGGAAGATATACATTAGATAGATAGCTGTATGAGAAAGGTGAAAATTGGAGTAACAGCAAGTAAATAGGTAAATGTCTCAAGTTGGGTGAACTTAAGCGTGTTAAAGAGGAATAAAACGATTTACTCTAGCCATTATATATAGATTGGCGGGCCTACATTTTTACGTAAAAGTCCCTGTTTTATAAGTTATATATATTTTTTTATTCATCTTCATTTCTGCCACTTGTACGAGTAGTGTACTTTAGCTCGCTATTGAGCTAATAATATTGGGGCACCATACTAATCGCAAGAGTGCTAATTTATCTTTTTATTGATGTTTATGCGTTTAAATGACATTCACGCCGTTGTTAGTCAGCGAACCAAGTTTGAGTTATTCCGTTTGAGCAAATGTGTGTCTGAGTGTGTGCGGTTTTTTGTGTGTTTTATTTTGTATTTAGGTGATTTGATTTTATTTAGTCTTATTAAGGTGTTTCACTTCGGTGTCTAATTTGGCTATTCTTGTTCGGTTTTCTTAATCGCTTGCTCTTTCCTTTGTTCTCAATCGGTTCTTCCCTGAAGTATGGATCATCAAAACCAAGTGGTAGAGTTGTCTCGGAGAAGATGACTGTTTGGGTTTCATTTTTGGGCAACGATTAAGATCTGCTTAGTTGGCTTTCGTCGCTTCCTCTTTTAAATATACTTTGGTATTTCATCAATTCTAAGCTGATTCTTCACGCACTTGAATCGAGACTAAAATGAGCGACTTATTGGATGAAAAGCTGCTCTGGAAATAATAGAGGAAGGTTGTTAATTTTCCTACACATGTTTTTCATTAGCATTTTGAGGGTTTTATTTAGCGGTTACAATTTTACTATGGAGAACAACAACACTAGCTGCACATTTGGGAACTGTGAAGTGGGTTCTATTCCGTTTCACCAGCAAAGGCGGCGTTTGATTGCTTCTCTGTAGCCATTCTTTCATTTATATTATCATTTTCCTAGTCGGGCAGGCCATAGCCATGTTCCTCTACAGCTAAAGCATTTTTGTGGGGGGTCTCAAAGGGGTATTGTGAGAGGTTTTGGCCGATTTCTCTGCATTCAGAGCAAATTTTCTCTTTTAAGTCACAGATTGCTGTAAGATGGCTTTCCACCTTAGAGTACCTAAAGCCGACTTGCACGCTTTCTACTTTAGAGCACCAAAGCCGACTTGCAGATTACATACTTTTTCTTTTACAATACTCACGTGCGATATTCTCATGTTTAAAGGCTAAAAGTCCATTTCATTTTATTGGCCATTTATGTGGGCAAGCAAGTGACTTTTAACAAATGTGTTTGCGTCACAAAATTTAATAATTCAGCCACCATTAATTCCTTCGTTGTCCATAATCTCGGTTTGAACTTTGTTTTCGAGGTGTGACCAATCCAAAGGTAAATTTTGAGACAAAAGACACCCCTGTTTGCAGTTATTTGTGATGGGAAACAGTTTTATCTACGTTGCTCTTGCAATCTTTAGGTTTAAGACGAACGCTCGAAACGTCCTTTCCAGTTAGGCCTCCTCTCTTGATATCTTGGTACTTTCCCTTGAAAAAAAAATTATATCTGTTTTAAGTGTTTTTGTTTTAGCCTATTCTTCTGCTGTTCAGTTTATCTTTATTATTTTGGATTAGATAAAGTGAGAAAGAGCTTCTACTTTTTTACTCTCTCTTTCTCTAGCGAAATGCCTAATAAGATGGTTCCACAGAAGTGAATTTCTGATACCTCCACCGGCAACTTTCTTCTAGCTCACTTTCAGGAAAGTTCATTGCGGTGTCGTTGCCGTACCATCCAGCGACAGTCCGAATTTAATATTCTTGATTTAATGCAGGAGAGGGTTAATCTTCCTGCGAAGCTGAAGGCAGTGACTGGTATGCCCGCGGGCTTTGAACTGGCGACTGCATAAGAAGAGTATCAATTAGTAGCAGCGACTCCACCTATTCCGGCGGAAGTTTCTCTTGAACCGGTGTGTCGAGGTTCTCTCCGCATATCAGCTAAGGAGAAAGTACCGATAGTCACAACTAACAGTTACTTAGTTTTAGTTTCGTTGCAGGATGAGAAAGAAGACAAAGTTCGTCTTATATGTGATTCGATTGTACTGAACCAACTCGATGAGTTTTGTGGCAGGTACCGGCGAATAGAAGAATATACTGTTATCCGAGTGCGAGCGCAAATCGAAGATTTAACTAATTCCATTTATGAACTTGCAGGAGCTACAACAAATACCAGTTTTATAATAAATGTAGGTACTAATAATATTTTTATACTCCATCTCATTATGTATAGAGCCCCAGCGAGAAAACTTAGAGACTAGTGTAAAATTCTTTTTTCACATATACTGTAACCAGTCTATTTGCAGAACAACTTTCTTGGCAAAACATTGCATTAATAAACTAATAAATGTGTACAATTTCTTTAACTGGACTTAATTCCCCCCCCTTTACCTGTCTCCTGCGAGATGGCCACCCCTTAGGAAGATGACCAAGTCTTTAGGATGGGTCCATAGATCCTTGAAGTCAGAGGTATTGTGGGTGTTGCGTGCATGTTTGAGGTTCGGGCAGTCAAAGAGAAGGTGTTTGGTGGTTTGAGTGTGTTGGCTAGAAGAAGATTTGCATTTAGTCACTTTTGAGATATTTTTTTACGAATTACACGACCTGTTTATGTCAAATGAACCACATCTAAACGGATCACGGTCATCAATGTTGGACAGGATCTTGATAATTTTATTCGCTTTTTCTGTCAAGACAGTACCAGTTGCAGTGGATAATTCATCCAAAACAGGTATAGATATTTAAGGGCTCATCTCCTTTGCTAAAACTATACTACACTAATGCTCGCAACATAAAAAATAAACTTGGGGAATTTAGATCAATAGATGCAACAGAGAATTTTTATAAAATGACCATTTGCAGAGATGAACTAATTCACACAAAAGTGATCTTCCCGGCAAATTTTAAGTTGAGGGTATAAACATTTACACGAGGAAAGAGTGGAGAGGAGAGGTAGTGGGGCCATGCTTTACTCTCTGTATTACCTATTTCCTGTCTAAGTTAACGTTTTAAAAACCAAAACTGCAGATATAGTAGGCCCTAAAATTTATGCAGGAAGCATAACGTTTAACTTTATTGTACACTAAAACCCCTAGCTTAAAATGACGCGAACGACAAAGCGATGTATGATAATAAATAATAACAAAGTGAAGAGCTGCAATTTACTCTACAATTTTAATTATGATAACATAAATATTGCTCTGTACGATGCAGACCTGTAGCGTCAAAATGATTGAACTTTATATAAATTATAACTTTCTTGTGCAAAGAGTGGATCGTGTCCCAAGTGGAAATAACATATTGGAGCTTGCGGTTAGTATAGTAATGAATAGTCACTTTCACAATGGATGGGGCACGCCTTGGAGACGCTCCTCATCCACACCAAGTAAGTGACCAATGTAGTGCGAAGGTGGTTACTAATTGCTCTACTAACAGCATACCATCACTGCGTACGTTGTAGTTTACCTTAATATTGAATCAAGCTTTGAATAAAAACGAAAATTTGATGAATCAAGTTCGCATCCGAGTTCTTTTTGGTGAGAATGACGGAAATTCAATTCAACTTAAAATTCGTGTTAAATATTGTGCAATGACTGATATTCTTTCGACCATGATAACGTAAGCACAATGTCAAATTTTTATATACGCTAAGAAACAAGCGGATGAAATAATTGTACCAGGGCGAAAAAAACGTAAGTAAAGTACACAACTAAAATAGGGAAACATGTACGCAAAGTAATTGAAGAAATGCATTGAAGCAAACTGAATTGCCATCGAATCTAATGAAAAGCGACATAGATCTGATTGCACTGAACCAAAGTGTAGTGTCAGAAAACAGGCAGACAGAAAAGAGAAATTATGAAGACTCCCTAGCAAAGGATTTATAGCAGGTTAGATGCTATATTATCAATATATTTCAGAATGCATAAATTTAGGGAAAATCAAGAATATATATATATATATATATATATATATATATATATATATATATATATATATATATATTATATATATTAGGGTGGTCCAAAAAACTGAAAATGATATTTATTTCTCTCCACATGGCTAATTTTATTACACTTCACGAAAAGGAATTACACGTAAAATTTCGTCTCTCTATCTCATCATTTAGGGCTCGCCTCACTTTTCACTTTTTCTTTTCAGGTTGGTCTTTGAGGGTGTCGGGTTGGCCATTTGCTGTTCATGAATAAGACGGAAGATCAATTGCTTCTAATCCTCATCTTTCGTCAGGGTGGCATTGTACGCCTCTGCCAGGGCCACTCCTCGTTCAGCTGCGTCGTTTACCCCTTCCAGGCTTCTGGCTCTTTCCGGAAAGTCCTCTTACAGCTTATCGCCCTTTAAAGCCAAAGGATCCATCTGTAGGAAGCCTTGCTTTGCTTCCTGGGCTTCGCCTTTCTTCAGGACGTCGAAAAAACGATGCGAACTTCTAGGGAAGAAGGCATCAAGGCGGATGTTCCGTGGTCTTCGATTTTTGCCCGGCGTGGGTGATTTTCGGTTGGATTTTCTCCGTCTTATTCTGAGTCACGCAGTCGGCTTTCGTTTTGTCTGGAACCCGGTCGTCCAACAGGGAAAGGCCGACCAAGTCTTACGTTAAATACCAGAGATGCCGTTAGAAGGCATTGCTCGCGGTTGCAGCGACGTTAATCTGGATCATGTACTTCTGGAGTTCAGTCAGTATCATGATGTTGTTGTATTGGGCGTGGGGCAACAGAGGAGCTTCGTGCCAAAGCGGAAGTACACTAGGGCAATGAACAGCGCCATGCCAATCACATTCTGCTCCTCTCATTTTCTTGTCTTGAACTGGTGTCGGAACAAGAATATCTTGAGGCAGTAGATACCATTTGACATCATCCTCGCGTGGTGGATGGTACCAGGGTCATTAAACGATGGTTGAGTCGTCGTGCCCCCTCCGAGGAACACGGCTGAGAGCTGCAGGAACTCGAAGTAGTCATCGCGCGAACACTTTGTGGATCAGCCAGGGAAAATGCCAGGTAATCCTTCATATGGGAGCATAGCTGCTCCAGATGTCCTTCGAAGAGGGTATCCTCAGCCACAGTGTACTCTCGCTGGTTGATGGTCGGCCACTCCTTCTGGAAACGCTTAAAAAGAGCGAATCCCGGACCTCCAGTGCGCCCCAAAACGACTCGAAAGACGTCAGAGAGAACAATCCAACACATGATGGCGGCACGCCAAGATCACCAACTCCCTTCTAATACCTTCATCGACCCGGACACACACGCCATTGTGGAGGCCAGTCTTGCTTGCAGTTGTATCTAAGACCGATCCGACTACTTTGCGAATCTTCCAAGACTCGAGCATTTCCAAACACGCTGCGGCCTGAGCTTCTCCAGTACTTCGAGCAGCATTTGGAATACCCAACAACTTCCCGAATCTTCGACCAGTTTCCAGAATCCAAGACCTCTCCACTGTTTTTTTTCAATCTCCTGCAGCATTTTCCCGCCCCAATGCAGGAGAAGGGGACCAGTTGCTTGGAAGTTCTTCCGCGCTTCTTCGTCTTGTGTTTAGCGTGTGCGACGACGCGACCGCCGTATCAAACTTTGGGTCAATGTCAGATCAGAAATATCGTGGCCCAAGGCCTGTGCAACAGCACAAGTGACGAAGGCCGAACCATGATATGGGAGATTGACTCGATCCAAGGCGCCGACGACTTCAGGAGATTTGGATTTCTTCGCCGGAAGACAGATGTACAGGCTGAAGTTGAAGGTCGGTAGTCGTCTTCAGCCTGTGACTCCTCTGACGATATGGAGCTGGAACTGAAGGCAGCAGCGACCCCTTGAACTTTTGACTCTCGTTCGTCGTATCTCCGCTTGAGAGCAGCTTCTTGGTCATTTCTCTTCCCACGCCTGGCCTCGATCCAGATTTCTTCGCGTCGATCCCTGCAATGCTGTACGGGAAGATGTCCTCACGTTGCATCTTGAGGAACTCCTTGTCTTCCTCGTTGGTAATCGTCTGGAGGGCATCGCTTGTGAAAACATCGAAGCGATCCTAAAGGTCATCCAGGAATATCTTCTACTTCGCACGGTCCTACTCTTGCCCACAAGTCCGCTGTTTTCTTGATTGCTTGGTATTCGTCGTGGATTCCTCGAAGTTTTCTGACACAAGCATCCACCCACTGTGTTGGGATCCTGGACCTCTCCCATGCGGTGAGGCCCTTGCCACATGCCAAGCTCAGGCCTTCCGAGACCGTTTTCTTTACCACGACGTGATGGAACAGGTACAGCGAGAGCATATCCGGCTTACTTGGAAGACGGGTACATAACAGGGAATCACAAAGCTTCCCGAGAAGCCAACACTCGGGGCTCGAACGAGTACTGATTGCCATAACCTGAAAATAAGAAGAAAAAAAAAAGATTAAAAGTGTGTCGACCTCTAAATATCATTGCATTGGGATCAAATTTCGCACACAAGGAGAGGAATACAACACGAAAAAAAGCAAAGCAGTGGAGTGGAGAAAGAATCAGTGCACTTTGAAATTTTACCCCCGTTTTTTGGACCACCCTAATATATATATATATATATATATATATATATATATATATATATATATATATATATATATATATATATATATATATATATATATATATATATATATATATATATATATATATATATATATATATATATATATATATATATATATATATATATATAGTGATGGGCAAAGGTATTTATTAATTCAACTAATAAACGCTGCATTTTGTTTTATTATGCTGGATCATAATTTAAAGGGAAAATATACAAAAAATCAGAGTTCAAAGCCCATTTTATTAATAAATGCAGTAGAATCAGGCGAGCAGTCAATGTTTACAATGATGTCACTTGTTCTTTGAGACTGCTTAAAATCGTTTGAGCAAGCTGAAGACTAATTTGTGTTGATATCTTGACATATTGCTTCATTTTTGTTCAATAGGTGCCCGCAACTGATTACAAATATATGGCTTCTGTCTATCAACCGCCAATTTGATTATCGCCCACAAATTCTCTCTTGGGCTCAAATTTTGAAAATTTTGTTATTTTCAGTCAAAAACTTTGTTATTGTTTTTGCTTTGTGTCAATGTGTGCAATCATGCTGAAAAATATTGTTATCATCCTCAAATTAGTGGGGAATTGATGAGAAAATGTGCTTATGAATCAAGTCTTGGTATCCTGTTGAGTTCATTGCAATGCTCTTTGGGCAAAATATTTAGTGCTCTAGTTAATTTAGATGAGAAGCAGCTCCAGAAATTGAGAGTGTCCGGATGCTTCACCGTAGGCACTACAGACGACTCGTGAAAGCGCTCACCCTTTTTCCGCCTAACGAACGATTTTTCAGAAGTTCCAAACAAGCGAAAGAGAGCTTTATCAAACAATATCACTTTGCCCCAGCCTTCAACAGTCTATTCTTTAATTGATCACAAAAGTAGAGTACTTCCATAAGGTTTTCTTGGTGAGATGAGTCTTTTTCGCAGCCATTCTTGACTTGAGATCTTTGTCGAAAATTATCCGCCTCACTGAAGCGTCTTCCCTGCTTCTTTCCAATCCCGAGTAAGCTTGGTACTGGAAGCAACTCAATCTCTGAGCTGGGATTTTACCAAGAGGCGATCTTGGCGTTCATTTTGAATCTCTTCTGCGTTCAGAAGACTTCTTTGCAAGTATAACCAGTTTTTTTTAAAGTCATTAATGATCCTAAAGAAGCTGCTCCTTGATGCAATACCTTTAACAACTATACCCTTGTATATCAGGCCACTTTAGATTAGATCAACAATGGCTGCACGGTTTTCTTTGAAAAATACAACCATTCTGGAATTGAAAAAGATTCAAGTATCTATTTTTCCCCCAAAATACTAACGAAATAGATTATAATTACACATCATTGATTTAACTCGTATTAGACATCATTTTACCCTTTTGATCGAATAGTAAAATTCCAGGGACTGAAACACACCTCATATAAGAACAGGACCAGAGCGCGATTTTGGATTCAGCGAAGGAATGCAGTTTTTCTTATTATTTTTGAAATGCTTACTTTTTAATAAACCATCAATAATCAGTCCAATCACACACACACACACACATATATATATATATATATATATATATATATATATATATATATATATATATATATATATATATATATATATATATATATATATATGGTGCGGTTAAGGTAATGGCATAATTAGACAACTGCTCTGCTTCAGGTCCAGCAGGTGATCCTATCCTCCTTGAACTGGAAGACAACACTTAGGGATGACCCATCCATCAGCCCCTGAAGCAGAGCAGTTGTCTAATTATGCCATTACCTTAACCGCACCAATTTGTCTTGGATATTTTTCCATATATATATATATATATATATATATATATAAAGAGTATTCCAATAACTTGGACCGATTTTAAATGTGAGTTAAGTTTAAGCGTCTACTGATTTTTTTATTTTTCTTCCAGATTTAACAACTACAGTCTTTGGCAATTTCAACCATGGAAAGATTAACAATTGAACAACGTGTTAAAGTTATCGAAGCCTATTAGGAAAATGGACGTTCAAACAGAAACGCATTTCGGGCACTTAGCGATTTTTTTGGTCAACATAATCAACTAACCGAGAGTGCAATTGGGAAAATTGTTCGTAAATTCCAACAAACGAGGTCGGTGGCAGATATGAAAACGCCATTGCGTGCTCGTTTACGCCGTTCAGCTGAAAACATTGCTGCAGTGCGCGAGAATGTGGCTGAAGATCCAGATACCTCTATTCGTCATCGCGCGCAGGAATTGAACCTCTCCGCAACAACGTTACACCGAATTTTGACAAAAGATTTGTCTCTACACGCTTACAAAATTCAATTAACACAAGAACTGAAGACTGCTCACCATTTGAAGCGCCGTACATTCGTCAATTGGTTGCACGAGCAAAGACAAGCCGATGATGATTTTGCGCAAAAAATCATCTTTAGTGATGTAGCCCATTTTCATCTTGGTGGATTCGTTAATAAGCAGAATTGTCGCATTTGTGCTGATGAAAATCCCAGGAAGATTGTTGAAAAGCCACTGCATCCACAAAAGGTCACTGTTTGGTGTGCAGTTTTTGCTAGCGGAATCATTGGGCCGTATTTCTTCGAAAATGATGCCGGGAATTCTGTTACAGTGAGGCAAGCGATACCGTGCAATGATAACCGACTTTGTATGGCCTGAATTGAATTCTATGGATGTCGAAGATTTGTGGTTTCAACAGGACGGCGCCACATGCCACACAACTAATGCAAAAATGGCTTTATTGAATGAGAAGTTCCCAGGTCGCATCATCTCTCGAAACAGCGAGGTCAGTTGGCCACCACGATCGTGTGACTTGACGCCTTTAGATTTCTTCCTTTAGGGCCATCTCAAAAGTAAGGTCTATGCCAACAAGACAACAACAATTCAACAGCTGAAGGATGAGATAATAAGGCATATTGGTGAGATCGAAGAGCAACTATGCAGAGACGTCATAAAAGATTTTGACCTTCGAGTGGAGGTGTGCTACCGAAGCCTTAACGGCCATTTAGCCGATATTATTTTTCACACATAATTGCCATGGCTCAAATAACATGATCCAATAGTGAAATCAATAAATTTTCACCAATAACACTGTTTTATTTACTGCTAACTTCAATCCATCTTAATCGAACACCCTTTATATATAAAAAAATAATAGCAAACCACAATATTTGAATCAATTTTATTTATAACAACAGAACTAGTTTCGGCAAATTATAATTGATGCCATTTTCAACTGAATAATGAAAAAGCAATGCAAGCAGTTCTGCTATATAAAGGCGAACCAAAATACTAAACAAAATGAAAACGGAGGAAACAAACTGAAAAACATAAATATTAATAATAATAATAATAACAATAATAAAACGGTTTATTTAGGATACAAACAGTCATTTCGACTGAAAAAATACAATATTTAAAAGGTATTATACAGTGAATGGGAAGAGTATTTACAAGGGTAGCGTAATGATAGTATTTACAGATAATTTACAGACAGGGGGAAGTTACTAATCTCTGAGAACAATTGCTTCCGGGGGCTTATAAATACGATTAGCGGTCTTATTCGAGATATATTTGTTGAATTTGCATTGCCCTTCGGATGAATGGAGTACTCCCGTCGTGAACGAAGTCAATAATCGAGTGATAGATGCCTGTCCGTGTCTATCGTTTTTCGGCGGTAAATCTGGCCTTAGGTACGAGCAAGGCCGAGTAGAGATGACGCGTCGCGTTCGAAGCTGGAAGCCGTTGGGAGGCGAGACAGGGCGTACAAGACTGTACGTGACTGCTAACCAAGACGTGGCTGTATTGTACTACTTTCTCAAAGCTTTTCTCATAGTATTTATACTGCCTCGGCGGAAGCGGTTCGCCGGGCCCCCTCAAATGGGGACGGGGATCTCATTGGACTTGGCGCAACAGGGGGGGGGGGCGCAATAGTCTCGGTGGGCCTGAAAGCTTTGCGCAAAGGTTGGTGCCGTAGGTCTGGCGCTAATCAGACGGTGCGACGGCAGGAAATAACCTTCTGATTGCTTAACAAAAGGTTGCTGGTGGGCTATATTCGCATCCAGCCGCTCCCACCTATATCCTATCTCGGGTTCTTGGATTTTTTGGGTACGCCCTTAGTGCGTTAATGGTTGTTGTTCGCACCTGTCCACTGTCGCCCACCGAACATAAGTTACCCAATGGACCGGTCTCTCCCCAAAAGCTGCGGCTCCCAACTGAACAGCTAGATGGGCAGAGCGACGGGGCGGATTTCCTCAATAGCTCGTAGTAATTATCGACAAGTAGATGTGTTGTGGCAAACCCAGCGATGGACCCGAAACTTTTACTTGGCCTGGCAGCCAACAAGGCACTAAAGTTAGCCATACGCAGTAGAATCTTAGATGCCCGAGAACTCCGCAGGGAGGTGGCCAGCCCATAACAAGCAGGGAAGTGGTTATTGGAGAAAAACTGATCTTCTCATTAATCAAAGCACAACGCCCAGGGCTTATTTATAGACGTTTTAAAGGCTCTCTTCTGACACGGCATAAGGTAGCTGGTCAGACTATTAAGCCTAGAAAAAGAAGGGGTTTAGAGGATAGTCGTAGAAAAAAAAGAAAGAGAGGGAATGAGGCGGAAGCACAAAAACTTGTCACAGCCACGTCACAGAGTTAAAGTCAATCATATGACGAGGAGGAGAGTTGTTACGAAAGGCAGAAAATAGATGTTAGTGGAAGGAGGAGAGGAGGCTAAGCTGAGGCCGGAAGGGGCGCAAGTCCCGTCAGCACGGTGGCCAGGAAAATAACGCCGTGCTTTTTACTTTTTATCCGAAAAAAGCATCCACAAAAACAAATCGTGTCTTACTAACGTGCTTTAAATTTTTCATAAAATAGTTCATAAGTATGACGACAACTCATGAAAAAACTGTGATCTACTTGAATTTTCAAAGAGCTTTTGTTAAAGTTCCACATCGCCGATTATTAAAAAGATCGCAGATCGCAGTATTCGTGGAAAGTTGCTCACATGAGTAGAAGACTGACTTACAGGAAGTAACCAAAGAACTATATTTAACTTAATTGTATCGTTGTAGGCCATATCTCGTGGAGTACCATAGAGATCAGTACTGGCCCCACTTCTATTTGTAATGTATGTTAATGGTATAGACAATGAGTTTTTCTGTACAATATCGAAATTCGCTGATGATATAAAACTAAGGAAAAGTTGCTACATTTTCTAATCGAGATAAATATCAAACGGCATTCAACAAAATCGTGGTGGTCAATTAAATAACAGACGAGACTCACTACAGGCTCAATACATATCTGAACAAGAAACAAAGATTTAAATATATGTCAGGAATATTTAGGACTGTTTATCGATCTAATTTTCTTAAAACAAATTGTGGATACAAGCAAAAGACCTCAACAAAGCTTTAGGTTTTACCTACAGAAGTTTTTCCTACACGTCGAAAGAGATCTTTCTTTCATTGTATAAGTCCATCGTAAGGTGGCATTGGGAATATAAAGTGCAACCCTGGTCTCCAAATTCGAGAAAATATGTAGTAATTATGAAAAGAGTGCATCGCCTAGCAACTAAGATAGTTCCCGCATTGCGTACAGGCCATATGAGGACAGTTTGAAGGCGTTCAATTTGCTGTCAATGGAGATAAATAGAATGAAGAGTCAAATATTACAATATGTGGGGAAGTGCTCTTGCTGCGTTCCAATAAGGGGGGAGGGGTAATAAAGACATGTACGTACGTACATGTGCCCTTGAGGTGCGCTGTCAGTGGAGACAAGTAGATTGAAGAGTGAAATATTTCAAAAGCTAAAACTGATTTATTTCTTGAGCTTAGAAACTCGAGCAGGAGAAGAAACAGTAGATACAGACAAAAATTAGGGTGTTGAGAAACTAATAGACAGTAGCTAAAAAAAATTAACTTAAAAGTATCTAATCATTGGAATCGCTTGCATAAAAACTGTGTAATGCTCTGAGAGTTTGGTAAGTACTAATTTTACAAGTAGGGCGGGAAATGACCGCAAGATCTTTATGATGGTTCTTATAAACATATAAAATATACAGGGTGATCCCAAAGTGTTAATTGAAGTAAGAAAACTTAATAAGTCATACCCTTAGCTTAAGTGTTAAAAATGTGGTCCTCGTACTCGAACACAAAGAGTGATCCTTCTCAGTTCATCGGCCATGGTGTTATAACGATTTCTATTCTTGAGTTCAACTTGTTTTTACTCCGGAAAATTATTTCCTTTTTTCAACGAGGGAATTTTATTATTAAGGTACTTATCAGCACCTGTTCCTTAACGACGATGTAGCTTTACCAGTTGTTTTGGGCTCCGAATTCGTGGTCTGCTTCTTTACCTCTTCTAAGAGCCCTCCCACCCAGCTTGATGCCATGGGCTGCTATAAGTACACGTGGGGTTTGATTTTACACACGACCACGTAGACGCCAAGTCACGTTGGATCTGCTATTTAAAAATATATTTCACCTGAAGCCTGTTTTCCTAGCATTGGCCTCTAAAACTTTCTCTTCCTACGGTGTTGTTTTAATTTTCCTGCTAGGTGTTATTTCTGAAGAGAAAATAAATACAATTTGTAGGCACTCTTGAACAACGCACTAAAGATTATGTATTTAATCGGGTCCACTGAGCTGCAGGAAACATGTCTGCATTGGAAATGTGTTTTAAAAGACCCTGGTGGCATAGTATCATGAAAATCCCAAACACCCCCAACGTAGCTGCTGTTTGTGTGTTTCAATCCCAGGTATAATCGTCTCTATCAGTGTGAAAACGCTAGAGCTGAAACCAAATTCCTTTCGCTTTTCCAAAAATCGAGATGAAACTGCTATGAAGATTTTCATTATACCACTCATCTGCTTCATAACCTCTTCTCTATATTTAAAATAAATTTAGCTACTGCTATAAATCTCTCACATCACATGCAGATTTCTAATAAAGTCGGTGAGAAGTCTATCGCTTTCTCACACGAAATCTTCAACCATCAGCTGTGAAAGCACTGCTATAATTCACCTCAAGGACTAATTGTATGGTAAATTCCATCCCATTATGTTTAAAGTTAGGTGACGAATTCAGTAAGATTTTCATTGGTATTATCCTCCTCTCCTTCTGGTGGTCAGTGATTGATAAGGAAATATTAAGAATATATTTTAGGTATCACCAGCGGTGGATCTAATTGTAGGCCGCGCTCAAACACCTACACGAACCAGTGAGTTGCTTTTCACCGCCTACGAGTCGTACATCCAATGAATACACGTCACGTCACTACTTTGGGTCTCTCTCACTCTCTCTCTTTGTTCTTTTCGTGCTTGAAACAAGTCCAAGTCTCCAAGTCCGAGACAACTATCATACTAAAGAGTAGATGAATAGTTTGCTAAAACCAGAGGAAGGATCGACAAGAGCTCGCAAATAACTAACCAAAACCAGAGGAAGGATCGACAAGAGTTCCCAAATAACTAACCAAAACCAGAGGAAGGATCGACAAAAAACCCTAAATAACTAACTAAAACCAGAGGACGGATCGACAAAAAATCCTAAATAGCTCACCAAAACCAGAGGACGGATCGACAAAAAATCCTAAATAGCTAACCAAAACCAGAGGACGGATCGACAAGAAATCTCAAATAACTAACCAAAACCAGATGAAGGATCGACAAGAGCTCGTAAATAACTAACCAAAACCAGAGGACGGATCGACAAAAAATCTTAAATAGCTAACCAAAACCAGAGGACGGATCGACAAGAAATCTCAAATAACTAACCAAAACCAGATGAAGGATCGACAAGAGCTCGCAAATAACTAACCAAAACCAGAGGACGGATCGACAAAAGATCCTAAATAGCTAACCAAAACCAGAGGACGGATCGACAAGAAATCTCAAATAACTAACCAAAACCACAGTTCGGATCTAAAGAGATCCCAATTAACCTAACGAAAAACCAAGCTCGGATTTTCCATGGGAAAATTTCAATGTGTTAAATTCACTCAATTGATCAACCTAAAATGTGTATCAACAAATGAAAAATAGAAAATATGCATTCAATTAATTATTTTAAAAATAGAAAGTAATTGCTAAATCGCCATTACGCATATTGCACGACGACAGCTCATATACATATAGTCTATACTCACAGGCACTTATCGGTTTTAAAATCCTTTTAATTAAGAAACTTATTAGTTATGTAAATTACCCACAAGAAAAGGAAAAGATAATTCTGAGCGCTCTCACTTTTATTAAACAGTCCGCATTCAGTTTAATAAAAACGTTAGCTGTCAAAATCTTATTTTCTTTGTTTTCGGGTAATTTATATCTTTGGTCTTACGCGATTAATGTGAGCTTCTTATCTATTAGTTATATTTATTCTTCTGGATTTGACTAATCATTATTTTTTAAAAGGAGAAGTTAATTGATGGAGAAAATTCTTTGATAAATACCTTTCTCGATACCTTTTCTTATCTCGCAGAAAAGTGGAGCGATTTGTGGTGAAGGACGGAAAGAAGCGAAGCGGTGGACGAAGAAGGGGAAGAGAACATTTGCTGTACGGACGGTTTAATCGGCAGTGGCAAATGCTGACCTTCGAATAAGAAGTACCATTAGAACCGCATAAATGACTGCTACTGACTAGGTGGTTATACGTGTTCTAGTTTGTTTCTTTCCCGTTACTTATTGACGATTTAGTTTGTTTCTCTCCTGTTTTTTTTTTGTGTTCGAGCGCGCATTTCTTGCAAAGTGGGTCAACTCAAGCCAATATGGTTGACAGGCTGAAAAATGACTGATAGGGTGGCTGATTGTTTGGACATGTGACGAATTTCGATTCGAGAACTTCCATTTCTAGAAACGAAATAGTTACCACTATCCAATACTTGGTTTCGTATTTTCGATTGTTTCTGTCATTTTGTGAGCTAGGGCAGGGTTAAATTAAGGGTAGTTTGTATTTTTAAAATTTTAATTAAATAGTTCGTGCTACCATATATTTATAAATTTTGGGTAGGTAAAAACAAAAAAAAAATACACACCACGCAATACCGTGCTCTTTTGTTTTTGTTTACAAACAGGAAATTCGAAATTTTACAGCAGGGTAACACGGAAATATATAAAAAAAACTAACCGCATCTAACTTACCCCCTTAACCTTAGTAATTAGCCACAATTTGTACAATGCGCTATTTTTATTTGGATTCATTATAATATTGCTTTCTATTTGATTTAACTATTTTCCAGTGAAAAAAATGTCAATTTCTGCCTTGGACGTCTCCTAGAAGATAACCTACGCTGTTTCAGATTACCAGACAAAATAAATTTTACTTTAATGATTTTGACAACAAATTTTTGTTCTTCGTTGTTCTATATTTAATTTTGCCTTCACAAGTTAACATAGGCTAGGCAGCCTATCAGCCATTTTTCAGCTTGCCATTCAGACGGCTTGAAGTGAATCACTTTGCGAGATATATGGGAATCGTACAAAAAAGATGGGTTTCCCATTACTCATTGACTAGGTGTTTATACGTGTTCTGGTTTGTTTCTTTCATGTTACTTATTGTCTCAATGCTTGAAATTGGATGGGAAAAGCTTATAGGCTTCTCCCTCACCAGGATCCAAGAATGACGATATTTCCCTTAATTCCTTGTCATTCTTGTTATTTTTTGTGGATTCTCATTTTGTTACTATTTGTGCACCTATGCGTTCACTCGGTTTTCAATTCGAGCACAGAAGACATGGCAGACCCATTGGGGTCACTATTTACTAAGCTAATAGTTCAAAAGGAACTCGATGCAAAATATATTATCTCCATATGTCTTGGATAGTTTCAACTAACCGATGGCTAATGGAACTTGACTTAACTTGACTTAATTAAGGGCACAGGTCGTAACGACACTTGCACTGCATCTGCCTGTTGTCGGTTATTTCTGATGGAACACACAGTGATTAAATATTTTATTTAACTGCATCAAGGATAGTAAAGAAAGATGCAGGATGAAAATAACCAAATTGACTAAAAAATACTTTCTACTTACTACTAGAAGAAAAATAACAAAAGCGCATGCCAGTGTTACTGCCCCAATGTATAGTTTTTTCATATGGGAAAGGGGATTTGAAGGAAAAGATGAGCGCTTTATCTCTAGTTCTCCAACCGAATCTGCAGTTCCATAGGGTCCAACCGTCTCCAAGATTGAAGCATCTGAAACAAATGATCTAAAATTTACGAAATCATAATTTTGATAAAAATGTCTCTCATTTCTGTCCCTACCGACATAACACGATAAATTAGAACTAACGAATGCCAGAATAAAAAGATACACAAAAACTCTTGGGTTTTTCTTTTGTGCTATTTCATTTTGGGATAAAGTAGGATCAAAATCACTGGTAGCTTAAAAGGAGGGTAGCCTCCGGATGCCAACTCGACTTAGATCAGGCCACCGACCCTAGTTATCCAATGTTTACAACCGCTTCTTATGGTGGGTAGCACTGTTTTCATTACTCTCGGTCTGCATCCTGCTCAGGGGAGAAATTCAAATAGATATACATACAAACGTGCGAACCATGAAGAAAACAGATCAGGCTAATACTATATTAATTTGCCAAGAAATTAATGTTGTTTTTTAAAGGAAAGTAAAACTAATTTGATCATACAAAGAAAATACAGCAGTTTGCGTTAGATAGGCAATGCTCTTCAATCTTTTAACTGAGCAGTAGATACCTTTCTTGAATTAATTCAGCTTTAATTAAAAATATGGTTTGATATTCCGTTGGTTCTTTTATACCAGTGTATACCATGCCATTTAAATAATGTGGTAATGCCTTAAATGAATGGTAATCGCATGGTGCAGGGTCCGGTGAACTTGGAGATTGAAGAACATCCCAACTTACACATTAATTGTTTTCTTGGATCAAACGTGCTACCGTGTGGGTATGCCTTGTTATGGAGGAAGAAGGCAAACTCTTAGGCTCACCATAAAGGAAGTTTTGGCTTAAAAGGTTAGGTTAAAAATTAATCATTATTTACACGTTGTAAACGTTGTCCTTCTGAAAGTTCTTGTCGCACCAAACACTATTTTGGGGGGCTTAAAAATTGGCCTAGCATTACTAAGCTTATAAAATGCCTACTCCTTACTGAAGTTTTCTTTAAACAGCTTTGCAGAAAATTTGGAATAATTTAAACAACTCTAAGCTTTTTTTGATGTCTTCACAAAAGAACATTAATTTCTTGACAACCTAATACGTTATATAGTTAACAATAAATGAGAGAGGATGGTACATTTAGAGATCTACTAGATAAAACTGAACTTCATAAACATATTCATAAACATATGGAGCCTATAATATAAACACGGCGGATATAAAATAACACTAAAAGACAAGGCGAAAAAATTAAAATAATCAAAAGTGATAAGAATTTTTATGAATACTTTTATGGTCGCAATGATTACCAATGAACGGCTACCAACCTTCCAATCAAGTCGAAAGAAATCACAGCAGTGAAGGAAACTGGAATTTTTAGCTAACTTAGAACATGAAAAAATATGATACAACGGGCGGTAGAAGATAGTGTAAAAATGTATCATATAAACGTAGAGGGCGAAAGCATGGTTCACCTAATGGCGATTTATTTAAAAAAATTTAAAGGAAGAGAAAATTCTAATGGCATGGCCAAAAGCTTTAATTGTACTCTTATTTAACAGTAGGAACAGGAAAGACTAAGAGAACATCAGCCGAATCAGTTTTTTTTTATCAGCAGTCTAGAAAATACTTAAAAACCTTGAATAATGGAGTACCCCAAGGACGACTGGAATCAGAGACCGTAAGAGGGAGAAGTAGCTATAGTACCTATGATCTTCTCCCGTCAGTACAACAATTATGGTAGCAAACCAGTGTAGATCGAATACCTTCCATTAAAAAAAATAGATTATGAAAATCAAGTTAGCAAGACTTACATTGACATTGCTACATTGCATTCCTGAAACATCGTCACTTATGCTGTACTCAGTCGAAGCTACGAATAAGCCCGCTACTGAGAGAGGGGATCTCATCCCCAGCAAGCTGTTTGCAACAGCGCTTGAGATTTTTAGGGCTCTGGACAGAGTAGAAAAGAGAATCAGAATTTATAGGAGAAATCTAAGATAAGTTCACTTTGACGATGATATCGTAGTAATTCCATCGATTACAGATGATTGAAGATTTGCATGCGATAATAATATTTATCCCAAGCTCGTCTTAGTAAAAATGAATATTTTAAAGAAGAAAAATACTTACTAATTTTACAGAAAGTAGAGCTTTTCGAATGGCCGATAAAGCTCGGGAGTAATAATAAGTCAATCTCGGATCGCATGTGACTCAAATTACCTTAGTGTGAAAAGGAAAACAAGAAGAATGAAATTGCGGTAGAAGAAAAGATATACATCTTGAGATGAAACATGGACGACACACGCAATGAGTAACGTAGAAACACAATAAAAAAGATGGGTAAAAACTCCTTGATGAGTGACGGAAATAGTAGAGAGAACAAAAGTTCTTACACGGAGAGGGGAATGATACACTCCTAGAAGAAACGATAAATGATGAGAGAGAGATACCCAGAAGATAACCTCGTGGGGGATGGAAGATAAATTTTACTTAATGGCAGGAAGAGTAATGTGATGAACTTGAGGATGGACTGCCATAATTGGAAACATCTTAGGGAGGGAAGATCTTTAACAAACATCGGGATGATATATCGCTGTCAAAAGCCAAGAACATCAAAGACCATCATTATTCATGAATTTCCCTGATTTTGGAACTTCGAACCTGGTCTGACCTATTGGGAGCGATAGAATTCTTAATTCTGGCTGTCTCTAGTTGCCTATTTTACGAGAAACGGCTGGAAGCGTTGGCAACTCTGATTTTTCTTCTTCATTGAATGAGTGTACGGTATTACCAATTGTTTCGATCGATTATATTGCAACAGTCTCCTAAAATTCACTTTTCATGCCACTGATTGCCTTCCGAACTTTAACTTCTGCATTAATTGCTGGATGGTTATGATTGTCTGTCAAAATAATTATTTCTAGTTCACTGTTATTGTAATGCATTCTTTATAAAAACGTTCATAGAGCCATGTTTTTGTCTTGCCGCTGTTATCCAAATGCTTCTCATAAATATGATTTTCTTCATCATACAGTTTTAGTTTGTTTTTCTCTCTTGGGATGAATGAAGCTAGCTTGGATGAAGATGTGAGAATGAATATTTAAATGAAGCGAGGCGAAATGTAGGTTAAGTTTGACGTCATAACACATACGTCAGGTAAACAGAGTTTGTTGGTTGCGTTCTATTATTATTTTTTGTTATTGAGGAAAAACTTGCGTTTTCATTTCAGGGGAATTTATATATGGTGGAATTTACTGCGGCGAATTTTTATATGGTGAAATAATCATATATATATATATATATATATATATATATATATATATATATATATATATATATATATATATATATACATATTCCAAGTTCATTATATCAAGGAATGGACTTTGAAAATTTTGATCTTAGTCTCATTTTCTTTGTGGGCTTTGTTGTATATATATAGGGTGGTCCTGCCAAAATTGAGATATTGCTTCTCAAAAACGGTCCAATTTTGGGGGGAAGGCCACTATATATATCCATGGTTATATAGGGGGATGGGGGAAATCAACTGCAAAAGAATTGCTAAGTCCTGCCAACATACAGACCCATAAAGCTCACACTAAACCTTGAACAAATTTAAAATGTAAACAAATATATTATCTTTTCAGGCACAGTATAATGTGTACTTATTTATCAATTCTTTAAAGTTTGTTTACTCTCCATCAGTTTTACTTTCTTTATAGTATTTATTTCAATCAAAGGGAAAAGTATTGCATTCTTAAGACTGCCCTGAAAGAACAATACTGCGTAAGCCTGATATTAAATCCGCTCCTACATGACTTTAAGAGTAGAATTATTGTCAAATTTTATACTATATTTTTGAGGTTGGATTTTTATGTAAGGTAAGAAGGAAGGCCAAAAGACAAGAGGCATTGTATTAACATGTTAAGGAAAAAGGTTTATGGAATTATTATACAATTAATAAGGGTTTGGAGACGAGTTTCTTTTTTTTTGGGGGGGGGGTATTATAAATTAAGGCAATTAAATCTCCGGTCAAAACGTCTCTCAATGTCATTGATTTTTTCTATTCTACAATCACGTTGACAACATACATTTTATAATTGCTACCACTACTACAAGAATATTACATATTACTCACACTGCAACTACCGTACTGAAGCATAACGTATGTAAAATGTCCAATTACAATACCATAATTTAATAATATGCAGGCAACATATGTGGGAAGTACAAGAACTGCACTAGTTCTCTTGTGGCCATCCTCACGTACCCTTGTATGTACTAATTTTGACACGATCACTTATACTGCGGAAGGTGCCAGAGACTTTTAAACCTTTGTTATCACCATGTATCCGAACCCGATGGTCTTTACCGTGACATGTTTGACCCGTGAAACCTGGTCTGCAGGCGCAATAGAAGCTCAAAGTTTCAGTAATTGGGTAACAGGTTCCTCCGTGAACACAAGGATTACGATCACATATCTGCAAAATGAGCCAAAACTGAATTAGCGAACGATCATTATTTCTACGTCTTCTGAAAGGTAGAATAACTTAAGTTTTAGTAGATTACAGGATTTTATAAAAAAATGTTGCTCGATAAATAACATTTAATCAAGAAAACCAAAGTTAGGATGACGCGGTTGCACAGTCTAGACGTGATGCAGTGCCTAGACTACGCATAGCGTTTATATATTGGAAAAATCAACCGAATTTTATGTGTCATCAAGACCCAATAGCGTTAAATTAACTGAATTGCCGTAGCCATAGGAACCACAACGCCTAGCCTTGATCTGTTCAAAAATCAACTTCTTCTTATTTCCATAGGTTTGTGTGCATTTTTTCATGCTTGTCGACTTGAAAATGTCGAAAATCACAACGAGTTTGACCTATGATGTTAAGAAGCGTTGCCACATGGAAGTTTAAATTTTCTTCCTTGAAATCGGCAAAAATAACCAGTTTGGGGGTCCTTTGAATCATGTTTTATAATTTACGATCTAAGTAAGATAAAGCAACAAATTAGGTCTTAAATGAAAGGAACATTAAATTAATACATAATAATTACTAATAAATAAATAATAATTACTACTACTAATAATTTGTTTTCATTTTTCAGGAAATAACAGAAACTCAATCATAATCTAGAAAACCATCTACAAGTTACAACTTCACAATTTCATTAAGCAGAGAAAAAGAATTCTGTGATATTTCTGAAATCTTTGTATGTATAAATGTGTCATTTCTTATTCCCAGACTATTATAATTGCATAAGTTAGAAAGAGGATTAAAACACTTTAATTTAGTGCCTATTTCGTTACTTTATCTTGTTTAGATAAAAAATCAAGAGATCCCAGAACTGAGGCTTTTGGCCGATTCCAAGGCAGAAAATTTACAGTTTCATGTGGTAATGCTTCCCAACATCATAGGTCAGAATAGTTGTGATTTCCGCTTTTTCAGATCAAAAAGCTTGGGAAAATCTACATAAAGCTATGAAACTAAGAAAAAGCTGATTATTGAACACCGTTAAATAAATCACCCGAATTTCCTTAACCGTGGAGAGTTCCTAATTATAAGAATATCTGCGTTTTTGGACCTAATAAATTTATATAAACCTAGATGCGATGCAAATGTATTTTAAAAGAGAATCCTCCCTCATTTTTTTTAATAAAAAGGGAGCTATCTGCCTGCGAATTTTGGTCTGAAGATGAAGTTAAAACTCTGAATTTAGTCTCAAAGATCAAAGCTTCCAAAGCAAGTACGGTTTAAATCCCTCAAAAAATGTACCAAATATATTTTGATTAGCTCGAAGAAGCTCCAAAACCTTTTATGTTAACCCGAAAAATGTCTTGAACTCATCCACACAGTGTTATATTTTTCCTTTCAGAGGTAGAGGGAATGCTATGACGAAAATGCGAAACTAGTCTTCATATGTTACAATGATTACATACTTTTGTTATTTTTCTGTTAATACAGTCCAATTGATAGTGAGAGCATTAAATATAAACTGGCTTTTCTGATATACCAAAAAGCCTTTTATTAATACAAAAGAATGATCGGTGAACTAGGAGCCAAAAAGCCGCAGAGTAATTATCAAAGGTGACTACTGTAGTCGGTTGTTATTCAGTGTTTGGGGGGCTGGGGATTAATTCATAATGAGAGTGGCATAAATTAGGTTTCCATTGCGTACTGAATTATTTGGAGCACTTAAAGAGGAACATCCGGTCTATTCACGCTTTGAAATAAAAACAAAAGAACAAATGAGTCACTATAAAGCAGAGAATCTAGTCAATTTCAAGTAGGTTTACAATTATGTACAAATAGCGCTCTCTCGCCCATTTACTGTGTTATTTGGTTGTTATATTAGCTACTTATTCATTTATCATTTTTTAAAGGAGATCTATCATTAAGTTGTTTCTTTTTGCAACTATAAGAGAGTAAAATGTTTCCATAATCCTTATCTTTTATGGGTACTTCGTTATTTATAAGAAAGTTGGTTCATAAGTGATTAAAAAGGCCTTCTCTAGGTCATAGCCTTATAGAGGAATTCAACAATGTCGTAATCAAATGCACAGGTCTGCTTGTATTTTAACCCCCAAATGACATACCCTATAGAGCAAAGGTCTCCTTTGCCATATTCTTTGCCCAAATTAAGAAATGTATTTGGAAGGATTACACCACGGAACATTTTTTTTCTCATTTTCTGTTGCATGGGATTTTTCAACTGATTCTAATTAAATTTTTAATGCTGATTTGAAATCTTAAATGTTTTTTTGTCTGGATGATCTAATTGAAATCAGAATTTTTCTGATATTAACCTTATTCATGTTTTGTTTCAGATCTAATGATGGCTTCTTCAAGTAGAAATAAATGTATAAATGATTCTAATTAATTCTGTTACATCTGTGACTGCTACACACTTGTCCGTCAAAGGCGTAAAATAAAAAGGTTTGTGTGCCGTGCCTATAAGACCTATTTTGTCGTTCCCCTTGGTGATCAAAACAAGAAGTGTGCTCCACAAACTGTATAAAATAATTGCGAGGAAAGTCTTCGTGACTGAACAAAAGGAAAACGAAAAAGTCTACCTTTTGGAGTCCCCATGGTTTGACGAGAGCCAAAGGACCAACCACATAACTGACTACTATTTTTGCCTAGTCGGCACTAGAGGTGTTGAAAAAAAAAACTGGTATAATATATCCTATCCCAGTATTCCTAGTGGTCTCAGATTCCGAAGACTCCTCATCTAATGCGAGATAGTCATCAGCCCCTCAGCGTTTTACTCAGGCGGAACTGAATAACATAGCACCTGATTTCGCACTCCAAGGAAGCAGCGGAGCTATTAGGCTCCAGGCTAAATGAAAATAAAACCTACTTGACAGCTCTGCAAAAGTGCCATATTTCAGAACACGGAACCAGATCTTTGAGATTTTTTTTCAGAAGACAAGCAATTTGTTTACTCTCACTATCTACATATATCCCAGGTATTCTAGCACAGTTAAGTGTTGCTTAGTATAATACTACAGAATGGAGGCTGTTTTCGGATAGTTCAAGCGCAGTCTCAACTGTGTTCTTTTGCATAATAATGGCAACATTTTGGGCGTAATCCCAGTTGGTCACTTGGTACATTTGTGAGAAACCTTATGACGACATAAAAAGGGTCATTGACTTACTCAAATATCAAGAGCACAACTGGATCATTTGTGTGGTTCTAAAATGGCCAAATTCCTCCTTGGTTAAAGAGGAAAATTTCAAAACTTTCCTATGCTATCTCTGAATGTGAGGCAGTTGAGAGTAAGACAAACAATGGACCCAAAAGGAATGTCCCATCCGTGAAACTCTGGAAGCAGGTATGCCAAACACTGTGAATGACCCGATCGTCAGTTAAGGAAAAATCATTTTCTACCCCGCTCCATCTCAAGCTTGGCTTGATGAAGCAGTTTGTGAAGATATAGAGTACTCACAGGGAATGCTTTCAGTACATAGTTTCTGTATTTCCTGCTTTCTCTTTTGAGAAAATCAAAGCAGGCGTATTTAATGGACCTCAAATTGGTGCCCTTTTATGTGACGTTGAATTTGTCAGAAAGATGAATGTCAAAGAGAAGACAGCGTGGCTGTCATTCCTGGCGGTTTTACAAAACCTTTTTGATAACAAAAAAGGCCCATAACTATGAGGATTTAATTTTTAGAATGCTGTTGTCTTTTCGTCATCTTGGATGCAACATGAGTGTAAAGCTTCATTTCCTGATGTCACCTTCATTATTTTCCTCGAGAGCCTAAAGGAAGATGTAAGAAATGAACAGGGAGAGCACTTCCACCAAGACCTGATGGCGATAGAAGAGCGCTAACAGATATATGATGGCGGACTACGTTTATCAAACGAGATGCCCCGACATTGTCTTCAAACGAAGAAGCTACAAACACAAATTCTTACCATAATAGGAACAATTTGAGCTTTTTTTTATTTCATCGGTCTTTCTGGACCGCATCGGTGCGCACCGATATTTAGATATAATGGATACATGATTCAGGTTTAAATAGTAATACATAATTTTAAGGCACATATTTGATTTATTTTGCCTTTATTTCAAATTCTACTACGCATTGTGATGGCTATACCCACTGTAAAGAAAAAAAACAACAGATTCTTTGCCTAAACAGTTGTTTCAAGCCTAATTTTAACATAGTATGGCAATAAATTGCTTAGATAGACGTTCTTGTTTAGAGCTCTCCGGGAGCAGATGGCATCTCGGATTATTTCGACCGCTTGGGGAAACGCCTTTGATCGTACAGCCTGTGCTGTAGGTCCCTTCAACATTATCCTAATTAAGGGGGGGGGGCGTATTGTGAGGCTGTACTGAAGAACTAGGTTAGAGTAGAGGAAGGCTCTACATGCTATGTGATTTTTATAGCTCCCACCCCTTCCTTGTGCTAGCTGTCAAAGCAAAAGCTAGGAAGTGGAAGTTTTATACTGTTACTTAACCTCACCTAGAATACATGCAAGTGGATGGTTGTGCCATATCCACCTGGAATTGACTGACCGCTCTTCAACATTTTCCTCTTGCCCTACGGGGTGGCTAGAGCTAAAAAAAACAGAACCTTGTGCTGGGTATGCTTAGATAGAACACGAAATTATGCGAAAGGTGTCAAAATTCTGCCCTTTCCCCCCAGAAAAAAGCAACTCAAATTTTGTTAGCGCTCTCGGATTAGACTGGAATTTTGTGTCTAAACCTCTCGTTGATTATGCTTATAAAGAAGGCTTTTCCTTTAGTTAAAGGTTAATTGAATATCCTAAGTTTATTGCTCTCTTTTATAAAGGAGTCAGTGTATTATGTCGAATGAAATAAGTGTATATAAGTGATGAGTCAATAAATGAGAGAGACAAAGGTTTCGCCGTGGCAGAAAATGAAAAGAAAGAGAAATCATAACCATATACAGAAGAGAAAAAATCTAGGACTTACACGGAATAGGACAACAGTTATAAATCCTTGAAAAAATAAATACTTCTCTCGGAATAGAGTGAAATTGAACCTTATTCTAGTTAATATTGTTTGGTCATCTACATTGCAGGGTTGTAGTTCTTTCTGGCAACACCATAACACTTACCTCCTCGTCTATTCCACAGTCGTCAGAAAGTTCTTGGACACATTCACATGAGTGACTGTTACCACGATCGATGCAAATTCTGTTCGTTGGGCAGGGGTCCGGCAGACACATATTTACCTGCAGAATGAAAATAATAATAATAGTAATTAAAATAATAATAATGATGTCAGGGGTGATGAGTAATGCTGCTGATTCTCTATTGAACGATGAACAGAAAAATTGTAGCCGACACCTTTGTATTAGGCGAAAATTATTGTTAGGAGAATATTTGCTCTGCCTACATCCTGAAGATAACATGACGGGATAGGGTTAATTATAATTATTTAACACCAGGAAAATATATTTTTTTTACTCTACTTCGGGTGCCTCTTATTTTTGAAGAACCTCTTCTAGTAAAGAATACAGAATGATCGTTTACATGAATGGCGGAGTTTATATTATTCTGGTCATTCTTTTATGAATTTTATTGACATTTGAAGAAAGGATAAAAGTACGCTGTAGCCAACATTGCTTATCTCCATTTATATAACGCACCTCATCCACATAGGGAAGTGACCAGTGATGGAGTGGAGCGTCAAAGAGTATCATTGTCATGTGATGCAAGCTCAGTTTGAGTTTGGGAAATCAAAACACACTGGGAATTTTAGTTGGCATCAAATATATTCTCGAATCCATTATTATCATTGGCATTGTTGAGAATTTTAATATTGCTGAGTGAGGATAGAAAGGGTCTTTCAATAAGGTCACTCGATTTTTAAATGTAAATAAAACAAGTTATGTGTGATATATGCACTCAATTTATTTTAAATTTGAAAGTAGATTTTATGACATTAAGTGTAGAATATGACGTCATTCAAATGTCCGCCGCGCCTTTGCTTGGTGGAACGTATTCGGGAGGCCCAATTTTCGATGACTTTGTCGCATAAATCTGACTGAATTTGCTGGTTGGTGTTCGTTATGTTGACTTTGAGGACATCAACTGTTTGTGAATTATTCGCATAGACCTGCGATTTCAGGTAGCCCCAAAGAAAGTAGTCTAATGGCATTAAATCGCATGATCTCGGTGGCCAGTTGACGTCGCCGCCGCGCGAGATGACCCTGCCCTGAAATCGCTGGTGCAAAATGTCTACCGTGGCGTGCGCAGTGTGGCAGTTAGCGCCGTCCTGTTGGCAGTATCCATATCAGGCATATAATCCAGTTGGTGCCACAAGAAGTTGCTTATCATCAATCTGTAGGTCTCGCCGTTGACGGTAATGGCAATCCCATCTTCGTTCTCAAAAAAATACGGACCGATGATTCCGTTAAACGAAAATCCGCACCAAACAGTGACTTTGTTGGGATGAAATTGGTGCTGGTGTATCTCATGTTGATTGTTTTCGTCCCAAATCCGACAATTTTGCTTGTTCACGAATCCATTCATCCAAAAAAAATGGGCCTCGTCGTTGAAGATGATTTTTTTTTGGAAATTTGGAGCAACTCCCAATTGCTCTAGAGCCCAATTAGCGAACACACGGCGTTGTATATGGTCGTTTACCTTAAGTTACTGGGTAAGTTGGATTTTGTACAGGTGCAGACCCAAGTCCCTACGCATAATTTGCCAAACTGAAATCGCAGAAACGCCAAGTTCTTGTGAACGACGAGAAATTGACTGCCTCGGATTTTTCCGTACACTCTCCTTTACGGAAGCGATGTTTTTATCAGACCTTGCGTTTCGGCGACGTACGGGTGTTGGCTGATTTTTGATCGACCCTTTTGCCTTGAATTTGGTCACCAAGCGTCGAACAGTGGACTCGGTAAGACGATTGTGGCGTGGATAGAAATCACGTAATGCGTGGAACGTTTATCGAACGGAGCACTGATTTTGATAATAACATTTTATCATTTGCACACGCAACCCTATAACCTTGCATCGTGACCTGCCAAGTACTACTGAACAGTTCAAATTGATATTGCCAGATGTCGCTTTACAACATGGCCACTATCACCTGACAAAGCTCGAACGTCCTTGTTGAAAGACCCTTTATATTCTATAGATGCATTTCGTACATTGTCGCCCAATCTATTAACAAACCGCCAAAACTTGTGAATCCTTGAGATTACACTGGCTTCCTGTGTATATTAAAGTAGTTTGAGGCGTTTGTCCAAATGAGAGAGATAAAAACAATGTATATATATATATATATATATATATATATATATATATATATATATATATATATATATATATATATATATATATATATATAATTTTGTTGTTTTTTTTCATATCTTTTCGTTTGTTCCTTGCCTGTTTAGAATAGGGTCGCAGTGCATGCTTATTATTATGCAGCTGAAGATGGCGAAAGCCGAATCTATGTAGTTTAGTGGGCAAATAAATCGGATCCCTAAATTGAGATTTATTTTTTTTAATTAAAAAGAGATATGAACATAGAACAAGTTATCTGCCATCTACAAGATAGACTAAAGAGAACAGTAAGAAAAAGAGAAATTTGCCAAAGAATATTGATCAAGGCGAAATATACGATAGTCTTTAACAAAATTTGCATCCAAGAAAGACTACCCAAAGTATAGAAACGAAAAAAGAGCTTCAATTTATACAGGGCTTGCACTCTGCCCTCATTGCAAGCTTCTAATAAATTAAAGGTCTTATTTTCCTTTCTATACTTTTGTTTCCGACCCGAAAAAACTTAAAATGAAAGTGTTAAAACTGTTGACATCAGTCTATCCTCAATTATTGCCCTGTATTGTTCGCATTAGCGACTTAAAACTGGGATAATTCTTTAAGTTCCAAGATCAACCACCCACCAGCAATTCAAAATTATATACAGTGTTCGTTGTTCGTGCAGTAGCACTGTATAATATGTGGGGGAAGCAAGGCGCACGCTTTACTCCTGCTTTATGCACCTGTCAGTGAGAGAAGGTCCATCCCCCCTAGAACCTAAGTCTACCCTTGGCGCCTGAGAAAATATGCACCTGCACGACCAGACAGCCACAAGGGAGCAGCCAGAATTTCGCGCTGTCGAATGACCCCGGCGCTCTTATCAAGAATGGTCGGCCAGTCGAACCCAAGGAGCCGCCTCGAGAATTTCACGCGGCCGCGTGATCCGTGTTGGGTCCCCTTTCTTACCCGTCGCATCGCCTGATCGGTGCAAGATCTACGGCGTCCAGGACTTTCGTGCGAGCCTGTGATGCTCACCGAGAATATCCCCTTCTCCATGGCGTGGCAAGTCTAATGAGATCCCCGTCCCCATTTTGGTGTCCTCTGGCGACCCGCTTCCGCCGAGGCAGTATAAATACTTCGGGAAAAGCTTTGAGAAATTAGTACCATACAGCTCCGTCTTGGTTAGCAGCCACGTACAGTCTCGTACGCCCTACCCCGCCTCCCAACGGCTTCCAGCTACGAACGCGACGCGTCATCTCTCTACCCTGCCCAGCTTGTACCTAAGGACAGAGTTTCCGCCCGACAGACGATAGATACGGACAGGCATCTATCACTCGGCTATCGACAGGAATTTTTCTAGTGGAACTTTGCAGCGTCTCACTTCCTCGTCGTCTCCCAAAGCCCCCATTCAAATTGGTCTTTACGCGAGTCTCCCTGTCATTTGCACTCTCTCCCTTTTCCTGGAAGCAAACATCGTACATCTTCTCTTGGAATCTCGTTCCCGTTCAGTCAATTGTATCACCCCTCCCCAGTTTGGTACACCGAGGCTAATCTTATTTATTGTCATTGATTTACTTTTGCTAATAATATTTTCTTTATATATAGTAAAGTTATTTTTCTAAAATGTTTCTCTAAACACAGAACCTTTAAAAAATTATTATTTAGTCTAACATCACTCGATTTTGAATATTTAACCCTCGCACTGGGATCTAGATCCCAATTTCTGGCGTGCTCCATTCCTGCGTCACCGCAGAGTCAATCTTCGGCTAGCATCGACGTTCGACTCTACGATAAACATTATATAATTCTGGTGTCAGGTGTGGGATCACCCTGCGACATCTATATTATATAATTCTGGTGTCAGGCTTTTTAGGGTCACCCGCCGTATCTGAACTCATTTCTCTCAGACCTGTGACAGATTCTTAAGGGTGTTATTCTTGAATATTAAAAGTTCTGGTTTTGAGAAACTGTAGAAAAGACCTTACCCATTTCCCCTTTTTCCTTTTGTGTGCGTATTTTGTATTGAATTTTGTGACCCTGTAAAACTTTAAGCCCTTTCAGGCCTCATAAAACTGCTGCCGTATTGTAAAGGAGTTAATCTTATTTCCGATTTTTTGTATTGTGTTTGTCGTTTTCTTCGTGCGTATTGGGCAACACAGACTCTCGCTAAATTCCGGAGTGAATATTTCGAGTATTATTAAGAATTTACGCCGTGCGAAATAATTATCGCTTTGTTTGTTTGTTTTTTTAAGTGAAGAATCGTAGGTCCGCCAAAACCTACCAGCAGTTCCGCTGTGTCTAAATAATCCCCCCTTTTTGTTGGTGCTGCATTTCCTGAAAGTTGGTCGAACGCGATAAAATGTCCACATTATTTACCACGTTTAAGTTAAAAGGAGGGTCGCTTGGGCTCAGTGGCAAGGAGTTCCTAGCTTATATCCAAGCGGAGGAAAGGACCGAAAAAGAAGAGAGAAAACAAAGAAAAACTGAAGAGAGGCAATGAGAAGAAAAAAGAGAAAGAGAAGAGAACGAACGAGAAGAAAAAAGACGAAGAGAAGAACGGGAAGAAAGAGAAAGAATCCGCCCTTATTAACTTGATCTGAGTAGGACTAGGAACGAGACGCTGTCCATCAGCTCGAGGTCCGAAGCTCCCCCTACTATGTCTGTTAAGCTTCCGGGTTTCGACGAAGGCGAGGATTTCAGAGCTTTCTTAATCCACTTCAAGAAAATCTTCGAAATCAACCATTGGGACATCGAGTCAGATGGAGTGGCTCAATTGTTGCCCTTGCTAAATCCCCAACTCCAAGATATATTCATATCACTCCCCTTGGAGGCAACAATTTATTATTCGACCTTAAAATCGGAGTTACTGGCGGCATATAACATGTTACCAACCGTCTCGGTTCTGTCCTTGTTATTTTGTTATTATTTCGTCTAAAGTTTGCGTTCATCAATTCGTTCGCCACTTATATATATATATATATATATATATATATATATATATATATATATATATATATATATATATATATATATATTAGGGTGATCCAAAAATATATGCAAAAAATTGAAATTAGTTGGAAATGTTCTTCACATGGGTAAAATTATGCTATAAGATGTTAAAAGAGCTGATGCAAAATATTGACTAAATTGGTGAATATTTAGAGGTCGCTATGTGTTTCCATATTTTTAAATTTCAGTCAAAATATTAAAACTTTATAATAGTAGGCATTTATTAGTTGTTACTTATATACTATCATATATTTGTCATTGATACGAGGGGCAGTCAATAAGTTTTGAAATTCGGATATAAGGAAACAAGATATGAGGAAAAGTGTTTTAATTACTTTTCAATATAACTACCCTCGACTTCAATGCACTTGAACCACTTGTCCCTGAGGCTTTGAATTTTCGACAACCAGATATCTATCGACTGCTGTTCAATCCACTCCTGGACGGCGAGCTGGACATCTTCATCGTCCCTAAACCGGCGTCCACGCAGTGCAGCCTTGAGCTGGCGGAATAAAAGGTAGTCGCTAGGGGCCATATCTGGACTGTGGGGGGATGGTTGAGCTCCTCAAATCCGCACTCGCGCAGGGCAGTTTGTGCAACTCTGGCCTTGTGGACAGGGGCATTGTCGTGGAGGAACAGGACACCACATGTCAACTAGCCGTGCCGCTTCTGACGGATGCACTTCTTCAACCCAGCCAGTTCCTCGGCGTAATATTGGCCTGTGATGGTCCTTCCACGAGGCGCATAGTCCACCATCAACACTCCCTCAGAATCCCAGAAGATGGTAGCTATAATCTTCCCGGCTGAGGGTTGGGTCCGGAACTTGATGGGGGTTGGAGAGCCACTTTGCTTCCAGGCCATGCTTTCGAGCTTGGTCTCGGGATCCCAGTGATGGACCCACGTTTCATCACCTGTTACTATGCCTGACTAGAATCCCGCCGGTTCTTGATTGTACAGGAGCAGCAGCTCCTCCGAACTTTGACGACGTTGAAGTCGATCATGGGGCGTGGGGTTTCTAGGGACCCGACGGGCAGAGACTTTGGTTATGGCCAAATTGTGGTGGATGATGTTGATAACACTTCCATGTGATACTCCAAGTTCTCGCTCGATTTCTTCGACCTTCACCCGTCAATTTTCGAGGATCATCCTCTCCACATAGGCCACATTGTCCTCGTTGGTCACATCTGACGGGCGTCCTGGACGGGGGTCATCTTCAAGGGACTCACGACCATATCGGAAATCCCTATTCCAGCGAGCAATGGTTGAATATTTAGGGGCGGTGTCGGTGTACACTGCAACGATGCGTTCATGGATCTTTTTTGCATTCTTGCCTTCCCTGGTTAAAAATTTGATCACTGCGCGGTGCTCAACCTTCTCCATTGTTGAAAGATTTGTGACTGACGATCTGCGATCAGCTACTGCTTCTTAAATAGACGAGGCAGGAGCGTGCGGCTGCAGGTCCTGACTTGTCATAACTTGTCCTAACACCCCCCCACACAACCATCCCGCTTCCTCTGTTTTGCCCTAGCGATTCGCAAAACTTATTGACCGTCCCTCGTAACTCATTTCTTATGAATGACAATAATACGCTAAAAAAATCAAGATATTGCATTATCTGAAAAGTGGAATGACATTAACATACTAGGCGTACGATTCAATGATAATTGTTGTTTCAGCTTGTTGATTTCTGAACCCATTTGTAAAGTGATGACGCAATAACGCCCCCTCATTTCAAATGGTGATGCAATCGCACCATTTCCTATATAAGTCAGCGAGGATTGAATAATTGTTCTTTTGTAGTTTGAAGTTTAACACTTGACGTAATACAAGTGAATACAAGTGCTTGTTTATGCAAGTATATATATAGTTATTTAGGTAAGTAATATACTTTGTTTATTCAGTGCATAGATAATTTGCAGTTTTTATCAATATCAGACTTACTTAAAATATATTAGAATTATATGGTAACACACTTTATGTCCATATTATAATTCACAATATATATATATATATATATATATATATATATATATATATATATATATATATATTAATTAAGCATGACTGCCGTAATTTTTTACAAACACAATAGCCTATTTATTTATTTTAAATGAAAGCTTATTCTTTCATGAATATTAGATATTTAGATATTTTAGAGTATAAAAAATATCTTCTAAGTATAACTAAATGGAGGGGAACCGTGAGCTCACTCAGTTACAATAAATTTTTATTTCTGTTGTTTCAGATTATGGTTGGAAGTACTCGTTCATCTGCGGCAGTCTGGCTTTTAGGACATCCTACTAGTGAGCTTTCATATGCAAGACTAACAGCATGTGGTGATGTACTTCGTGTTGTTCAGTACCACCATCAAGTGGAGTCAACAACTTTGACACAAAGTTACAACCTCGCTTGCAAAAAAGTCGTAAAAGTATGGGAAAGAGCCCTAATTCCCACACAGCGAATAGACTCTTGCGTTAGGAAACTCTCAAGGTTGTATGAAGAATACCTTTCTTTGAAGAAAAACCGCAAAACCGAACTGTATTCATGTAGAATGAATGAGCTTAGTTTCGAATCTACTCTTTCAAACCTTTTTGACATTGCCTCAAAAAATGCTTTGAATGTGGTAAAAAATGAGGAAAACCGCCAATTTCTGTTGATGCAGAAAGACAACATTTTCATCTGCAGTATGTCGTGCCGTGATAAGATATTTCAGCTAAGGAATCCCGAAAAAGATATCGACATGAGAAGGCTTTACAATACAAAGAAAAAGTATATACTTCTAAAAATCAAGCAGAGGCTGCTGCTCATGCAGATTTCGAGTCATTATCATCTGAAGGAGAAAGTTTAATTGCAGCAAACAAAGAGTTTTGTCCACCTTCTTCAACTAGAAAAAAAAATGCAGAATGTAGTCCTTCAAGTTCAAAAAATATCTCTACAACTTCAGGTGTGGCTGCTGTTCTTGATCGTACAAATATTATGGATAGCAACAATGGTTGCTGGATCAAGCTTGGGCCAGGATATTGCAACTATGACACTTTCCAGGAGTTCTATAAGACGTTCCAGAAAGCAAGTAAGAGAGGCAACATACAATGAAGACAAAGCTTCGTTGTCTGTTGAAAGACCGATCCTTCTTCACTGGGATGGAAAACTACTACCTGTTATTGATGGGGCAAAGGAAACAGTAGAACTAATTGCAATAATAGTTTCTGTAAATGGAATGGACAAGCTTCTTGGTGTGCCAAAAATAACACGAGCAACAGGAGGAAAACAGGCTATGGCATGCATTTCATCAATTGATGACTGGAATCTTCGTAACAAAGTTCAAGGCCTTGTATTTGACACAACTGCATCAAATACAGGCCTACAAAAAGGAGCCTGTAGCATAATTGAGAAAGTATTAGGAAGGGAGCTTGTTTGGATTGCGTGTCGTCATCATATTTTTGAACTTATGTTGTCATGCGCTTGCAATATTTTACTTGGGCCTACAAGTGGTCTAGAGAGGAGTCTCTTTGAACGTTTTAAAGAACAATGGTCGTCACTTAAAAAGGATTCTTATTTTTAGAGGCAGATATCAGTTTATTCGTCAATCCAGTAATGCATAATCTTCGAAGAGAAATGGTCCCATATTTTCAGGAAGCTTTGAAATCTCGTCAGTTGCGTGACGATTATGAAGAATTGCTGCGACTCAGTCTCATCTTTCTTGGGGGCATTGATAAGACAGAAGTTACATTAAGAGCCACAGGAGCGACTCATCATGCACGCTGTATGGCTAAGGCTATATATGTCCTGAAAATATATTTGTTTAAGTAAGCATCAACTGAAACTAATGGAACGTGGAAAGGCCAATATTACAGAGTGCTCTCTTTTTATTGCTTTGGTCTACTCACGTTTTTGGAATGAAGCTCATTTTTGAATTAATGCTCCTTTAAATGACATTCTGCTTCTTAAAACTTTGCAAAAGTACCCAAATAAGACAATATCTAAAGAAGCAACCACAACCCTTCACAGACACCTTTGGTATCTTGGAGAACATCTTGTTGGTCTTGCATTTTTCGATCATAGAATTAATGCTGAGACCAAACAGAAGATGGTCTCCAATCTCCAACCTAATGAAAATACCAAAGTTGATCACCGATTGAATTTTACAAAAAACATCGAGGATTTGGACTTGCATGAACTGGTTATTCAAAAAACTAAGGTAATCTTTAGTCTCCTAATGAAAGATTGATACAAGTTTGCAGAGGATACATTCCGGAAGACTAACCCAAGTTCTTGGGAAGAGAATACGTGCTTTCAAGAATTTCAACGTCGAGCGATTAACTTAATGGTTGTTAACGATCCAACAGAAAAATTAAATCGCCTAATAATTGATGGTGTATGGAACAAAAATTATCAAGAAAATTGTGTTGTGAATTTATCGGATAAACCAATTCCTACAGATGTAAAGCGTTGCTTAGGATCTGGATTATCGTTTTCAATAATTAAAAAACCTCAAAGTGTCGACATTGCCGCTACTTTTGCTAGATTGGAAAAAAATAAGAACATAACTCAAAACCACATAGACATTGCAAAAGGTATTGTTTATTCAGTAGTGAGTAATATGTATAAAAACTTACACCATTTTCCGAAAAGATTTATATCAGCACTTAAATCCTTAAAAATGGCCATAAGACAAATAATTTATCTTATGTCCATTTTTATTCAAGTCATGCCAAAAATATAAAATCTGCTGTTTTTTCCTCCATGTATCTTAGGGCTCTTCGAATATGTAGTCCCGACTATATAGATAAAGAATACACAAAAATTTAAGATATTGCTACCGATTTATGCTACCCAAAGTACTTTCCAGAAAAATGTATGAATATAGCCAAAAAATCATTTTATAATTGTAGATTAGAGATAATAGAACCTCGTAAAAACCTATTAATTTTACCCTATCATGATAATTTTATGTCTGTTGTGCCCATTTTAAAACAACTTAATATTAAGGTAGCCTTTAAATACAATCATACATTAAAAAATCTCTTAATAAAGCATAGCCCCAATAATGATAATAATGTAATTTACCGAATTCCATGTTTAGATTGTAATTTATTCTATGTAGGCCAAACTTCCATAAATGTTTCCATAAGGACCCGACAACACAAAAATGCAGTAATTAAGGGATATCTGAATAATGCCTTAGCTGTCCACAATTCCAAGATGGGACACGGAATTAACTGGTCATAAACTGATACAATAATCCATAGTAATGATTTTATAAAGAGAAATATCTTGGAATCATTTTTAATCTCCCACACAAATGAGAGTAATCTCAACATTAGCCCAGGGCTATTTTCGCTAGGTCCAATTTTATCACTTTTTCTAAAATCCGACTTATTTGATAGTATTAAAAAGTTGACCTCATAGGGAAACGTGCTTAGTATAAATACTGTGTATCTTATTTTTCTTACCATTGTGAGTTTGAACATGTCGAATAGATGAAAGTACTAACTCCAATCCGTCTTTTATTCAGTTTCCTTTTGTGGTACATATTCATATTTATAGTTATCACGCGCTAACTTTCGTGATATTTCCCATATATATATATATATATATATATATATATATATATATATATATATATATATATATATGAATATCTTGATCGATAAGTATAGAGAGGTGATTATTTGGGGCTATTTTTTAGTGAACTTAGTGTGATATCATTAAGATGTTAAAGTTCGCACTTTGTTTCTTCTATGAACTTATTCTTGTAGTTTGAATAACAAGATATGTCATTACCAGCTTTGTTTTAACTCTTTTCACTTCTATATATCTATTCTTTCCATTAATCTCTCTATTTCACCCATCATTTTTTCTTCACGGATGAAAAATTTGCCTCTTCCGTTACGTGAATTTCCTCTTTACTCAATTAAATTTAAATGAAAATATATTAGACAATAAAGTTTTCTTACGAAATTAAAGTTGTTTTCCATAATTTCCTTAAAATGAATTAAAAATTATTTTAAAATTTACATTGTATTCATTTCGTCTTTCTTTTTGTGGCTTTTCTTCCTTTTCATCTCATTGAAATTCAAGGGAATCGAGGAGAGGCGTCGAGAACAAACGAGACCTAATTCATTTCCCGAGACAACGGAACCGACTCAGTAAACGATTTATCCAAGTGGAAAGAATCGGGATTGATATTAATAAATCGAGCTCTTATGTGTAAAAATGTGTGAGTGTATGTGTAGAATTCAACCTCTTGTTCGCTGAATCTAAGAAGTCTGTCTGATACGTACATCACTATCTGCGTGGCGTGTGTCGCACAAAGAGAAAGAGATTAAACCGATCTCATATATGCAAGTGTGTGTATGTGTTGAAAGTGAAGCGTTTGTTTGCTAAATCGGGGAAGTCTCTTTGATACATCTCATGAACAAATCTCAGTCTTATGTATTGCAAAATAATATATGGGTGTGTGGTGTGTGTGTTTATTTGTAGGGGTGTATGTGTGATAGATATTTGTTTAATTGGATTTAAAGCAAGCCTAAATTTTCTCACCGGACTTTTAACAGCCCCACAGTGCACATGAACATAAAATGAGTGAATACAATTAAACTTCTATTATGGTATAGAGAATAATGTTTGAAGAGTGAAGTAGTCATTTTTCATTGCGAGAAAAAAAATCTTGCTCGGGGCTGTAAAATTTTGAGGTAAAGTAGCTGAAGTTTCGAAACAAAACTTACCACTGCGACTCAAGTTTGCCCATAATTAATCCAAGTGGCAAAATTCAAAGAATAAATCTCTTTAAACTCATTCTCGGAAGTCAGCTTAAGGCCGTTGCTCACTGGTTTTGATATTCAGAACCGCCCTGGTTTCTCACCCTGACCCTCACCACCTCGCACATCGTCCAGATTGGGGAGAGAGTAAGGATGAGGAAAAAATTGTGCACCTTTTAGAGCGTCGTATAAGAATAAGTACCTTAGGCATTAGATTACAACGACGGTCATTATCGTTCAAGTTTCAGTAATATTGTGTTAAACATGTTATAAATAGAAGCCCTTTGCAATGAAAACATGGATTCTAATGTGAAGATGTACATACATGTAAGCATCAAACATATGGGAATGCAAAAGAATTCCGATATCACGAAAACTGGGACCGAGGCTGATGACACTGGGGAAGTGATAGTACTTCGGCCGAGGAGTCCGGCTGAACAAAAGCAGAATCCGTGTCGCTCCGTTAGAGCTCTCTCATATAACAAACTGATTACATCTTAATCACACATATTAGAATTGATTAGATCACAATCACAATACCAAAACTGATTATATCTCAATAACACACAATAAAACTGATTACATCTCAATCACACATACTCGACACTGATAACATTCCAATCATATATGGTCACCTGATTACATTTCAATCACATATATTTAAACTGATTATATATCAATGGCAATAAGTCAAAAGGGTTACAGCTCAATTGCACACATTCAAAGTGATTACATTTAAACCTAATTCACACATACTCAAACTATTTACGTCTCCTCCACACATATTCAAACATTATACTTGAATCAAACATATTCTTACTAATTACAATCTCAATCATATACGAGTATACTTAAACTGATTACATCTCAATTACATAAACTCAAACTGATTACATCTCAATCACACATAATCAAACTTATTACATCTAAATAACATAATTAAACTGAGTAGAGCTCAATCACACACAATCAAACTAACTATATCTGAATCACAGATACTTAAACTGATTGCAACTCTATGACATATATTCAAACTGATTACATCTAAAATACAAATAGTCAAACTGATTACAACTCAATCACACATACCTACTCAAACTGATTATATCTCAATCACACATAATCAAACTGTTTACATCTTAATAAAGCATACTCATACTTGTAAATGTGTGCCATCTACATTTAAGCATTAATAATCATTGGAGAAATTATTATTAGCGAAATAAAGCAAGTGAACAAGATAAATTAAATAGAATAAAAGGTAACTAATTCATGACAGACCCGCTTCAAGCATTGTATTATGACTTTTTAAGTTATTCCTTATAACTAATACTTAAAATGGTCGTCGTTAGGGAATATAAAATATACATAGGTATATATGTGTTTATAATTTTATGTTTGTATAAGTATATAAGCATACTTCATTCCTTGCAACAACTCTTTTTTTTTATTTCTTGCGAAGTCATTTCCTTGCTTCCAATGCTGAATAAGAACCACCATAGGTTATAAGCTTCCTCCCTTTAAGGCACGTTCCTTTCTGATGATGTAACCAACCCCTTATTCCGGTCCTTCCAGCTCGCTAAGTGATACCCTCAAACTTAAGTTCTCCTCCGTACAAAGAATGTTACCAACGAATCCTGTCCGACCTTATTTTAACCCCCAAAGTTCGATTGTTTCCAATTAAAAAAACCCCGCCCATGTACCACTTTAGTATGTTTAAATTTGATTTTCCATTTCAAAGCGCAACTAGAGCATGCGAAGCAAAATAAGATTGGGAAAAGACAAACTTTTATAATAAAATGTGTAAAATGATTTTGACTCCACTTACTTCTGGGGTTGTCATATTTATAACTAGGAAAATGTTGTAAACGGTTGCTTAGCTCAGAATTCTACAAATCCTGATCATTTAGTCGTTTTATATCACACCTTTCGAAAGCTGTAAAATTTGTCAAAGATGTTCAGCTAAGGTGATAATAACACATGATAAATAACGCTTCTATTTGGTCTTTACCTATTGGTTGGAACCTCATTAGTAAATGCAGGTTTTCTACTGCTTGACTGCTTGTTGTGTCCACACTAAGTCACGCTTCAAGAAAGCACCCTCATTTGAGACTTCGGTTCGTATCTCCAAAAACAGTTGCGCAAACCAGTGCTGAGCTTCCACCACTTTAAAATTAATCAAAATATTACAGGCTTATTCCCATAGGCGTTCAGGACTCCCACCTGTTTAACACGCATACTCAACCTGATTACATCTATTTCACACAAACTGATTATATCTGAATCACCCATACTCAAACTGTTTACACATCTTAATCATACAATAAATTTGATTGCATATAATAAGACATTGTAAAACTGCACACATCTCAATCACCAATCCTCAAACTGCTTACATCTCAATCACCCATCCTCAAACTGATTATCACTCAATCCCACATCCTCAAACTGCTTACATCTCAATCACCCATCCTCAAACCGATTACATCTTAATCACCCATCCTCAAACCGCTTACATCTCAATCACCCATACTCAAACTGATTACATCTCAATCACAAAAGGTAATTAACAAACTAAATTCTCAGCTTCTTGTGATCACTTCGGTTTGCACCATCCTTCCCTCTCACCATGGAGGAGATCTTACGACCGGATAATGATTACACATGAAAATTAGATTGACAATCCTTGGAAGAGAGAAGGTACCATGGATTGGCCCTTGTAGTGGGTGGGGTTGGGTCGAATAGTACTGTGTTGACACCAACCAGTGATTCTAGAACCGTTTATGATTCTGCATCGAGATTATGTGGATATGATTACCCCTATAGAAGGCGCTTGTAGTCCATTAGCAAGGCTTGTGAACATGCGATAGTAGGTACATTGTGCCGCGAAGACGCGAATGGTTTGATGGCGGTGTTTTGTTTGGCTCTGTGCGAGGCGGGGTATGTAGAGCTCCTTACCCCCCTCCACACCCGAAGAGGTCCGTTCAGCGTACCTCTCAATGAGCGACCAGCTCGTGACGCCACTGATAGTTTTGTGTCCATGCTTGCTGTGATCGAATCATTGCCTCGACGTTGGACGTAGAGCAAGCAATATCTTCTCTCCCTCCGTTTATAATGATGTCCCTTGTTCTTCAGGATTGCTTTAATTCGTTTTGACATGCTGAAGACCAAATTTGTGATGATACCTTGACTGACATTGCTCTATTTTTGCTCAAGAAACATCCACCACTGCTCCCAATTGGTTGGCTTCTGTTTAATCAACTGCTAGTTTGATTATCGCCCACAAATTCTTTATTGGTTGCAAATCTGGCGAATTCTCAGACCTAGGTCCCAAAATTTCGATGTCATTTTGAGCCAAGAACTTTATTATTACTTTTGCTTTGTGACAAGGTGCGCAATCATGGTGAAAAATCCAGTTATTCTTACTGTTTAGAAAAGGTGCTGATGAAGCACTTTCTGGTACCATTTTGAGTTGATGGCAGTGTTCTTGGGCAAAATTGTTATTGCTATACTTCCCTTAATGGAGACGCAGCCCCATCATGAAGTGTGTCCCCGTGCTTCACCGTGGGCACGATACAAGACTCGTGAAAGCGCTCCCCTTTTCTCGTCCTAACGAGGGATCTTCCAGAAGCTTTAAACTAGCGGAAGTGACCTTTATCAAAGAATATCACCCTGCCCCAGTTTTATATTATCTACAAAAGATGGAACCTGTCCGTAAGGTTCTTCTTGGTAGATGAGGCTTCTTCGCAGCCATTCTCGACTTGAGACCTTTGTCGAAAGTTTCCTCCTCAGTGTGCGAGCTGAAGCGTTCACATTTGCTTTTTTTCTAATTGCGAGCAATCGTGGCACTCGGGGCAACCTAATCATTGAGCTGGGGCCTTACTAGGAGCCGAACTTTTTCACAAACGTGTAACTAATCTTTTTAAAGTCCTCAATGATTTTAGAGATGGTGCCTCTTGATGCAATACCTTTAGCACCTACCTATCTCCTTGCATTTCAGGCCACCTAAGTGCAGAGCAACAATGGTTGAATCTTTTCTTTGTAAAGAACTTTTTTTCTCGAACTGAAAAAAGATATAAACATTAATTTTTACAAAATTAATATTAATAAATAGATCATAATTAAACAAAAACATTCAGTAACTCATATTTATCATCACTTCACCCTTTTGATCGAACAGAAAAGCTCCAAGGACTAAAACTCACCTCCTCCAAGAACAGGACCAGAGAGCGATTTGGGATTCAGCGAAGGAATGTTTTTTTCTTATTATATTATTTTTTAAATGCTGTATTTTTAATAAACCTGCAATACTTTCAATACTTTAAATAATAGAATAATTATTCATATCACGCAAATTTTAAAAACGAATGGAAAAAATCTATATATTAGTCTAAACTTTTGGACATCATTGTACACCAACATATTCATAGATATATGCAAGGAATAAGAAAAATTCCGTATCCAAAAAACATAAACTATGAAAATAGGAATCGTAAACCAAGAATAAACCCATCATAAGCTATGAAGAGAGACAACATGAGCCAAGAATAAACCCATCATAAGCTATGAAGAGAGACAACATAAGCTATGAAGAGAGGCATCATAAGCTATGAAGAAAGGCAACATATGCTATGAAAAAGGCAATATGAGCTATGAAGAGAGGCAACAAAAGCTATGAAGAGAGATAACATAAGCTATGAAGAGAGACAACTAAAGCTATGAAGAGAGGCGACATAAGCTATAAAGATAGGCAACATGAGATATGAAGAGGGAAAACATAAAAAAATGAAGAGAGGCAACCGCTATCAAGTGAGGCAACATAATATATGAAGAGCGACAGGATAAGTTGGATATGTTTCTAATTAGGAAAGTTTATTGGATATTTGTTATAGACTATTAAAATATTTTCCAGGATTAGATATCATGAGGTTGTATGTCTCTTGAACACCAGCAAAAAATTAGGAAACAGTTTCTACATAGTGCTGTGAGGTAACTATTTTTTAGTAAAATATAATAAATAAGTGGAAATAACGTCCCCATTGGGGCTCTTAGTGATTTATTAACTTATTTTAAAAGTAGACTTGCCAAGGGAATATTGGCACAGTTTGAATTGAATTGACCAATCCATCTGAGATGAATAAAAAGGTGCATATTTTATATTTTATTTGAGTGCCATTGACATGGCTTAAATAAATTTGAACATTTCATTATTGATAGGGGGGAAATTATTGAACTTATATTAAAAATATGTCTGTTTGTGTAAGACTGTAAAGTATGTGACTTGAAAGGGAAGAGGTTGGTAAGTCCTGACGAACTTTTCCCCCCCTTTCTTTCCTAGCTTTTTCTATTATCGAGTAGCAAATCTTCGTTTCTGTATAACTAATCAGAACTTCAAAAGGAAATAGGCTTTAAAACCACTCTTAAGGTACAGAAATAGAGGGATACCCATCTCCAAAAGGTTCAGTAGCAGTACAAAATCCCCCAAACTCCCACTCAAAGTCATATCAAGAAAGTGATAAGGTGGATTAAATAAAAATCGATAAAAATCAAATCTTTTCTTATCACTTAAGATTTCTGCAAGATCTTCATAAAGAACGAGTAACTTGTTGGTTCAAGGGACGTCTGCAAGGTTTTTATGAAGAAAGAGACAACTTGATAGTTCAAAGAGATTTCTTCAAATTTGTTGTTAAGATGGAGACAACATGAGACTTGTCCGAGGTCTTCATGAGGAATAGGCCAAAGGGAGGGTTCTGCAATACCTTCATGGGGAAAGAGACAACGTAGGTTTCATAGAAGCTTCTGTAAGTTCTTCATGAAGACGAGACAATGTGAGGGTACATATATACTCATGCATCGTCTTCAGGAAGGATGAGACACCGTGAGGGCTCGTAGAGACTTCTGCAAGGTCCTCAGGAACGACGAGACACTGTGAGGGCTCATAGAGACTTCTGCAAGGTACTCATGAAGAACAAGACGTGTGATATTATAGAGATACTTCAAGGTCTTTATGAAGAACTAGAAAATGTGAGGATTCGTAGTCTTCAGTGAGGTATTCATGGAGACAAGATAAGGGTTCTTAGAGACTTTAGCGATGTCTCCATGATGAAAGAGACAATGTGAGGGTTATAAAAGCTTCTGCTAAGTCTTCCTTAAAATTTGACAACGCGGTGTTTCATAAAAACTTCTGTAAGATCCTTATGAAAAACAAGAAAATGTGAGAGGTCGTAGAGCATTTTTAAAGTCTTTATATAGAACAAGACAACGCGAGTATTATTAGAGACTTCTGAAAGGTCTATATTCTATATTGTGGAAGAATAAGGAGAGAGAGAAGAAATTATCTCCCCCCCCCCCGTTGACCGCTCTAAATTCGTCTGCCCTATATACTGCGAAAATTAGAACAATGGAAAGAAAATTAAGGGAGCATCGCGACTTCTCGCTATGGGCCCTTATCACGACCCTAGGCAATTAAGGAAGTCTGTTGGCGATGAATCTATCTCCCGGTCTAGATAATTTTGCAGTATATATTCGACACTTCAGAATTCACATGCATATTGTGTCTGAAGCTGCCGTCCAGTACGTTAGCTGTAACGTCTTCGTTAGTCGAGAGGGAATCAACTACAACCTCGTCCAGAAAAGAATTGAGTGATTGTCGAAGAACCAAGGAAGAGCTAGTCGCCACGCAGTGTTGTTCATGGAGATAGTTTTAGGCGCGCTTCAACCCTTCTTACCACGTCTTCGGATTTTAAGGATCGGAAAAACATTCCCGGAGCATCCCCCATTTGCCTCTTAAGGATAAGAGGCCCCTAATTTTAGTTTCCCGAAGTTGGATTAAGCGTCTCGTGAGACACCCATAAGTTCAAGGTCGAACTTACCCACCTGGTCCTAGTCGCCGCACATCAAGGTAAAAGAGATATAATCACCGCTTCGTCACGCTCCTCCCACCTTTACCGCGTCGAACCTCAAGGATCCCCTTTGCTCTAGAACTTGCATAATTGTAAAATCATTACTTAATTAATTATCCTTCGGTTCAAACTTAATTGATAGTGTTAATCATCTTAGCACTGAACCGTCAATATCTAATTGCATTGCCATTTAACTTGCCCTATATGTGCACGTAATCTTTAGTCCTATTAAAGTATATTTCTGTAGCTGTGTTTGAATATTCCTTGTCCTAGCAACTGTGTATTTAAAGCACTCTTAGAACCATCTTCAGGTGAAGCCTTAGTTTTGGTCGGCCAGTAGGCCAGTGTGCGTATAACCGCGTACACCTGTTCATACCACGACATTTATGAAGAACAATACACCCTAAGTGTTCATAAAGACTTCTGCGAGGTCTTCATAAAGAACGAGACACAATGAGGGTTAAAATTGACTTCTGCAAGGTCTTCATAAAGAAGGAAACAACGTGTAACTTCATAGAGAAATATGCAAGATGTTTATGAAGAACGATACTACGTGGGGATTCATAGAGACTTCCGCAACAAGGTATTAATGGCGAAGTAATTTACGTGTGGGTTCATAGAAACTACCGCGACAGGATCTTCATGAAATATTAACAATATAATGATTTATTAAAGCTTTTGCGAGATTTTCATGAACAAAGAGACAAAGTATGGCTTAATGAAAAACGAGACAATATGAGGTTTCATAGGTACTTCTCCAACGATTTTGAAGAGAACGAAGAATAGATGAGAGTTCAAAGAGGTATCTACAATAATTTTATGAATAATGATACAACGTGATGATTCATAGACTTCGGCAACATGGTTTTCATTAAGAATGAAACAAATAAGGGTTTAATAGAGATCTGCGCAACAAGATCTTCATGAAGGACGAGACAATGCGAGGGTTAATAGATATTTTCGCAATATCTACATGTAGAACGATACCTGAGGTTTCCTAGAAACTTATGAAGGTCTTCATGAAAAACAAGAATACATGAGAGTTCATAGGCGCCTGAAAGGATATCCTAAAGAATAATACAACGTGAGTATTAATAAATATTTTTTTAGGCTAATTACCTCATTAAACGACTTTAGGATGATTTTTAAACTGAATAATTATTTATAGATAAAGGATTCTTCTTTCATTTGTTTCTATTATATGTCCCTAGCTGCAAAGGTTATTTATATATTGCTTTTCAAAACGGTCCATTTTTGGTGGCCCCCTGTATATATATATATATATATATATATATATATATATATATATATATATATATATATATATATATATATATATATATATATATATATATATATATATATATATATGATTGCTTATGCCAGACGTATACGAAATTTTATGATAAATAGAAGTTTATAGAAGTTAAAACCCAGAGCCCAACCGCAGATACAGGCTCCTTTCATTTATATTGCTAATATAATCAACGAAAACCAGCGCCTGTTAATTTCACTCCAGCCCCAAACAAGATATAACCTTCCACAATTTTTAGTTACTTCCTCATCGACATAGCGAAAAGGCGGCAGCAGCAAGCTTAGTCCTTGTTCTTAGAACTATGTATACATAACCTTCCCATTTAATCACCCTTAAAATACTTTATTTAGTTTATATCGTGCTACCCTTTCCATTTTTAACTTATAATTTTTATAAAAATTAATAATAACAATTCTTTTATATTATTTAAGCTACACTGTCAACAAAAATGTATTAGACAAGAGAATGAAAATCAGCCAGGTCAGTTATAGTGGAAGGAATTTTCTTTAAATTTCATTGTAATTTCTTATATAGTGTTTTCATTTCATTTTGTAGTGGCTTTGAAAATGACTTATCAATTTGAAACGTCGGACAAAGAATAAACTTATATAAGTAAGATGAAGATTATTTATGCACCCTTATTATTTATCTTATTTTATCAATATATATATATATATATATATATATATATATATATATATATATATATATATATATAAAGGCCCAAGGAAATGAAAATTAGTAACACAACCCCGAAAAACACTTGGAGAATATCACATGAACCAATAAAAGCTTAAGAAGAAAAATGGGAGATGTAGAGAACGGAAAGATAGGACAAACTATTTTAACCGTTATATGAAAATAAATAAAGAAGTTGGATTCGAACCTGTGTCATTAAGCGCTCATCGCTTATATGACCAAGACGCTGATCGCCAGAACTACCATCCTCAACCCCCCAAAATGGTTGATTCAAAAAGCCTTTTGAACAACGAAGTGTAGTTTTTTTTTATCCAGTGAGAAACCTACACTTCGTTGTTCAAAAGGCTTTTTGAACAATCTCAAAAATCTCAAAAGTGCTTTACAAACTTCTGATACTATACTCTTACTGACAAAGACCTTTGGATGAGTTCTTAAACAACCTAGATTCTGTAAGAATGGTTGCAAATACTTAGAGAGACATTGTAAAAGACGGAAAACCTCTGCTGGGAAGTATCTGTGGTTTGATAGAGTAGCAAATAGAGACCTTGAAGACTTTGAACCCGAGCTTAATGGAAGAGAGATTTTCTCCCTCGATAGTCTATTTGGGTTGGAGCTGGAAAGTGCTGACGTGGAAGAATTGGTAGAACACGACATGACACAGCCGACCATAGATGAACTTAAAAACCTTCACGAAGGACAGGCAGAAGAACTAACATTAAAAATTCCAAGCGAGGATGTGTGTGTGGGATGGAAGGAGGAGGACGGGGGGGGGGGGGATTATAAAAGCCAAAAGTTCCAATGCTAAAATTAAAAGAATGTTTTCTATTTGGTATAAGTTGCAGTGTTTTGTGGAAGAGAGCATTCACCATTTATTCAAAATGTGATTCGCTTTAGAAAAATTATGAAAATTAGGAAGAAGCTGAAAACATTACACAGGTTCTTATATAAAATTTTCATAAATAGACAAAATTAAAAATTTTCTCACTTTCAAACAATATCCTCTCACTTCCACCTCTGTGAATTCATTTGGTGCCCATACACTCTACTCGGTAAACGTAAAGTTTAGGCTTCACAGTTCTTTTATTAATCGGAATGTTACCGAAATTACTTTTTATAATTTTAATAATAATGTTGACATTGTCTCCTAAAAAAATGTTTGTTGGAGTAACGTTTTTAGCCCAGGAACTAATTATTTTTATTTACATGCATATCAATGGAAATACCCCTTTGGGCTTAGTCATTCTTGACTTTCGACCCACTGCCAAGAACCATCTAATGAGAAAACCTAAGGTTCCCTGTTAATGTACCTATATACATATATACATGGTGTCCAATAAATATAAACCATCTCATAAAATTCAATAATATTTCTAAAGATTTAACACGATTCAAAAAATACCTATATTATTTTAAACAATATAAAATATAGAATTAAGTTTTATGTACTTTATTGGACATAACGTATTACATATTTTCATTGCCTCCATCTCGCGTAAATCATTCATGTACTTTTGCACTTTTGAATATTCCCTTTTGTCTGTAACATATATTAACATAAATCATATAAGAAAACATAAGGTTTCCTTCTAATAAGTATATTTAATACTGGATCAAATAAAACAAAATGAAATCATCTTTTGTGTGCAATTGAGGTTTTCATACATACCTTTGTCATGCAATTTGGTCCCTCATATCCGGGTCCACAGAGACACTGAAAACTGCCAATTTTATCAATGCAAGTGCCTCCATTTAGACAAGGATTACTGAAGCATTCATTGTAGTCCACCTCACATCTCTCTCCAACAAAACCTAAGAATAAAACATTGAATTATTACTGCGTTATGTTTATCCCTCTCTTTCCAATGTTTTGTGGTTACAATCCCAATCTCTAGCCACATGGATTCTGCATAGGGCACGACTGGGAACCCTCCTCACCTATAGCAAATAAGTGCCTGTATCCAATAGATCACTTGCTTGTTGTGGATCATGATCGTCCCCAAGTATGTTCAATGCAGAATCAATGGGCGAGAGATTAGTATCGTAACCACATATCTTAAATCAGTGCAGCTTATTCGCCATATTTATTGGGAAAGAGGAGTCTTTGTAACGAATAGACGAAGGCAAGGAGTGAAAATAAAAAAATGAATAGGATCCAAAGTTGAAAACTTGATGGAAAATAGTCTAGATCGATTGATACTTCTTCAATTCAAAATAATTTGTCAGTAAGACAAGTTTTAAAGCTCCAAAGACAAGATTTATAAAAAAGCAGAGAAAGGGAAACCTTTGTTTTGATATCTCTGCTAATAAATTCTTTCTAAACTATGTAAGAATATTCTCGAGCTTTTATCTAAAATTAATAATATTTAATCATCCTTGGTAAACAAATCTTCGAATCAGAAGGGTTTTGAAGACTAATTTCAAGACGTTCCAGATGAGAGTTTATAAAAGAGATTCTCAAGCCTTAAACTGTAAATATTGAATTGGTTAACAAAATCGTCATAAAACTCGGAAAACTTTCCAGCTATTTAGATAATTTAATGGTATTTAATCGACCTTAATGGCTCTTCAGGTGATTTACTCTCTTTTTTTTTATTGACTCTCATGGAGTTTGAATAGTTTAATGTGCAAAGATCGGCTTAACCCTGGAACCACATCGTGAGGAGATTTTCACCCGAGCGCATGGTGTGGTCACGTGATTCATATCCATGGAAGCGCGGGAGCACGCTCCACCCTTCAGTACCTTCAGTGCTTTGTGTGACGTCTTGAAGGGTGGGTGTGTGCTCTCACTCTGGGTTTGGAATTTTCCATCACGGGAAAAGTTTGTGATTTGGGGAGAAATTCACCTGATGTTATGGTGACTGTGAGAATTTTTACCAGGGTGATATACTCCCTACGTTGTGGTTACAGTACTATTTTGTGAAATCTTACGTGTGTTTATTTTCAGGTATTAAGTTATTTATTTCAGTAATAACAAAATTATGGCTGGTCGAGGCAAGTAGCTCAGGCCTATCATTGCAAGATAGTAGTGATAGTGAAGGTGCTGATGATGTTGACTCACATATTGATAATGAAAGTGAATTCAGTGGCAACCTAGAAATAGACTAACTATACGATATTGACGATGATGAAGAGTATGTGCCTGTGATTGAACCAGGAAGTAGTCATGAGTTTGAGGGGGATGATGCTCCTCCAAAGAAAAAAAGGAAGATTTTCACGTCCTCACCAAGAAAAAGTCCTTACCCTGCTAGTACCTCTGCTACTGCCCCTGCCAGTGGTGTAAAGAGAGGAAAACGCCACCTGGGGACTGATGCTCCACCCGTTGTGGACTTCAACAAAACATCAATTTCCACCCGAAGTAATTTCATGTGGAGGTGTCAGCCCCAGCACGTTGCAACAACCAGGAGGTTGTCAAGGAACATCTTAGCAAGACACACTCCAGGGCCAACTCAGAAGGCAAGGGATATAATCGCAACTGAAGAGGCAATCAAGCTCTTTATTACTGATTCCACTGTTCAGGAAATCGTCACTTGGACAAACAAACGTATAGAGCGTGTGGAGGAAAGTATGGTAGGTCAAAGTGCCACATACGGTGCTACGGAGCCTAAGGAGATATTAGCACTCCTGGGAGTGCACAAAGTGATAGGGCAGCAGAGGGATAACCATCTCTACCTCATTGAGATGTGGAGCACTGCAAGTGGGTGTCCCCTGTATCGGTCAGCAATGTCCAAGGGGAGGTTTGAGTTTTTCCTATCCTGCTTGAGTTTTGACAACCCCGAAACCCGTGAGGAGAGGCAGAAACAGGAAAAATTTGCCCATGTGAGGAAAGTGTGGGACGAGTTTATCGAGAACTGTGGCCGGCTCTATGTCCCACACGAAAACCTCACAGTGGACGAACAACTGTTGGGGTTTAGAGGTAATTGCCCCTTCCGGATGTATATTCCCAACAAACCTGCCAAATATGGCATCAAGCTTGTCCTGATCTGCGATTCTGAGACCAAGTACATGCTTGGTGCCATACCCTACCTTGGCAAGCAGGGGCCAAGGCCACGGGATGAGGTGAAACTCGGGCATTACTTCACCAAGGTACTCACCAGGCCATACCACGGAACAAACAGAAATGTGACTACGGACAACTGGGTCACATCAGTGTCTCTCATCTCCGACCTCCCGAACAACTGTGAAATGACCCTTGTTGGCACAGTTCGAGCCAACAAGGCTGAAATTCCACAGGAGATGAAGGCAAAGGAAACACGACTGCACGGTTCGAGTGCCTTCCTCTTCACCTAAGAGATGATGCTTGTGTCGTACGTGGCAGAGACATCCCGCACAAAGAATAAAATGGTGCTGCTCATGTCATCCCAGAACACCCAGCCTACCATTGCACCAAGTGGCAAGCCAGATATCATAGAATTTTACAATGCCACAAAAGGAGGGGTCGACACATTCGACCAAATGTGTGCAACGAGTACATGCTCTAGGAAGACACGACGTTGGCCCCTCTGTGTGTGGTATGGCATCCTCAATTCAGCGAGCATCAATTCCTTCATCATCAGCTGCGAGAACCGTGCAAGGAAGGGCATCAACATACCGAAGAGGAGGGCATTCATAATGAATGTGGGGAGGGCACTCATCCCTTCCTGTGCTCAGTCACGCCTGTCATCACCAGTCCTGTCCCTCCAACTTCACACCTTGATAACAACAGTATGTAACCTTCCATCACTGGGCGGCGCTGCCGGGTTGCCAGGGAAGTCACTTGCTGATAGCAAGTCACCCCTGGTACGCTGTTCTGACTGCCCTAGCTAGTCAGACAGGAAGACCCGGCACCGCTGCAACAGGTGTGCCAAACCAAAGTGCCCTAGGCATCTGTACCCCACTTGCGGTGACTGCCTGTAAAAGCTAAGTTTATTTTTCATTTTGTGTTGAAATAAATGACAATCAGCTTTGGAAAAAAGATGAAAACAAATGAAAACGAAAAATTCCACAAAAAATATAGCCATTTTTCACGTGTCTTCCATGCAGATTCAGGTGGCAGTAGAGGGCTGTATCTGAATCAGGCGAGGGTTCAATTACCTCAGGACCATTGTACAACAGGAGAAGTCTTCAGCTGCAGTAATTTTTTTGGCGAAATTTTTTTCTAAGCACATCTTAAAAAATTTAGGCTCTTTTAGTCTAGTTCACCATAAAATCAGTAACAGTATTAAGATAAAGTACAAATTAAGGATACTAGGCAGCATTCCAAAGCTAAAGAGTATTTTTTCATTGTATACTTTGTAATAAACCTTAATTGAAAAATATTATCCTTTTTTGATTTTCCAAAAACAGGTGAAATTCTCCCGGGGTTGTGGTTAGTGTGACTCAAAATGAACGTTGGAGTTCTAGGGTTAAAATTAGAGCAATATAAAAAAAAACTGTTTGCGGCTCACTCATTCCGATTCTTGATGAGTGCATTTATGAATCATTCACTGTCCACTTTTAATTGAATCAAAATATCACAAGGAAAAAATAATTCCAGGAATGAACATGAGTATTACCATTATTTTTGTCAATACAGAATTAATAAAAAATATTTATTTGTAATTCACATATTAGATGGGAAAGATGCATTGAATGCAAAATGTCACAAATGAAAGAAAAAATGCACCTTCACACTTTTATATATAATTTAAATTTAAGTTAACTTCACTTTTAAGTCCCACTGCATTACCGTTTCGATAAATTTCCCAATTTGGGACTAAATTTCTCCGTTTATTGAAAATTTGGGATGTAAAGTAAAGCGGAATCAGTTAGGTAAATCATAAATCTACGTACCTGGCTTACAGAAGCATTGGTAATCCTGATTTGCCATTTCAAGACACACTCCGTGAACGCAGGGACCGGGGGTACAAAGATTTAAGCTTTTATCCCCGTCGCTTTTGTTTAAACTATCGTCCACATACGGAAAACCAACGCTCTTCGGTTCTTCGAGTTGTTCAGTGTCAAAAATAAGGGATTTTTCGAGACACTGTGACCCACCCCATCCTGGGGAACAATGGCAAATATACGATGTGTGATTTCCATCACAAGTTCCGCCATTTTGACACGGGTTTGAATGACAGAGTGTGGTTGGAGTTTCGCACAGTTGACCGCGGTAACCTACAAGATGGAATATATTTTTAATATTGTAAATTTTCAGTCTGAAAATAATACTTTCGAATTTATAAAAAAATATGAAATATTAAGAAATGTTGCAAATTTTAGGTCCAAAACAAGAAAGTTAAATTTTTCGAGGTTAAAAATATTTTCATTAAAACACTTGTCTCTAAGGACTTAGAAACTTCTAGCATAATATTTTGGGGTAGAGGGAAGCTGTTCTATATTAACACATATCGGTTAGTGAAAAGCAATGAATGATAGCGCCCATTTCTTATAGCACCCTAGGGGATGCCCTAGTCACAACCAGGGAAGATCAAGTTTTAGTCACTCGTTTTCTAGTGGACCTAAAAAATGAAATGAAATGACAAGAGAAGTGGGAGACAAAGAACAGCTCTTCCGACCCTCCCCTGCCCCCTTTGGCCCTCTTGGAGCGGCCAAGGAGGGGAAATGGGGAGGCCTGGTACTCCTTTATAGACCTCCGTAGTCACACTGTCTAGAGCCAGAGTAGGCTCCAAGTACTGTGAGTACGGTGGAAAGGAGTGAGAGAGAGAAGAAAGTTTTAGGATAGGAAAGCGATGAAAATAGTAGGAGACAAAAGTGGACTTATTTAGTCATGGGACCTACAGCTTAACGTGGAATCCGAACCACGATGTGTCGCTTGTCTCTAACTATAACTTTGAAGATTATCGTGACCCCTGTCCCACGTATTTACTGTGAGTCCCGTGTGCGAATATGATAGTTAAATGAATAGATGCTGAAAGCTGGAGGAAGTAAGAGGTTTGCAAAGAGATGCTAGGTGTCTGGAGATCAAGCTTATTTCTGTCCATCATTATAGGTAGTTATAGATAGCATGATAAAGTTACAAAATTTGTATTTGTGAGGGTCACGCATTGCTGTTTTTTTGTTGTTTTTTTATATGTATCTATTTTTAATATGTCTAAGTAGCGTTTGTATTTATGAGGCGTTCGAAACGTAATTAATAATTATTCTTACTAAAAACTGGTGTTAATTTCTATCTCTCTATCTATTTTTTCGTATTCCTATCCTAGTTATAATTGACTATATGCTATTGTCTGGTGATGCTTCGATTTTCTCTTGTTTTTCCTGCTTAGGTTAACTAACTTGTACAATAATGCCAGGTCGCTTTTCCCTCGAGTTACCCTCTCAGTTACGTGCTTTTTATAACCTGATTTCGAAATGATTAGTCCAAGCACCTTACATTCTTTGTCGTATCTGTAGCGCTTTCCTTCTACATATACATCTGAGATGATCCTCCTGCACACGGGTACTATTTTAAATTTATCCCTGGTGGTTTTAATTTTCAATTTTTCTTCGTATCTATTAATGCTTCTTATCTCTTCTGCAGTCATCCTAGCTCGTATTAGTCCGTGCCTGTAGGGGCAAACTATGATCTGGGTTACGTCATCGGCAAATTGGATGTTCAGGCAGCCCTCATTTTTTTGTGGTGGTATATCTGCTGTGTAAATTGAATAGAGAGAAGGATTCAGACATCATCCTTGGGGCAAACCCGCAACGAGCTCGAATATTTCTCCCTGATGTCGTCCTATTACATAATCACATAAAATTCTTTCAATTTTGTTGTTCATTTCCAATCTAAGTATCTTGAGTTACATACTCCTCTGCCATACTTTGTCGAATGCCTTAGACATGTCCTGGCATACGATGTATACGCTTGTTTTTTCTCTCTTTACTTTTGCTATCTTTTCAAGAATGACTCCAAGGTCCATCTCCGTGCTTCTGTTTTTCTTGAAGTCAAATTGGCAGCTGTTTCTCCGGCAATTATTATCGAGAAATTTGGACAGTCTGTTATTAATTATTTTTTTAATACCTTACCGATGAAATTTAGTAGCGAGACGGGGTGGTAGTTACCCTCTTGATATGGGGGTTTTCCTGCCTTGGGTATGAATATCAACCTTACCACTTTCAGTTAATCAGAAAAGTATCCCGTGTTCAAGCACGCATTTAGAGACGTTTCTCTCTCCTTACAGTATGTTCGGTGGTGCTTCAAGGTAATTTAATCTGGTGAGTCCCGATCTGCCTGGGGCTCTCTGTCGGAAGCTCTTTATCATTTCTTTTAATTCCTCTAAAGTAATGATTACGTCTATTCTGTCGTTGTTGTTTCTCCTTTCCTCGACAAAGTGGAAGGGGCATGACCTTTTGATCTCCCCATTGAGTTTGTCCAAGATCTGATGTTTGAATTCAAAGTCATAGTCCTTGTTCTCTTCTTCGCTAATTTTGAATACATTTCTCTAGTGCCTTCTGAATAATGCCTCTTATTTCTTCCTTATCTTCTAAAATGTTGTTGCCTGCATCCTTAATTTTTATTTTATCCCTTACTGTTTGTGGCTTTAATTTCTTGATATGCTTCCAAAATTTCTTGGTGATGTTTCCACATCTATTTTCTCCATATGCCGATCCCATTTCTTTTTCTGTTTTCATAAATTAGTGCTATTAGTTCTCTTTTCTGTCTCATGAGTGTGTTGTATGCTTCCCTTGATGTTCCGAATCTTTTTATATTTTCTGCCACCCGGCCGATATCCTCGCTCAAAGCCACCATTTCTGGTGTCCACCTAAATGGTTTAATGGTTTGAAACGAGTTGATGGAGACGAGCTACTTATCTGCCCTTTTAATTTCTTCTCTGATCCTATACAACTTCCCGTCGATTTCCTCTAGAGTAATTTTTTGTACTTATCCCAATCCATTCTATGGTATTCCTTTCATTTTATCGAATGGATTTGTATAGGATGCTTGTTCATATGTATTAGACTCGTAATGTGGTCACTGCAAGGAACTTTCACTGGTTCCCTAAAATAGTTAAAGGGCGGATTGAAGTTTGCCAGGCAGATGTCCGATTTTGTTGCGTGTTCTATTCGCAAGTATGTAGGGAAATTGGGTCCCAGTCTTTGAGGTATTCGTCTATTGATAAACGTGTTCAGTTGTCTTCCGACTCTGTTTGTATTTATATACCCAGAAGACCCACAATGGGCATTTAAATCGTCCATCAAAATTACGGTATCCTAGAATTGAATAGTTTAGTAAAGTTTTGTACCGGTAAGTGGGGGCGCCTGGGACGCTGGTATCCAGTTGCGACAATGATGTTGCTTAATTCCATGTTAATTTCTATAGCTAGAAAAGGCGTCCTCCAATCCTTGCATTGTTTTGTACTGCAATCCTTGCTTGGCAGCTATTGCCGCTCCGTCGTGTGTTTCTCCTGAAGGAATTGTGTTAATAACATTGTACTTCCATATCTTTAATTTCTCGTTTTCTGTGTTTTTTCCATGTTCTGATATTGGTATAATATCTGGTCAATCTTTCTGAATAAGTTTCCTTACATAATTGCCTTGTCTTTCCACCCGCATTTGTTAATTTGTAGTATTTTTAATTTCTTTAATATCTATAATGCAATTGTCCATTTCTGTTCGTTTATTCGTTTTACATTTTGTGTGTCCTCTCTGTTAAGTTATCGGTGTTTCTTATTCTTATTCTGGTTCTTCTTTCCTTTTTCCTGGGTTTTCCCTCTGCTGGTTGCGTTCGATGGTCCTTCTGGTAATTCATCTCTGGGTGATGGATCCCTTTTACTTGCGGATTTAGATCTGTTATATCTTTGGGCTTTCCTGCGAGTAACCCGTGTGCACTCTTGCTCTGTGTCGTCGGGGGTATTTTCAGTCTCTGAGTCATCACTGTTTGTGTACTCTTCTGTTTCGCCTCTTCGATTAACTCATGTTTTGTCTTTTCTGCGACTTTGATTTTGAAAATGGCCGATGAGTCGACTTCTTTGGGGAATTTCATCGGTTCGATCCCGTTTTCATGTAACATGCTGTTGACTGTTGTCGCCTAACTTTCTGGCTCAGCTATGTTCATCACGTGGGCATGTAATATACAATTAAGTATTTTCGCGTTGAGAGTACCATCCAAATTTATCAGTGTTGTCGGTCCTTGTCGGTCACTTTTTGCTATTGATGCGTATGAGTTTCTATTTACCTTAGTGTTATTTCTGTTTGACTCTGTTTCTTTTCTCTTTATAATTTCTCTTCTTCTGGGACAGATCCTGGCCATAGTTCTGTTTGCCCCTTGGCAGTTAATGCATCTTTTATCTGTATTGTTGCAGTAACACCAAGAATAGCCTTCAGTTCCACATTCAGAACAGATGGTTAGGTCTTTTGGGGAGCAATTTTGAGTCGTATGTTCCTCCATGGCATAACATCTGAAGCATATCTGTATGTTTGTGAAGACGTCTCTTTGTATGTGAGCGGATGGGATTCTCAAGTTGAAAGCACGAAGTCCCTGTTTGATGATCCTTAAAACCATATCGGTAAATTCGCAAATGACCTTGAAAACGTGAGTGTGATCTTTAAACTTGACCACTTCTGCTATCTTGAGCCATTTCTGCCTCTCATGTAGTTCTTCTTTTATTTCTTGGCCTGTGTGCTCTCCTACCCAGGGCTCGATTTTTCGGCGGATGACACTTCTGTTAGCCGTGGTTTGTGGGGGTACTCTTGCTTCCAAATCCAACTTTCTTAGCATAATTCTGCCAGCAGATGATAGTAGCTGCTCTATATCTTTATTTTCTGAGCAAATAAGTGGGAATTCAGAGGGTGTCTCAGTACATTTGATTAGTTGTATTTCCAGATCAGTAAATATGCATTGCACTACTTCTTGTGGTGATCTTTTCCTTCCGTTGGGTATGAATTTAAGGGGAAGCCTATTGAAGTGTAGTGGGTCCATCTTCCCTGGGAGTCGTCACCTCTCCGAAGAGAGGGGTTCTTCTGTCGATCTTCAGCTGCGGAGAATTTATCCAGTCTCCACTAGTGGGAGGAGCCCCTCTATCTGTCCTAGTTCTATATCGCCTACCTTCCAACTTTCGCACTCTCCTTGGTCGACCTTTCCTACCTGGGCCTAGCCCTAACAGAATCGGCCAGAAAAGGGGGCCGATTCTCGTGACCGAGAATGGGCCCCCTTTTTTGGCCCCCTAAGGGGGTCTCCTGCAGGGGTTCACTATACCTTACTACCAACTGCAACTCAGACCTTGCCGGTGACCAAGTTATGTAGTGCTAGTGAGAAGTAAGTTTGAGGTAAAAAGTATGAATATAGAGCCAAGAATTTAGAATAAGGAAGAGCAACCCCTTCGGGGGGGGGGGAGCACCTTGCTCAAGAGGAATAGGAGGAATCTCCAATCAGCCCCAGGAGCGCATATATTCCTTCTTAGAAGTTTGCTTGAAAAAGGCGTTTTTATTTTCTTTTTTTCCGAAACTTTTCTAAATTTACCTGAGATAGACTTTACCAGTTAGCAGCGAGATAGCAAGCGTACAGATTGAGTAAGTCAACCTAAAAAAAATTATTCGAAACCTTAACCTTATACTTTGATCTTTTTAGATACGCTAGAATCGGGTGACTGAAACTTGATCTTCCCTGGTGGTGAATAGGGCGTTCCCCGGGGGACTATAAGGAGCGGGCGGTGTCATTTATTTCTTTCCCCTAACCGCACCCTCTGTTATAATTTTTCAAATAAACATTCAAACATACTTCCAAGTTTGGTGGAAGTTATGCGATCACTCGTGTATGTGTGCCTCTCAGTCTGTTTGTGTACAGCATATCACAGAAGGTTATAGACGGATTTCGAGGAAATTTTAAAGAGGGGTACGACTTGACCAGAGTTGATTATTTGTTAGATCCAGTTCCGGATGCGGATTCTGAATCAATTATTCACTTTTTTATTTTTTTTAAGGAATTTTATGACATTTTAGCCAATATCATATAAAAAAGGATTGGATAGTCAATTTGAAAACACAGATATGGCCACTTATGACATTCTATCAATACACACAATTTGAGCCTTATTAAGATACAGATCCGGAATTGCGAGATCAAAATACCAAGTTGGAAAGAAAGTAATGACCAAATTTAGGGTATATGTGAAAAAAGTAAAGGACTTATGACTATGGAAATATTTAATCATAAAAATAACTCCATTGCTTCTTAGAACCTCATTATATCTGTCAACGAGCCTATAAATGCTAAGCTTGTAAAATTCTTTAGGTTTTGATGCAAAATATTAATCCAACTCGTTTTCAACATTTTGATGTCAGCCTAAGACCATCAAAATGGTTCTGTAAATCACTAAAACATGTGATAATCATAAGGAGCAAAGCATAAGAAAATAGAGGATGAAGCAATATTTCCCAACCGAGCTCCTCCAAAAGATCTTTGGTCATTGGAGAAGTGTGAGAGGATTAGACCGTTCTCTTGACTAAGGAGGCTCAAATTTTGCCCAAAGCGCCTTTCAAACAACGATGATGATTGAAGTAGAGATTAGTATTAATTGCTTAATTATTCTCTATGAGTTCTTAATAGGCAGTTCCTTCAATATCCCACTATACACTTAACATCATCTTTTTTGGATGAAATCTTCCGCACGTTTGTTGAGAAATTCTGCTTCCTTGACTGATCCAAGAACGGCGGCGTTTAGCGTTATGATAAATAATCCACTTCTTATAACCAGTCACGAACCTGCCCAAATATGGTGAGTGGAGGTGCTGTGAAAGCAATGACTCAGGGCAAGCAACATGCTTTTGCAGATTCACCGTGGACAGTTCGTGCGGGACCCATTTTCCAATCAATAGAACCTTTCCAATCGTTTTCGGTTGGCGTTGGTTTCACAACAGCTTCCAACTCTTTGGAATCCAGTTCGTCTTTTAGACTGAAATCGTCACTTCGGAAACGAGAAAACCACCTCCTGCAACATCATCTCCATAAGTGCTCTGCATAGACTATGCAGCTGTCTTGCATTGACATCATTATGAAACTCATAGAGTAAAACACGTATAAATACATACACATGAAATCATAAATACATTGAAATAAACAAAAGAAATATAAACTAATTTACTGAATTAGTTATGTTTCTTTTGTTTATTTTAAAATAGTTACAATTGCATGTGTATGTACTCATAGCTTTGTGACCTAAATGTCTTCATTCTTTTCGCACAGTTACAACTTCCGGAAGTAGAACTTATCTATATGTTTTTACCTTTCGTATCCGGCATTTAATACTGTCTTTGAAAATATTTCTCTATTCTGTGTCCTTTTGCTGTACATGGGCGGGGCACCACTCTGTTTTCTCTTATATATACCACCTCTGTTAAGTAATTCGTTATTACTTGAGATTGAACTGAACAAATTGGAAAGTACTTGGAATCCTCCTTTAATTTTTCTGTGGGATTGTTTGCATTTATTGCTCTACTCACGCGCTGCTTTGTGAGTTTTTCTTATTCATATATAGTTTTTGAACAACAAAAAGCTGATTTTCCATAATGGCAGATCTGGATCTCGTATTCGTTCATGATGGTAGGTGTGGTTCTCATATTCGTCCATAATGGCAGGTCCGCATCTCATATTCGTCCATGATTGCATGGACGAATATATATATATATATATATATATATATATATATATATATATATATATATATATATATATTTATATATATATATATATATATATAAAAAACTGAATCATGAAAATATAGAACACGATAAATATTTAAATAAAGTCAACAGCCACGAAGGAACTTGTGCTGATGAAGCACGTTTCGTCGATAACGTTTTAAGTTCAAGGCAGTGTTCTTGAGTAAAATTGTTAGTAGTCGAGTTAAATTTGATGAGAAGCAGACCAAGACATGGATAGTGTCCGGATGCTTCACCATTGGCACTACACAGAACTCATGAAAGCTCTCCCGGTTTCTCCCCCTAACGAGGGATCTTCCAGAACCTCTAAACAAGGGGAAGCGAACTTCATCATAGAATATCACTTTGCCTCAATCTTTGACAAAAGTGGAGCCTATCCATAAGGTTCTTCTTGTTGAGATGAGGCTTCTTCGCAGCTCTTCTCTACTTGAGAAAAGTCTCCGCCACAGTGCCCGTGCTGAGACAATCACCCCTGCCACTTTCCAATCGTAAGCAATCTCAGCACTGGAGGCAATGGATTCTTGAGTTGGGATCTTACCAAGAGGCGATCTTGGCGTTCATTTGAAGCTCTTGGGCGCCCAAAAGGCTTATTCACAGGAGTATAACCAGCCTTTCTAAAGTCATCAATGATCCTAATGATAGTACTCATTGATGCAGTTTCCTTACTAACTATCTCCTTGCATTTAAGGCCAATTGATGAAGAACAACAATGGTTGCACGCACTTCTATGTACAGAACCATTTATGGAATTTAAAAAGATTTAATATTTTTGTAAAGAAAAATTTATGAAATAGATTAAAACTACATACACAACAGCATTCGATTAACCCACATTTGTTATCAGTTTAACCCTTCTATCGAATAGCGAAGGTATAGAGCTCGAAATTCACCTCCTAATGGAACAGGACCAGAGAGCGATTTTTGGATTCAGCGAAGGAATTTATGGTCTTTTCCTTATTAATTTTAAAATACTGACTTTTAAAAAGGCCTGCAATAATTTCCATATTAGAATAATTTTTCTTATCACGTAAATTAAAAAAAAGAATGAAATATATATATATATATATATATATATATATATATATATATATATATATATATATATATATATATATATATATATATATATATATATATATATATATATATATATATATATATATATATATATATATATATATATATATATATATATATATATATATATATATATATATATATATATATATATATATATATATATATATATATATATATATATATATATATATATATATATATATATATATATATATATATATATATATGTATATATTATTCTCAAAACATACATATATGCAACAAATAAAAATTCTTCTATGAAAATCTAAGTTCCAAATGGACGTTGCGCACAATCACTAAGCAAAAGATTTCTCTCTGAATTTTTTTCCTTCAGATGAAATTTACGCAGTTGGCTCGACTCAAGAAATACCGACCGACAGGCAATTATTTTGAATTTGCCGAGTTGCAAAACGAAGGAAAAGGAAAAACGATATTTTTTTTGGTGGAAGCGCAGACAGATTTATTTATTCTTCGCTCGCACTTGGCTTCAAACAAGGTTACTCGATTCGCCTAGTTTTTACTGAGTGAGAAGAAATACGACTCAACTTAGAGAAATAAGAAAAATGTGGACTAAACTAATTACAAAGTAGGAACATAGGATATGAACTAATTAGTAAGGAAAATAGGTACCTAAAATAATTGTCAAGAAGAAACAGAGAATATGAACTGATTACAGGGGGAAAATAGGTAACCTGGCCAAATTGTCAAAAGGAAGCAAGGAACCATGAACTAATTGCTAAGAAGAAATAGGAGACCTAAATTTATTACTTGGACAGAAAAAAGAAATGAACTAATAACTAAGAAGGAATAGAGGACTGGAACTAGTTGCTAACAAGAAACAGAGGATTTGAGCTAAAAATTAAGAATAAAGTGAGACCTGAATTAATTACTTAGAAGAAACATGAAAAATGAACTAAATAATAAGAATCAAAAGGGAACCTGAGATTATTTTTAAATAACAGGTGAAAAGTACTTAATATAAAAAAGAAATATGTAGGCTAAGCTAATAACACAAAAGAAGGGTACCGGAACTAATTATTAAAAAAACAGGTGATTTGAACTATTTGTTAAGAAGAAAATGTTGGGCTGAACTCATTTCTAGGAATAAAAATGAAACCGGAACTAGTTGTTAAAAAGAAACTGGACCTGAAAAGAATAAATACAAAGAGGAAGAGGACCTAAACTGATCTATCTATCTATCTATCTATATATATATATATATATATATATATATATATATATATATATATATATATATATATAACAGGAAGTTTGTTCTTTCGCTATAGGAAACCAAATGCATGAATTTGTAAACTTAAATATAACTTCGTACTGATCATTTGCATTTTACAAGAAATGCTAAAGAATGCTATCAATTTTTTATTGCAGCATTTTATGACAAAATTGAGAATTAAATGAAACTGTTGAAAACATTGTTTGCAGCCAATAGAGTTTATTATTTGCTCCCATTTGTCAGATAAAAGGTTCACCTTTGTCATTACAAAATACGCCAACAGCCACACATCTTAGAAGGTTAAACCAAAATCTTCCCTACTCATTGCACAATCATGGCTGCAATTGACATCAGTAAAGCCTGGAAACATCTTACGCTACATCCTCATGCTGAAAATACTAGACGCCACCTAACACACCAGTTATTATAATATTATTATTATTTTATTATTTTTTCCCCTTTTTCGATTGTTCTTTGTGTTGTAGTACTTTGCCGTGGCTGTTGGAGAGTAAGTTGTCGCTGCAGTGACAAGAAATGGATAGCTAACTTACTCTCCAACAGACACGGCAAAGTACTACAACACAGAACAATCGAAAAAGGGGAAAAAATAATAAAATAATAATAAAATAATAATAATATTATCATAACTAAAATGATGATAAAATAATAAAAATAATAATATAATGATAAATAATAATAATAATAAAATAATACTAATACTAAAAATAAGTAATAATAACAATAAAAATAATAATAATAAATAATACTAATACTAAAAATAAGTAGTAATAATAATAATAATAAAAATAATGATAAAATAATAATGATAGTAAAGGATAAAAAAATAATAATAATATTAGTAATAATAATAATAAAAATAATGATAAAATAATAATGATAGTAAAGGATAAAAAATCATAATAATAATAGTAATAATAATTTAATGATAAAAATAAAGAATAATAATAATAATTAAAATAATGATAAAATAATATTATTATAATGATCAATAATAATAATAATAATAGTTCTGAATTAAACTCTATGTCTTGAGGCTTTAAGAAATTTTGTTTTTATTATCATAATTCCTTGATATTGCTAATCTTTCGTCTTGCCTCTCTGACATCAAAATTAAAGAGGATATAAAAAACAAGTTTTCTTGTAGAAACAAGAATTTAGAAGTTAAATTAAGAACTATATAATAATAATAATCATAAAATAACAAAACAACAATAGAACCTATTTTTCAGATGAAATAATAAGTGAGACAGATATAGACATATACATATGTATATATAAGTAGCTAAGGGAGAACTTCAGGGTAAAACACCCTCTCTACATTTCATTTTTATCTTTTAACACCATTACTTCTTAAAAAAAACACCGTTTTTATTCTTAATTCTCTGACGCTTAAGAGTTTACATCTGATCCAAAAGGGTCCCAATGGGTGCCACTAAAGTTTGCCGTTGGCACAGGGCCAGAAGGAATCTATGAGAGCCACTAGTTACGCGTCATTTCATCGGCGGGTTTAAATCACGGACAATCTAAAGTACAGATAATCAAAGGTTTTTACACTTAAAAGTGAAGTTATTCAAAAGTACAGACATGCAAAATTACATTCCGAAGTAAACACTGAAAAGAATAAATATGCTAAACTAGAGACACTCAAAAGGAAAGGAAATTATAAGTGCAGACAATCAAAATTACAGTGGATCAAAGGTATATTCATAAGTAAATTCATAAGCACAGATGTATAAGCAGTAAAGGTATGTATATAAGTAGAATCATAAGCAGAGAGGTATAGAAAATCTGAAGTATATTCACGAGTACAATTATAAGGACAGAAGTATAGAAAATAAAGGTGTGTGTACATAAGTACAATCGATTATAAATACAGAAGTAGGGACAATAAAGTTATGTATATAAGTACAATCATAATCACATTGTCATAGAGAATCAGAGGTATATTCATAAGTGCAATCATAGGCAGAGAGGTATAGAAAATAAAGATATGTTCATGAATACAATCGTAAGCGCAGAGGTATAGACAATCAAAATTACAGGTTTTCAAAGATGAAGACATTAAAAAATGCACATTTTCGCCAGTAAAGAGACGAGAAGTAGAGACACACAAACTAGAAATGACCAAAATTTATCCACTTAAAAGACAGAATTTGAAAAGTACAGATACATAAAATTACAGACACTCATGAAGTGCAGATTCTCAAAAGTAGAAACACTCAAAAGTAAAGTTATTTAATATTCCACTCAAATATACAAACAATTAAAAGTAAAAATAGTTAAAATTAGATCTACCCTAAATTGAAGACCCTTAAAAGTACCTATATTCGAAAGTGTAGACACTGAAAAGTACAGACCTTCAAAAGTAAGAAGTTCAATAGTAATGAGAATAAAAAGTACAAATACCCAAAGGTATAGGACACAAAAAAGGTCAGTCAAATCAAATATTCTGAGACTTAAAAGTACGAAAAAATCCAAGGTAAAAACGCTTACAAGTAAACTCAATTGTAAGACAGTCATACGTACAGTTACAGGTACGGATACTTGAAGTATTAACAAAAGTAAAAACAATTAAAAGAACATACAATATTACATTAAGTACAGGCAATCAAAGGTAAAGTTACTTAAAAGTACAGATCATGTAGTAGTATGAACTCGCTATCATCCCATGAAGAAAGAGCAAATGCTTAATTGATTTTGCGAAAATGCAAATTTTACTAATTTTCGGTCACAGAACTATTACGAAGCCTCCATCAATTTCTCAATTTCACAATCACTTTTTGGAGGGAGCGATGGCGAAGGAGCAATACACCTGCGAGGTAGGTAATTATGAATAAGAAAAGAAGGGGAGGAAAAATTAGAATAGAGAACAAAGTAGTATTTTGATATAGCGAAAAAGAGGAAAATCGCGTAACTTTAGGTGCTATAGAGATTGGAGATATAATAAAAATGGGTTGGTTATCAAGAAATTAATATCATCATCATCATCATCATCATCACTAACTCTATAATTTAAGAAGGGGATTTTTGAAGTATTTGAATAATAATTTCATCTTAGTTTAGTAATGACTTATGTTTTTTTATTAAAGTTATTTCTAATAATTCTTTTATAATATCAAAAAACAAAATGGTGAAGTTCAGAAATAAATATAAGTATCGAAATTTTGTGAATTTTTTAAAACCCAAAGAATTACAAATGGTGAAGTTCAGAAAATTTATTTTTATATATCTTCTTATATTACTCTATATTTTGGCAACGTAATATTTTGAAAGGGGGAAAATTTAGTTTAGAGTTGCTTTTTAAAATTTTTATAATTGGCGAAGTTCAGAAAATTTATAAAAAATTAACCATGGCTAGAGTGGCGAAGCTATTGCCTGGTATTTTTATTAAAAGGAAGGTAAAATCTTCTTTTTAAGAAAAAAAATATTCCAAAAAGTAGTTTCCATCCCTATTGACTACGCTTTCCAATCATGTAAATTAATAATCGAAACCTTTATTGAAGAATTCATTCAGTTGTGATGAAATATATCCTTTAATATCCTTCCCCACCTCATTCATAGCAGACGACACTTTGGCCATTCAGGTGATGTTGTGATGACTTAAATTAAGAGCAAGGACAGGTGAATAAGGAGGATAGAGAAGAACTTCCCGACCTAACACCTTAATCCTTTTAGGTCACATCTGCCACGTCTGGGAGTGTATTGAGTGAAGTAAGAAGACACCCTTGTGGTTGACCAGTGAAAGACGCTTTTTTTCCAAAAGTTTCATCTAAAAATAGGAATTGTTAAACAGAAAGTTCTGCATTAACTCTTTGCTTATTATTAAGTTGGTCATAATGAATAACTCCTTTCATTTCCTTCTAAATGGCAAGCATAGCCTCCTACTGTTGGAGAACACGTTTAGGAGTATACTACTAGACGTCTTTGCCAACAGCTTAAACACAAAAACCTCCATCGCTATAACAATTCGATTTTGTTTGCGGTCAAGCCATTGTTTCTTTGCGCTTAATAATTACAGTAAAGAACCCACTTTTTATCTCCAGTAACAATTCTGTCTAGAAAGGGCTCAAGCTCATTTTGTCGTTAATAAAGTTTATGTGGCTTCCAAACACCATTTTTATTGCATAATAAAGGTTAGATATTACGAGTTTAAAATAAGCAGCTTAAGCATAGGCATTACTAGTCATCTTTAAAAAGTTTGTAACAAATTGTAAACAATATTGAAACAATTTAAACAACCCTAAGAATAATTTATATTTCCTTATAAAGCACAAAAACGTTCGTGTTTTTGAAACCAACAAAAAGGAAACAAAAGTTTCATGAACTTTATTGGTTACTTGATACAAATTAGTTTATATCCGCTCCAAAGATTTTTCCCCAACAAAATAAAAGTCCCTCTATGCTTCTCGAATAAAACTCTGCTTTGCAGCAAAAAGCTGTTGAAGTCTCCCTTGGGGTAAAACCTTTTTTTGCTTCAAAGCCGAATGAGTTTTATTCAAGAGGCAAAGATAGTTATTCATTTTGTTATGGAAAAATATCAGGAAAGTATGAGGGATGACAGAGCAGCTTCCGTTGTTGGACTATTCAGTGTATTTTGCACTACGCGTTCATGTATAGTCTTGCAAAAACATAATCTTAAGCGGCTGACCAGCGCTGGATGCTTTGGCATAAGCTCACCATCAAGACTTCACAGTTGTGCGCCGTATACTTCACTCTTTTTTTCTTTAGACAATCAGATTCACAATGGAAGATTTTTTGATAAGGCTGCACTCTAAGAGAGACTTCAACAGCTTTGTCTTTTGTTTCAAAGCATGAGTGTTATTCGAGAGGCATAAAGAGACTTTTATTTTGTTGGGAAAAAAAGCTCAGGAACGGATATAAACTTATTTGTATCAGGTAACCAATAAAGTTCGTGAAATATATGTTTCTCTTTTGTTGGTTTAAGAGATGCAAGAACCCTTTTTGGTTAACTGATATAAGAGACATGGAGTACGAAAACTTATCACTGAGATAAGGATTGTTATATCAAATTGCGCGTACTGTGAATATTAAACAGGCACTTTAAAGGCAGGTTGTAACTCTTTACGTGGTAAATGGGCAACAAAACAATATAGTAAATATAGATATGAAATGGTACTACAGATGATTTGACAATCTATTTCATTCCTTACCCAAAGGTTACTTACCATAGAGACAAAGACACTGGAACGTGTCTCCGTCGTGTCCCTCCCGGATATCAAGGCAGAGCCCTCCGTTGAGACAAGGCGAACTAGTACATGCGTCTCTTTCTTGGCAATGGTTCCCGGTATATCCCTTGCAACACCCGCATTCGTATCCTTCCTGAAATTGGATGTTGCTGGTTCATTCGTAAACACTAATATCTTGCATCTAAGACTATAGTATGGCTAAGAAAAACAATTATAAAATAAATTCAGCAAAAAGGAAAAAAATGATAATATTAATTGCACCATCTTGACATGTTCTGCTTACCAGAGATTACTCACTGTACGTACATACTCGTATCTAGAGAAGAAGATTCTTAGAATTTGACATGCTAAAAGGGAAACTAGGTTGTTAATGACTTGCCATCGTTTCGTTGGCATAGCAGATTCCTTTGCCAGAGCAGATAGATCCTTCACCGCAATCCGACGTCTTTACTCTGACCTTCAATTTGAAGCACTCCGAACTTGACCAAGAAGAACGACCTTGAGGTATGAAAGCAACCATATATATATATATATATATATATATATATATATTATTATGATGAGTCCATATATGGTTAAAGGTAAATTGATAGCAGGAGTTATGAGACAATTCAATTATTCACAGAAAATCGATTTTCCCAAGTTCCTAGAAATAATTATGCAGACATATCTTTGTTGTGAGTTGCATTATGTTAAATGTGGTGTTGGGATATATGTAGGGTGAATGTTGAAGACTTACCCAGAGGAATTACACCAAAGTCAACAAAAATTAGAAATAAAGACATGTTGATGGAGCGAAATCTTAAGGCATGACAATAATACGTTCAGAGCATGATGGGTTTTGAAAATGAATGAGTGAGAATGAATGAAGTATTATTGCCAAATTACCCACCGACGCAAGAGAGGTCGAAATGAATAAATTATTTTTAAAATATCACAAAACAATATAAGATTTTCAATACTCTTCATATTTTATTACGGGAAAACAAATAAAAATTAAATTGTGCAAAAAACAATTAAATATTTTATGATAAAGATGTGAATGGACTTGAAATTTGCAGTATGATTAAGATTTAAAAGTTACCAGCATAGGGAAATTGATATAATCATAAGGTTCCTTTACCAGGCTTAATCAAGATAATTAACATGTTTTTTTTGCATTATGTAATATTGATACTCGTATAAAGAAAGATTATTCAAATCGCTGTGCTTCAGTCTTTAAAAGGACTTTAAAAGTAATTTTGTTTAGGGCTAAGTCAATTAGGAATATATTTCTGAATTCAAAGCTTTGCATAGTAACATTAGAAAAATATGACATATTCGGGATAAGTGAATTGTGGATACACAGATCGAGGGATTAAAATACTGAATTTCAATTACTAAGTATAAAATATTTCATAAAGAGAGAATTGGAGAGGGAAGGAGAGGAGTGCTGTTATATACCTGTGAGGATCTCAAACCTATTGAATATAATATTGTCACATAATTTGAATTAATAGAAATAAAATTAAATGTAAATAAATGTTGCATCTATACGTGGCTTATAAGAAACCGCAACAATCATTCGAAAAATAAAAGAATCAATGTTATGAAATTTTGACAAAGGTGAGTAAAGACAGATTATTATAATTATTGGTGATTTTAATGGCCGCCAAATAAATTGGTTGATGAAGAATGTAGATTCTGAAGGGCAAAGATTACTTAAATTTAGGAACACTAACCTGCTAACTCAACGAATTTGGAGAACAGGAAGTGACAATATTTTAGATATAATTTTACTTAGAGATTATGAACTAATTCCAAACGCGATTACAAGAGAAAGGTTTGGTAACAGTAATCAAAACCTGATAAAATTTGAAGTTAATTTACCTAAAAAAATAAATAAAGAGAAGTACTACCAAATTAGATTTTCAAAAAATGTTAATTTTATGGGGTTGAAAGAAAGTCAAAATAATTATAAATTAAGTGGAAGAGACATTAATGAAGCCTGGAATGTTTTTAAGAAAAAGATATTTAAAGATACAACCACAATATATCCCTGAAAAATCCGTGCCAGTGGGAAAATCAAGCATCATAAATGGTTAACAAATAAAATCAAGAGAAAGATTAAATAAAGAGAGGTTTATTAAATGATCGAGTCAAATGGGCCAGAAAGTAGGAAAGATAAATTTGTAGAACTTGTAAGAAAAGCAAAAGCCGAAATTATTAGAGCAAATCGTAATTAAGAGATGAGAGTAACTTTAAACGGTAAATAAACCCCCAAAGAATTCTTTTGTCATGCCTAATAATAAGAAACCGAAATAAAACAACATTGAGTCAATCAAAAATTATTACAATAATTTACTAGTCCTAGATAAAGATATAGCAATACTCTAAACTATTACTTGGCAGCAATATTCAATAAGAAGGATTTAAATCATACACCTATACCAAATACTAGGTACATAAATAATAAGCCACTATAATCGTTAGGTGCACTGTCAATCATTTACAAATACGAATCGAAAAAATGAATAAATACAAATCACCAGGATCAGATATGATCGCGCCAAAGGTTTCAAAAAAGTGAAAGAGGCAGTAGTCGAGCAAATAACGTATATTTTGAACTTATCCCTCGAAAGTCGTACATTCCATCAATACTGTAAATTAGCTAATGTAACACGAATATTCAAGGAACGCCGCAAAGAACTGCCTTGTAATTATCGCCCTATATATTGCGCCTCAAGGGTGGGAAAAATGCTCTAAAGTATTATTGCAGAAAATATAGTTAGCCTCTTACAATCGAACAAATTACTAAGCAACACTCAAACATGTTTGAGGAAACATATCCATTGTATAGGCATAACTCAAGAATGTGAAAAGTCAGTTGACACTTTGTACGTAGCTTTTAAAAGGTAACCACAAAATGCCACACAAGAGACGAATGTGAAAAATCAGAACTCCGAAGATTAGGCATCTTTGTGTCAAATTGGACAAAATTTAATTCAGTGGTCGCAGAAGCAGAAGGTGGTCATCAATGGGTAAGAGCATAGTTAAATAACTGAAAGTAGTAGTGCCCTTCAGGGTTCGGTCCTACTCTTACTTTTTATTATTTACATTAATATCATATACGTGCGATTGATTTAAAAAATCTCCAAATTCACTGACGATTGCGAATTGGGTAAAGATATAATTACCGAGCAAGATATAGTAGATTTTATAAACGTCATTGACCAATTAGCTGATTGATCTGTAGAATGGGAACTCCTATTAAACTTTGAAAATGCAAAATGATGCACGTTGGCCACAAAAACCCGAAAGATAATTAGAAATTCTTTGAGAAAACAATGACTGTGACAAAAAATGAAATTCCGAAAGATTCTAAGGTATATTAAGCGAGAGTTAGGCTATAAAAGTTAAACGGTAATCATAAATTTCACAATTTTTTTGTAATAATAAGAGAAAGTTTTCACGAAAGTTTTCCTGTTGAAAAATGAAGCAATCGAGCGTCGAGCTCGATTGCTTTTCAACGGCACGGTTAGGTTTGCACTTGGCCGATTAGTACTTGGCCTGCTTAAAGTTATGAAAGAGAATATAACCTGTTTTCTAACAAGCATTGCTAGCCTCGAAAGTAGGGATTGAGGGAGTATTTCACCGTGGAGAAGCCGAGTCAAATACAGCAGTGTGGGAGTCTCTTCGTCCCTAGTTTTTATTTCTTCTTATTTAATTTTCTTGTCTTTGGGCTCTTGGGCTAAGGGAGGCCGTGAGAAAGAATTTTTCCGTGACGCGTCCTCTTTAGCAAAATACTAATCTTACTCAGGCCAACGCTTAACTATTTATACGGGTTCGCCGTAAGTGAATGTTACTGAGGCGCCGAAAGTGGATTTTACTTTATATATATATATATATATATATATATATATATATATATATATATAGGCGCCGGGAGTGAATTTAGACTTTCACGCCATCTCGCGGAACCTCTCGTTGTTAAATTAGGCTGACTATATGACTATAGGACGTCTTATCAAGCGGAAGTTACCTTAAAAAGAAGCCGATCAAGGATTCTTTCCGTCTTACCCGTCTCTCTCTCTCTCTATCTTTGGCAAAGACCTTTGAAAGGATTAATCAGTGGAGCGGCAAAGAAATGATGAAACTCAATGAAAAAAGACAGAATGTCGATTACAGATCGAGGATTGGAGAGGATAGGATAAAAAATTCTGTCAAATGAAAATGAGGGATCCAGTAGGACAGGTTTCAGGATGTTGAGAGACAAATTAACATAACGTGCTGGACTCCAAACCCCACACCCTAGCCTTCAAATTTACATTTGAACGCAAATACAGAAAGCAATAGTTATGGTGTCTGGTCAATTTATCAGATTACGAACGCAAAATAAAGCAAAATTATAAGAATTTGTCGAATGAAGACCGCATTGAAGGATTTGATATTTGTGATAGAATTGCCTGAGGCTGCCAGGCCTCGCTTCTATCACATATTGATACTCATGCTTCCCACGTGTAGCCTGCGAGAAGAGAGTAGCATAGCGTTCTTATCGCCCTAACATTTCCCGAGTCTAATCTTCCCCCGCTCCAAGTTTAATCAAGGAGGTTCAATCCCCTGATTGCCTGCAGGCGTTGATCTGTCCAGATTGAGTTAGGCTTATGGGAAGATAAGAGTGTTCGAATAGCTAGCGGGACATTCATGAAAGTCCCCATTGCCCCATACCCCGAGGGGCTGGCTCCGGCTATTTATGCGATAGAATTTCGCATTTGGATCAGATACCGATTATCTTCGTCAGGCATCACGCCGATCCGGTCTTCCTTGTGCACCTAGGAACTCTACCCCAAGAACCCCCTTATTGTCCAGAGGAGGACAATATCCTTGAGTGCCAAGGTTCGTGCCCCTCGAGACGCCAAGTCAACAGGGCCCCCCGTTGTTCAATTGTTCAGAAGAGAACAACTTTAGAACAGTCATTGTTCTTCAAGCCCGTTCGACAAGAAACGGTTCTCACTCCTCTGATATCACGTCAGTAGTAATTTAATTCTCCCCCTTTAACGTTCTTCAAGAGAACGCTTGGTTACCCTAATAACCTCAATTGTTCATCCAGAACATCTCCGATATCCTGTCTCAAGGATCGCTCGTACTTCCGAGCCCCACTTCGCTCATACTCCTCGAAGTCTGTCCTTCCCCTCTCGTTAAGGACCACTCCCCTAAAACCCCCTCCTCCTGGAAAGGAAATCGCCAGTCGGACCGAAGTCATTCCTTCAAATCGCCTTCATCTGCACGCCGACCTTATAAATACGTAAGTTACGAATTGTATTTAATTATTTAACTTTGTGTTAAAGTAACTCCGTGCTTTAACTCGGATTTAGCCGACCCTTCTCCTTCTTGTTTGTTTTGCCATTTAAATCCCTCCAAATCTTGATCCACCGCTTAGTCAAATTTATCCTATGACCTTTTCATTTCATGTGCATCTCCCATTTTAATCCCCGGTCATGTAAATATTTTCCATGTGTTATTTTGTTAGTTTAATTAATAAAATTTTATTTTATTAATGCTTGCAATATTATTTATCCTTGGACTCCGTTCCACTTAAGTATTTTGAAGATAAATAAGCCCTCTCCAGGCCTATTTATTAACCTAGAATAATACTCGGCCCTCTGATTACCCCCCTCAACTCGAATATAGAATAATCCCCACAAAGAATAGATATATAGTATATCGTCGGGAGCCTTTTCTACGACAATATTGGTGGCCGAGAATAGAATGAGTAGATGGATATTCGCATAGAAAGGCTGCGGTGGTTTTAGTCAACATGTTTTTTTTTTCCATAATTAATGGAAGTGAAATTGAGAGAGTTTATTCTAGACAGGCTACGTGTAAAGCTAGAGAAAGTTTGGGACTGTAGTGCGTTGAGAGAGTATGGCATGTTCAGTTGCCGCTTCGTTATTTAGCCGAATTAGAATCCTGGTATTGAACTCGTAATGACTATAATCATGTTACAAGAGAAGAGCTAACTCATAAAATAGACTTCGTTACGGCAGATGTATAAATTATCTGAGAATACGACGATGATGATGTAATTAAACAAGTGTTGCCATAGAAATATAAAGAATTTTACTGCTTCCTAAGTAGTAAAAGAAGATTTGCCACAAAGTATGAAGAGTTTAAGCCTTTCAATAAAATGAAAAGGTTAAAAGGAGTTAAATTTAAAAAAATATGGAGAATTTTACTCCTTTCAATGCAGCAAAAGGTAATAAAATGAGTGTTGGACAAAAAACATTAATTTCACCACGAATAGGTGCATCAAAGTCATAAATGGTAATTAATGTTAGTAAAAGCGTGATGCGGAAAGTTTGAAGAATTTCCTCTCCTTTCAATGTGTTACATGGTGGCAAAAGATGTTTTGCCTAAAAATATTAAAAGAAATTACCTCTTTCCATATGGTAAATGGTAATTAAAGAAGTTTTGACCCTAAAGTATGATCTCTCCCATCTTTTTGAATGTGGCAAAATGTAGTAAAAGTAATTTTGCCACAGAAGTATTGACAAAATCATCCTTTAAATTTTACTAAAAAAATGCTTGAGCGACCAGATTGGTTCTCATTGTATACTTGAAGGTACCAACTAAGAGGAACAATGGTATATCAGCAGGCAGTTCATTCCACATTCCAGGATCGATAAGATTACTTATGTACCACAAAAAATTACAGCTAAGAATCTGTAAGGGGCTAGAGACTGAGTGTAAATTACTCAAGGGCCAGGTAAGCTCAATGATGAAAACAAGAGGAAGTTGCGGCATTTATTTAAGGTTTTATAGTCAAGGGGGACCTTGAAAGCGATCTGGATTGAATAAGTAGATAGTGTGGATTACGAAGAAAGGGGTGGAAGAGATAAAATTCCATGTAGAGGAGAACAAGTCTGAACATTTTTTAACCAGTTGAAGGGTTAGAGGAATAAATTCAGCAAGGAGTTCCCGGAATCAAGGCGGAAGGTGTTAAATACGTAGGTGAACTCTCGAAACCATTGAGAACAAACTGAGAGCGGATGCGGCTAAGATGACGGAGAGAGCATAGAGAAGATTTGCAGATATTGACAGCATGGTATTTGTGGGATAATTGGCTATATCAAATGTGACGACAATATGTTTAATAATAACAGTAAATGAACCTGGGGAGAGACTAAGGTTAAAAAATGGAGCAATAGTTTTATCACTAGCCGCATCCGAAAGAAACTCCAGTACTAACACCTCAGTTGCGTCATGAATGAGTTTCGGAAAGTTGTCCACCTTTATGGATATATCATTCCAAAAATGAACGGACAGGGTTCGAGATAATAGGTACTAGCGGAACCAGCCAAGGATAATTGCAGAAACATCCGGGATTCACAAAGACGATGAGTGTGATCGACTATAAAATAGGTAATCAAGAGATTAATAAGTTATAGAATGAAAGGGATTCTAGCATCAGCGACTTGAAAAAGTCGTTCAGTTACATTTCGGAGAGGCAATTCAGTGTAGTGTACAATTTTGACGCTCGACTGGAAAATCTCACTAATATTGGAGGAGGATATGTAATCCAGATTCATGGCTCTACCATGTATTTGAGAATTTTAGAAGGAATTGGTTGAGAAATTGGGTGGTAGTTTGCTGGTTGATTAAGGGATTGGGCAGTAGGTTACCCAGGGTTTAAGAGATAGGGTGGTAGCTTCGCAGAAAATTGACAAATGAGCGGTAGCTTGCTGGGTCATTGAAAGATTGGGTGGTAGCTTGCCGGATGATTGAAAGATTGGGCAGTAACTTGCCAGGCCATTAAAAAAATGGGGAGTAGCTTGCTGGGCCGTTGAAAGATTGGGCAGTAGCTTGCCAGGCCATTAAAAAAATGGAGAGTAGCTTGCTGGGTCGTTGAAAGATTGGGTAGTAGCTTGCCGGGTGGTTGAAAGATTTAGCAGTAGCTTACCGGGTCATTGAGGGAGTTCGCTGGGTCATTGAGATGCATGATAGGTTTTTTATGGATTGAGTGGAGAGCAGACTGTTTGAAATCAGATGGTACCACATCTCATAAGGAAAAGGTGTTAAAGATACCAATAAGGTGGGTGTTTAGAACAAAAAGGAAATACCGATATAAAGACTTGGAGGGAAGGAGTCATTAGAAGAACAGAAGAACAGGTTTTTATAGAAATAAAAATTAAGGAGCTTATTTTCCCTGGAACACTTAGTATCACGCCCCCAAATACCCCTACGACTTCTCTTGCAGGTTCTCCTGTGACTTTTACTCTGAGTCAATAGTATCTAATAATAAAGGGGCACGTTCTTGACATGATGAGTGGGGGGCGAGGGGAGCTTGATCTTCAAGGCAAAATATCTGGTAAAAACCTAATTGACTCTTTAAGCTTAGGTGTAAGAGTGCTAGAGTCCAGTCAGGGCAAGGAGGAAGGCAAGATCCAGGGATATCAGTTCGTGGCGAATGGGGAAGAGACAACGATGACGATAATAGGGAGCAGGGGACATGCGAAGGTCAGATGAAAGGGGAAAAGAGGATCAACTGAATTAGGAAGTGGCCAGAAATTGAAGATGAGGGATCCATTAGGCTATGAATTGGGAAGGATCAAGAACTTCACCCTTTCCAGTATGGCAAAAGATTTTGGGATTCAGTTGTATGAAAGATTTCACCCTACCAAGCTATTGTGGTCAAAGTAGTTTGCTAAACTGAGATTAGTTTTACAGTGGTAAAACAAGTTTCACGAAAACTATGAAAACTTATACCCTAACAGTATAGAAAATGGAGGTAAAAGGAGTTTGATAAATGAGAATAATTTCACTATTATCCGTGTAGTAAAAGGTGGAAGAGGAATTTCATTTGAAAACTATGAAATAAATCACCACTTTGAATGTGTTAAAGCGAGGTAAACGTTTTATCTCAAAATATACAAAATTCTACCTTTTCCTTGGTGGGAAAAACTGATAAAATATTTTCTTGAAAATGCGAGTCATTTTCCCCCTTTCAATAATATGGAAGGTGACGAAAGGACTTTTTTTTAAAGTGAAAGGTTTTCACTACTTCTGGTGTAATAAAGGAAGCTAGGAGGAGTTGGCATAACCCCCAAAAGAATTTAATCTCTTCTAATGAAGTTAATCGAGGTGTAAAACATGTTTCTTTAATAATATGATAAATTTCCCCCATTCACTTGGGTAACAGGAATAGAAAAGAATTTTACAGCAATAATATGAGAAATTCACCCTTTTCAGTGCGATTAATTAAGTTTTGCCTGAAGAAGTTTAAGAATTTCACCCTTCCAATGTCTTTTACAATTGTGCTGAAGGATAACCGGCACAAATATATCTTAAATGCTCACATTCAGTGGTTAAATTAGATAGGCGCCATTGCGGGCGAAATTCTAAATTGGTTTAGTTTTTTATTCCTTCTTTCGCTTCTCCATTTGAAGTTAGAAAAAGAAGCCTCATGTGACTCATCATGAATTTATTCGCTTAATATTATCTTCAGAGAGAACGATAGTTATTAATTTTATGGAAGAAAAGAGCAGGGTATGGCAGAATTAAAAACAAATGTGTGAAAAGCAATCACAGGGGAGGTGAGATAGAATAATGGGAAGACAAAAAACCAACAACCACACACACCAAACGTTGATACTATTGATTAAAATAATCATGCTGAATATATCCGAATGTCAATCAATCCATTTTAACACTTTGTGTATACTAGTCAACAACCATGAACTTTTTACCGATAAAATAGTTGTTTCCGACGGGTAAATCTTCTTTACGAATGGTAGCAACACCCTCAACTGTGCTCTGAGCTACTTGACCACCTTCTCTCGTACTGCAGGAATCCCATTCCGTTTCGGTGACCTGAAATACACCAAAAAGTACCTTGATCTTCATCACTGACGATCGTAATGGAGGAAAATGAAAGAATCCTAAAATATTCCCAACTGGAACACGTAGAAGTGGGGTTATATATGACCTCCTGCGAAAGATAGGATACACAAATGTGTATAGGGATCCTAAAAAATGTATTATTAAGAAATATACAATTAGAAACGAGTATCACGCTGCATAGTTTTGTCAACTATATTTGTATGGGGTGTATTATTAAATACATGTTTCAAGTCCCTTAGATTGATCAACGAGTAGACACCTTCACACTTCATCGGGCACACCTTGGGAAGGTTCCTTGTTCACGTCAAGCAGGTTACTGTATCCATTAGATCAATCTTACAACCCTAAAAAGAACTGTATAAATTGAGTATTTTAACCTTGTATGCTATGGCATGCCGTGGGTGAAAACGATCCTGTGTCCAGTGATGAGAAAAATGAAAGTTAAATTACCCAATTGATACAGTTGTTTTTAGAGGTTCAAGGTTGGTCTATTGGATACAGTCACTCGCTTGACATAGGTGTAGAGGGTTTACCAGGCATGACCAAAGCATTGAGAAGCTGGGTACTCGTTGCTATAGCAACCGCAAACCATCACTGCGTACAGGGCAGTTGACCTTATTATGGTTGATCAAATTTTATTTGCCCCAATATTGGCTTGACCGGTAAATAAGATTATATCTATTATGTGAAGATGGAAAATTAATTGCTGTAGCAAACTTTAGCAATGGAACCAGGGCCGGCCCGAGGCATAAGCGAACTAAGCGGTCGCTTAGGGCCCCCACGCTACCAGGGTGCCCCCACGGGCGCTTGAAATGTCAAGGGGCCGTGCTAAAACATTTTTAAATAAAATAAAAACAATGAGTAGTAATATAAATGAAATGGTATTAGAGAAAATCTATTTCTATATGATTTTCATAGTTGGTACAATAATAAGTCAATCCTGCTGCTGACTGCTGCCACTGTGCAGCAGTCACCATTTGACACCATTTGATTTTCTACCTTTTGCTAAAAACGATAAATATCGAAATATGAATGAAATCATATAATATTTCTAGATGCCTCAAAATTCAATTTACCACTTGTGATAGTTTTAATTGAACTCCATTTGGAGACAAAAGTACCAAACTACTAAAGAGCACACGTTGACAAATTTCATGATTGGAACAATTGCGATTAATTGCAAAACATCTGATTGAAAGAC